>JAZHEH010001411.1:0-305996 GCA_036589455.1 Ateles fusciceps | reverse complement strand
CTTGCTGTGTGGTGTTGGAGAAGGCACTTGATGTGGGGGCATTTGGTGGTAGGAAGCCGTCTATTTGAAGCACTCCACGTGGAGAGTGTGTTCCTGGATAAGACAGTGGAAGCCTCTTGGAGGGCCCACGAAGTCCCCGATGTGTGGAGTATTGTGGGACAAGTTGGTTTGTCCTGTCCTAAGAGAAAGATACAGGTTTAATGTAAGCTGTAACAGGACACAGAGCCTGTGCCTGGGTATCAGAAGTGAGGCAGGATTGGGGGAGACAGCTGCTGAAGCTTAGAGAGAGGCTGGGCAAGCCTCCAGTAATATGGGGAGCAAGATGTCTTTTCACTATTTGGCCACATCTGGATGGTGACCCTCCAGATCAGAAACACGTTGCCTCATGGATCAGGAAAACCTGTCAGGTTAAAGATAAAACATGAGAGCTTCCAGTACAATGCAGACCCATATATGCATGTTCATGTCTCAGTACACATAGGGCTGACTGTGCTTCCAGTGGGTGAAGTGGGAAATATCTGAATAGATGCTTCTGTAGTTCCAGAAAATGATGAAGAGGAGGATGAAGATGATACAGATGAGGAGGTGGAGAAAGTACAGGAATCAGCTGCCCCCAGGTAACACTGAATATTCAGGAGTGGGTAATGGGTGGTGAAATATGGAAAAGGTCTCAGAAAGAACACAAGGCAGGTGAAGGTAGTCACAGATTCCAGATGCAGGATACAGATAGCTGCAGAGTGCACTGATTTCATGCACTCACCAACAAGGAAACAGCCCCGTTAACATGCTTGTCCATTGTCTTCATGGCACCTGTAAGCACGACCCTCGATGACCTCACTAGCCTTAGGGACTGCCTGCACACACAGAGCAGACCTGTCCTCCCCTGTAGTGAAAGCCAGGACGAGATGCAAAGCCGCTTTCTACATGGTTGTCTTTAGACTCCTGTTAGGGAAGATAAACAGCAAAGAGGCAACAAGCAGAGGAATTGGGAAGCACCTAGCAAAGTTAAACACCAAGAAAAGTACCTGGAAAAATGTACATTTCATGTCACAATGTTAAAATTTAAAAAAATCTAGAAGGCACACCATCTCCGGGGTCTACCATGGCTCAGACACCTGTATTCCCTTGGCCACAGCATGGTAAATACAACCCAGCTTAGACACACGGTGTGGCAGCTGTTTTTGGTTCCGTGTGTGTGCTGTGAAGACTGTACCATACAGAAGCAGCTGAGTCTCTGTCCTCCTCAGCTCCCACCTGTCCAGTGCAATGAACACCAGCTGCTCTCTTCCTCTCTGGTTCCCATGGCAGCCATGCTCTGTTTCAGAGAGAGGAGTATTGCCTGTTCCCTCTTAAATGGAACCTCCCCTTTGCATTCTGGGACCACTACCTTGTGCCTCCTGTCAAAACCAGTTGGGAATTCCTGGGGTTCAATCCCTCTTGGTTTAATTTTTGTCATCTCTATCCTACATGGCTCATCAGGCATTTGCAGAAGGCTGAGGAAAAGGAAGACCCTCACGACTCACTGGAGGAATGTGCTGTCCCTTGTTCAAAGAGCGATGGCCCTTCTGACTCCAACCAGCCTCACAGGAGCGCCAAATTCACATTTGAGGAAGACAAAGTCAACTCTGCTCTGGTTGTGGAAAGTGAAAGCTCTCAGGATGAATGGGAGGATGCTCTAAACATTCTCCCAGGTAGCCTCTATATTCTTTGTCCCTCGTACCTCTGTCTAGGCTGAGGAAGATGAATTCTGAGGAGAGGACAGGCTGTATACATACACATTGGTTTGAATCAGAAAGTAGGATTGAGCTGGGTGCAGTGGCTCACAGCTGTAATTTCAGCACTTTAGGAGGCCCCGGTGGGTGGATCACATGAGTTAGGGAGTTCAAGATCATTTTGGGAAATGTGGTGAAATCCATCTTTATACAAAGAATACGAAAAATTACCCAGGCACAGTGATGCACACCTGTAGTCCCAACTACTCGGGAGCCTGAGGTAGGAGAATCATCTGAGCACAGGAATTTGAGGCTGCAATGAGTCATCATTGTACCACTGCACTCCACCCTGGGTGACAGAGACCCTGTCTCAAAAAAAAAAAAAAAAAAAAAAAGAAAAAGGAGGGAAAGAAGGAGGGAATAAAGAGAGGAAGGGAGGGAGGGTGGGAGGACTAGGATGGAATATTTAATACAGATATCACTGGGCCCAATAGCTTTCCACTTCTCCCCGGCCTCAATATCAGGTTACTGAGCCACAGGCAGGTGTGACAGATTCATAGCCACCTGTGTACAGGAGGCATCTGTCAGCTTTCTAGCTCGGTTCCTCTGTCTCTTGTCACCTGTAATTATGTCATCATGTCCCTGCACAACGTCCATGGAGTTTCTATGCTTGTCCACGGCCACTGACAGCCTTGCCCACATAGGTGGAGATGACGTTTCCCTGTTGTCACTCTTCTCGGCCTCAGTGTTGGTCTCCTTTAAGTCAGCTTGTCTTAGCTATGCAGTCACCTTGACACCAGGAGAAATATAAATATAAATTTCTCTAACAATTCATTGACCAGGATATATGATGAGGGGTAAATCAGTATTGCAGCAACACTTCTGGAGAGTAGTTAGGGACAGTTTTGAAGATTATGGGGAAAAAGTTTTGTTTAATTGTTTGCACTGACTTAGGTCAGAGGATATGTGATTATGATCTATCAGATGAGGGAGATTTTGTCCCATGGGTCTGGAAAGCAGGCTTAGCTACTTCTGATGAGACTTGATCTAGAGCACATTAGAAACTTCCTCTCAGAATATCCTTTTCTTACACTGAGGATATTTCTGTCCTGGTGCTATGACTGGACACTGATTTGGTCTTGTGTGAAGTGTGATTTGCTGACTGTGACCTGCTCTTCTGAATTTGTTTACAGGAAATCAAAATGATCATGAAGAAGATGAAGGGAAAGCACCAGTGCCCCCTAGGTAACTGGATTTGTGGGGTGTTAACTCAAAAGTGACACCTGGAGACCAGGGATCCAGGGGAAAATAGGATAGGAAGTGATGAATAGAACTGTCTTATCCACTCATCCAACTGCAAATTACCCCTTTAACAATGTTCTTCTTTATTGTGGTGCTTGATAGGTTTCAATTTCTTAATCCCTCTCAAGCATAGGAACTGACAATCACTTGAGCCAGGTGAACTGACCAAACTCAGGGATTTCCTGACCTCACCTGATGTGCCTCTTTGGCATTTCCATGTTTGCAAGTATTTGCTAGCAGGAAAGTGAATGAAAATAACTCATGTCATGCTCACAGTTTTGAGAACAAGTGAGGTTGAGGATACAGGAACTCTTTCTGTGAAGATTCAAGAACCTGTATTCATTTGGCCTCTGATGCTAATTTCAACAATATGTGTGTAGAAGTGCTGAATGCACTGTGTCCTGGCAGTTTCCCACAGGGATCCCTCCATCTCCTTCCTCCCCAGCTCATTGTCCACCCAGTGCACTGAGCACCTGCCGCTCTGTCTCCTGCTTGAGACAGGGAAGGATGGTTGTGTCTCTCTGAGGGCACTGTACTTGGCTTCCTCTGGCCCCTCCTGTGGTCCTCCCAATGGAACCAGCTGGGCACAGTGGTTTTGGTCCTCTCCTATGTTTATCTTCTGTCTTCTTCACCCCAGGCTGAGCCAGGAGCTACTAGAGGTGAAGGAGCAGGAAGCCCCAGAAGACTCCCTGGATGAAATTTACTTGATTCCTTCAGTTCAACATGACCTGTCTGACTGCCACCAGCCTTATAGCAGCACCTTGTCCTCATTGGAGGATCAGCTCACATGCTCTGCTCTGGATGTAGCCTGTGAGTACTCCAGCTTGAAGGTCACAAAACTCCACGGTCCTCCCAGGCAGCCTCTGTATGTTTTGTTTCTGCAACTTGTGTCACTTTGCAGACCATCAATGCAGGCAGGCCCTGTACACTGAGCCTGTTTTGAATCTGACTCTTGGCTCCATTTTTAATCACAGACATCCGGTGGGAGGAACTTCCTCTTCTCCTGTCCCAAGTGACTCCTCAGTCACCTGGCTTCTTCTCACAAGAGCAGGCTGTGGGCAGGAAAACAGGAAAAGGGTCAGGACTTACAGCAAGTTCTTGGCCACAGTAGCCCATCTGGATATATTTGCATAACAAACCTTCTTCTGTAAGATAGGGCATCTCTCTTTTCTGAAATTATGTTGCTAACTGCATGCCTTGAACAGTGCCCTTATCTCTTCTCTGGCCATGCACACATGTAGGCAGTTTTGCACCATTATTTTAGAGGCTATTTTATAATTCCTGTGTCTGATAAGGATTCTCTACTCTAGGGATCCCCAGCTCAGGGGCCATGGACGGTTGTGGGTCCAGGACCTGTTAGGAACTGGGCCACACAGCAGGAGGTCAGCGAAGGGAGAGCATCACCACCTGAATTCCACCTCCTGCCAGAGCAGCAGTGGCATTGGATTCTCACAGGACTCGAACCCTATTGTGAATTGCACATGTGAGCGATCTAGGTTCTGCACTCCTCATGAGAATCTAATGCCTGATGATCTGTCACTGTCTCCCAGTGACTGTCACCCCCATGTGGGACCATCTAGTTTCAGGAAAACAAGCTTAGGGCTTCCACTGATTCTACATTTTGGTGAGTTGTATAATTGTTTCATTAGATATTACAATGTAATAATCATAGAAATAAAGTGCACAAAAAATGTAATGTGCATGAATCATCCCAAAACCATCCCCCCCTAACCCTGGACCCAGAAAAATTGTCTTCCATGAAACCAAACGCTGGTGCCAAAGGTTGGGGACTGCGGCTCTACCTGCTCTGAGGTGTCTTCCCTCCACTGACGCAGTCCAGCATCCCTTCCTTTATGCAGGGCCAGGCTTGCATCCTCTCAGAGCTCCAGCGGTTTTTTCCATGTGTGGGTTTGTCGTTTCAATCATAATTTGGTCTCAGTGCTATATTCTCATGAAAACCATTGAGAACGAGTGTCCCTCATGAGGGACTGGCCTAACCGATGAGCAAAGTGGAGTGGTTTCTATCCCCATGATGTCCAGAAAACCCTTCCTCTGAGCAAGTGCCCCTTGGTGTAGCAGCTTCGCAGGATATGTAGAGAAAAATTCCAATTTTCATTTCTTCTTGCTCATTGTATTTTTTTTTAACTTCCATTCTGGGAGTTTCATGTGGATTGTTGGGAGTTTCATCCATCAACCTATTTTCTAGGAAGAGCAAGTAACTCTGTGATGTACCCCAGTATATCTGATTATGTTGTAATAAAATTAGCAATAGTGCCAGGTGCAGTGGCTCATGCCTGTAATTCCAGCACTTTGGGAGGCCGAGGCAGGTAGATTGCTTGAGCTGAGGAGTTTGAGACCAGCATGGGCAACATTATAAAAACATGTTTCTCTACAAAAAATTAGCAAAGCCTGGTAACACACACCTGTAGCCCCAGCTACATGGGAGGGTGAGGTGGAAGAACCACCTGAGCCTGGGAAATTGAGGTTGCAGTGCCTCATCATTGTACCACTGCACTCCAGCCTGAGCAACAAAGTGAGACCCTGTGTCTCACACACACACACACACACACACACACACACACACACACAAAAAGAAAGAAACTAGCAATGAAAACGTTGGCCTCTATTCTGTTTGGTCAGTGCCTTTCCTGCTGGGACCATCCCCTTTCCCGTTTTGCATTTCTCCCTGAGTTTGAAAAAGCAAATACTGTATTTTCTATGATCACAGTGATTCATGAAACAAATAAAATACACATCAACCTTGCACCTGCTGTATGCCCTGCCCCTTGCCAAACAAGCTCTGTCCTGCTATAAACCATTCAGGGCTCAAGGAATGCTCCCAAGGGGGCAGTGACATCTCCATGTTAGAGCTCAGAATGCTGAGGCTCAGAAAGTTTCCTTCACTTGCCCGGGGATGCCCCAACTAGTGGTGGTGGGGACATGGTCCCCTTGTCTGCCTGACTCCATGGCCCAGTTTCTGTCATTTCTCTGTGGGGGGGACCTGTCAGGGACTGAGCCATGATGGGTGGTCACCCTTTTTCCTTTGTAGAAATTATTTTTGAATAAAGTCAAGTTGAAACAGAAAAGTTGCTGGTCTAGGATAAAGAACTCCTGTAGTCCCTGGCACAGATTTCTCGAGAAGTATTACCTCTGTGCACTTTGTCCGTGAGCAGAATCAGTGGCTCCTCCAGTCCCTCCAGGGGACCTACAGCTCCAGCAGGCTCTCCCTTGGAAAAGCACTCAGGGAATAAAAGGTTCTAGTCTCTCCCCCACCCCCCTCCCCCCAGGATTTCGACTCTCAACTTGGCCATGTTTGGGTCCCTGTAAAGCTGCGGAGCTGCATCTCATGAACACCCCAGCCAGGATGGGGCTCCTACAAGAAGGAAGGGAAATGCTCTGACATGTGTCTCAGAAGTGAGATGCCTGTGACATGGGCCGGCCCTGCCAGGGCATCAGGAACATGGGGCAGGAGAGGGCACATTCATCCATGCAGATGGGCCAAGATGAATGAACACGCCCTTCAGATTACACAAGGATGCTTCCTGTGTGTGGCTTCTCAACAATAATGTGAATAGTGTGCACAGTGCACAGCCCTGACCCTAGCAGTGGTGTCAGCGTGGGTCTGCTCTGCCCATGCTCTCCCTGCAGAGAAGCCTTGGTAGATTTAGGGAGAATACAACCTAAAGTATCTCTTGATCTTTTCTTGATGGCTTTTCCCAACCTGCCCAATTAACAATACTGCAGTACTTCAGAAGTTTGAGAAAAAGTTTTCCCTTTGCTTTTGAAAATGCAAAGAATATTCAAAGTATAAATTTAATAAGACTCAGTCGTCTAGAAAAGAGGGATAAAGTGAGATGAGAAAATTAAGTAGTGATAATTAAAGACCTTCCCAGAGCTTGACTCTAAACAGCAAGTGCAGAGAATCAGAAAGGGAGAGCTGTGTTTGCCCAGTCTCCATCAGTCAAATTTGTTGTTTCAGGATGTTTTCCTCATTTGCCCAATACGAGCTATCTTAAAATGTGAGAGTGTCCTAAGTGGCTGATGGTTAATGATTAATAAAGTGTCCTCTCAGGAAGACGAAAGAGAACAGACACAAGGAACGCTTTATGCAACTAGGGAGGCCAAACCCGGTCGAGAGAGAGGGGCTCCTGGACAAAGACCATGAAGCTGGATGGCCCCTGGTGCAGGGTGGGGCCACGCAGGGGCCAGCATGACTCCAGGGAGAGTCTGTTTGAGCGTGTGGTGGGAGGCGATGCTGGGTAGGATCGTGGGGCAGATGTTAGAAGGAGCACAGAGGCAGGATGAGGGGGACAGTCACGAAGTGGGCAGTGGAGAGGAAGTTTTCAGATGCAGAGTGGGAACATGGTAAGAACAGGGCTTTTGGGAGATAAAACTCCTGAGACAATTGCTGGAGTGGAGATGGCAGGATCAGAGAAAGCAGAGACGGGGAGGTGTATGAAACCAGGCATCACTGATGAGAGTCTGATACACTGTGCTCTCAGGAAGACAAAAGAGAATAGACACAAGGAACACAGTTTTAAGAAAACTTAGGAAACCTTGGAGAGAATGAGGATGTGGAGAGGGGAGGAGAGAGAGGAGCCCCAGCGACGTGGATTCGGCCCTGCACCCCCATCCCTGTCCTGAGCCTGACCTGGACGGGCATGAGGTCACTGGAAGTCTTTCCTAGTCCACTCTGAGAATGTGCATTCCTCTCCCTGTGGAAATAGAAATAGTTTGTTTAGGATGTCTGCCGGAACCCCACTGGAGAGTGGGTAATGTGAGGACTGTGCCCTGTGTTACCTTCCTACAGAACCACACATGCAGATCTATAGCTCTTGTGGTCCCTGAATTTCTGCAAAGGGACTGGTCCCTCCACTATATTGTCTATGGCTGCTGACACCCACTATATGGCAATAGGATGGAGATGCGTGGGCAGGGGGTTAAACCATTACAGGCAATGAGAAATTCAAAACGTCCCAGAACCCTGAAGTTTGCCTCACTTAGTGTTTGGTCTTTCTCATGGTTCCTTCTCAAAGCCTCGTGGCTCTAACTCTTGACCTGTTCTTACACATCTGTGTTGTGGGGAACAGTTCTTCCTCTCCTATGCTCTGATGGCTCTCTAGAACTTTCCCTCTAGGCACAGGAAAGAGATTGATAATGACAGACTAATCATCATGACCTTGTTAGCCAATCCAAAGTTCTCTGGGCTGAAGAAGGGGTTTTTCACTTCAGGGACACCCCAGCCTGGGCACCTGCTGTGTCAGCATCCCCCAGGCACAGACAGGAAAGGTGACATCACCTGCATTTATATGATGTCTGTCTGTGTGGCCTGGGTCACTGGGTGGCTTTACTGAGAGGCAGGGACAGCAGGGATGGGTGTTCTGGGTGTGCTTAACAAAGGGAAAACTAAGATTGTTCCCACTGAAGCCCCTTCTCCTTTCAGCTTCCACCCAGGCCGCCTGTCCCCAAGGGACTTGGAGTGGAGACTTGAGCCACCACCTGTCAGAGGTGCAGGCTTCACAGACACAGCTGGAGCCAAGCACCCTGGTGCCGAGTTGTCTGCAACTACAGCTGGATCAAGGATTCAACTGTGGGAATGGCTTAGCCAGGCGGGACCTTTCCTCCACCACCTGCAGCTTCACAGTCAATGCTGATTCTGGGGGACCAATGGTCCTTCCAAGGTAGGGAAGGAAAGGGGATAGGAAGCTCTAATCCAGGTGTTTGTGGTGGTGGTCATGGTGCTGTGGGTGGAGGAGAGAATGGGACCTCTACGTGCTCCCTCAGGGTCAAGTTAAATCCACGATGCTCCAGCCCAGTGAGGTGAGCAAGAGCCTGGGGCTTGCTCTCAGGTCCTGGATTTGCCTCTTTCTGGTTGTTCACTTTGGCCAAGGATTTTGTCTTTTGGGGGATGTAAATCTCTGTTTCCTCATCTGAGCTACCTAAAAAATAATATCTACTGGTAATCATTGCTGAGAGTATTAATTATTATAATTTCCAAAGGGCCTGATTCAATAACAATTGCTCAATAAACCTATAAATACATGTTATCTAATCCATTTGTCTTTCTGCCAAGTTTACATTTAGAAAGTGACTTCACAGACTGTGTCTTCTCTGAGGTAGAGCAGTTGTGAAGCTCTCCTGTTCTCTAGAGACCCCTCTTCCTTTCCTTTCTCACACATACTCCTCTGCCAGTTTTCTTCCTCTCCTTCCCCATCCCCCATGAAGCCAATTCTCCACTGTCAGGCACTTTCAGTGACAACCTATGAGGCACATTCAGGAACAGTGTAAATCCTGGGCCTGCACATCAGTCTCATGACATGTCCAGCTCCTCTTTCTCCTTTTTCTGCTCTTTTTGAAAACAAAGGGCAACTTTCACAAGGAAAGTGTTCACATCCGTCTCTTTTATGAAACTCCATCCATGAGTTCATCATCTCCACTCATGTCCTCGGCCATGTCCTCAGTTTCCTTCTCACAGGGATCCACTTCCGCTCAGATTTCCTTAAAGCCCTGGGTCGTGTTCATTCTCACTCTTCGTCCCAGTCAATATCTCCTCCTGGAGCCCTCGGCTGAGGAATAAGGGGACCCCTATCCTCAGGAGGAGGGAGGGTCACGTGAGATAATGAGCACCATCTGGGTCCGTGGAGAGGACACCTGGAAGGCACTCAGCGGGTGTTGGGGGATGCGCAATCCCTTACACGCGCCGTGTAACTTATTTAAACTGATTTCTTCCCACCAGATTCTCCTTTGGTTCACTATGGATTCTTACACCCCCAGCCAAGACCCAACCCACTGGCTCAGATGCACACTGTCTTGCTCACGTTCCCTGGAGTCCAGAGCCCGAAGCAGGCTCCAGGTAAGAGCACAGAGTGAATGGCTTGTGTCTCATTCATAGTTTCCTTGGTCATTTCTCCCTGCTCTCTAACAGGTCATGTTTCTTTGCACGCCTTTTCTTTCTCATTCTTCTCATGTTTCTGTTTTTGTTTTTTTTTTTCAATTTCAATGGACCAGAATACTGAGTATACTGTTACATTAAATATCTCCCAAATCCCTATATATTATTTTCTCATTAGATTAATATCTACAGATATATGCATTTATGTCATTTGCCATGTATATTATGTATATTTGGTGTGTATGCCACATAGTGTGTACATATATGCAATAGATCATATAATGATGCAAGTTTTGGAAATTCTCCAGGTTTAGGCTTCTCCAGTTCTTTTTCTTATCAGCTGCTGTAACCTCTGTCTGGTCTCACCTCTGTGTCCCATACGCTGCCACCCTGCCAGTCCCTTTCACCCCCATGTCCTGTTTGGACTCAGCTCTGATTTAACTTTCACTTTTATAATCTCTTCCCTCCCCAAAGCACAGCCTACATACAGTGTGATTCCCTTGCTTTTGCCTTATCTACCTGGACGCTATTTGTGTTTCTTAATCTTGTGTTTCGTGAATATTTTTGTGAATCACGAGTGCCTTTGCCTCCTGGCAAACTTGTCATTACTGAGTAATGGAAGAAGATCAACAAAAAAGAAAATATTAAAGTCACCCTATTGGCTTCCCCCTCCCCCTTTGGACTTTCTTGTCCAAGGCCACATTCCTGATCTGGCATCCTTTGGGTGGAAGAGAAAGTCAGTAAGATCATGGATGCCAGTGGATGTCATTGGCTGTCATTTTATTTTCAGAGCTGGTTTTAGCCCCCTCCATTGGGATGAAGAACCCTCCGCAGCTGGAAGATGATGCACTTGAAGGCTCAGCAGACAACACACAAGGGCATCAAGTCACTGGCCACATTCATGCCTCCAATGTTCTGAAACCGAAGATTATTAAAAGAAAACTCCCGTTCAGCAAGTGGATCCCTTGGCCTTCATGCTTAGGGTGCAGAGGTAATCACATCTATGGCTCTTAGCTGAACTCACTTCTTATTTCTCTCTGTCTATGGTGAGAGCTCACTCTCCCACTGCTTTTTCTCTTCCATTTGTTCTCTCCAGCAGCTGCTGTAACCTCTGTCTGGTCTTACCCCAGTGTCCCATAGACTCCCACCCTGCCAGGCCCTTTCTGTCCCCATCTCCTCATTGCTCTCTGAACTCTGCTCTATTCCTTCTTCTGCTGTCTTGAGGGTCCCTCTCATGGCCACAGGAGAGCCGGGCCTCCTCATCCTCATCCAAGTACACAGTTTAAGCTGTGGAACACAGGGTTCTTTGCCTGGAATTGCACACTCTCTTGGGAAATTTACCTTTCCTCCCTGTATCCCCAACTCCATTGTCTCTTTGCAGGGAGTATTGCTTTAATACATCATTTACACATAGGTTTTTCTCTTGAGTTGGCTTTGGAGGAACCCAGCTAAGTTAACCCTTAATCTTCTCTTGTTCCTCTGAATGAGAAGCATTAAATCTGAGCACAAAGAGCCCCACTTAGAAAACTAAACTAGAACCTGGGTCACAGGGGGGGAGTTCCCTACCGGACTGGAGTCAGGTTTGTCTTCAGCCCCAGATGTGCAGCCTTGTGACAATGTAGATGGAGTTGCCAGGGACTCAGTGTTCTCACCTTATGGACTCATTTGTGCTGACATTAACTGGATGACATTTATGACATTCAAAAGTACATGCAGAGGACAGGACTTCAAAACTGCATACATCATGAGATACATCATTCTAACCTCTCTCCGTTTTATTCTCATTTCCACATCTACACATCCAGTTAAGGGTCTAAAATGCAACTCAGATGAATCTTGAGGCCAGGGTATATGAGAGAGCATTTTCTGAATTAACTTTGAGAAACGTGACTCCAGGACCTGCTTTATGCATACACAAGATGACAGACAAGCATCTATCTCCAGGACAATCTTTGCTTTGGCCCAGCCCAATTGATAAGAGAGAGATTTCACTGAAGTTGTCAGAGAGAAGACTAAAATCCATGGAACCGCAGGGAACAAAGCCAATCATGAGATAAATGGGGAAAGGAAAGAAAATGATGGGACATTGGGTTGTTCCATTTTGTATCTCTAAATCCTGCTGCCATGTAATAAACACCTGGTGAGATTTCAGTTAAGATGCATGCCTTGAACTCACACCTTGAGATTCTCACTTACATGATCTGGGGTGTGGTTTGGGCGTCTGTAGTTTTAAAAAGCTCCCATGTGATTCTAATATGTGGCTGAAGACGAGAAGGACAACTGGTCTTCTATGACCTCAGGTCAGCAACATGGAAGTGTTCCATATGTGTGGCTACTCCAAAGAAAAGGCTGAGCATCCATCAGCGTTTGATGGGATCTGTATTCCCCCTCTCAATAGTACTGTTCATATAGCATAGAAAAAAATCAAGAAGAAAACCAAGAAAATTAAGAGATTAGACCTTTAGCCTCTGCTTGAAGTATACTTGCTCAATTTTGAATACAAGATAAAGTGAGAAATAGTCATTACATTAACACCTAATGGATAGAAATAATACCTCCCGTATTACATATAATGGAATTTAGTATTTTCTTTGGCAGTTTAAAGTAAATCTCGCAGTTGACATTTAACCACACAGATTTTATAGCCCACTAATTGGCTCAGCACTGCAATGTGAAAATTTTACTTTTGGTCAATTATTGTTCTTCCTCAAAGCCCCCCGGAGAGAACTTACTGGTCTCACTCTCCTGAAGAGAACACAGTAACAAATCAAGACTGAAATTCTGCAATAGATTGCCTATGAAAACTTCTTTATCCATCTATGCCACTCTTAACACTGACATTAAATATTAAAAAGAAACCTTTCAGCCCGGTGTGGTGGCCCATGGCTGTAATCCCAGCACTTTGGGAGGCCAAGGTGGGCGGATCATGAGGTCAAGAGATCGAGACCATCCTGGCAAACATGGTGAAACCCCGTCTCTAATAAAAATACAAAAATTAGCCGGGCCTGGTGGCAAGCACCTCTGGTCCCAGCTACTCAGGAGGCTGAGGCGGAAGAATTGCTTGAACCCAGGAGGCGGAGGTTGCCTTGAGCCAAGATTGCACCACTGCACTCCAGCCTGGTGACAGAGCAAGAGTCTGTCTCAAAAAAAAAAAAAAAAGAAAAAAAAAAAGAAAACTTTCCCAAAATGTACTTGGGGAAAACAAAAAGTGGGAGGAGAGAATGTAGTAAAACACAAATTATTCCTTTTCACCTTGTACTTCAGAGTTTTGTTGGTCTAGATAGTGAAAATATTCCTAGAAATGCCTTAACATGTAACCAGGTATGGAATCAACTTGTGGGCATTAGGGAAAATAAGTAAGTCCATAGTTACACTCCCCACTCTCTGCTAATTTCATTTTGAGTGTCTTTTTTTTTTTTAAACTTTCATTCTTTTCTGATCCCCTTTGAAAGAATACTTATAATTATGTTTGTTTTTTCTTCTTTTTAAATTTTTTAACCAACCAAATAAGCATCACAGACATCATATTTCTTTGTAAAACCTTATTCCTGCCCTAGCCAGGGTAACCCAACAGCCTCTCATGACTGATGAGACCTCTTGATTGGACCCTTTCCTCTCACTCCCTCCAATCTCTATTGAAAGGACCCTAGTGCCTGGTTCTAGTTCCCGGGTTGTCAATAGCAAGTCATGTGGCCTTAGTTCAATCTTACCCCTGTGGCATCACTACTCCTCTGTTTTAAAAGGTGGAAGAGGATGTGGATGTTGTCTGAGGTTCCTGCTGCTGCTTCTATCCAGAGTATTGCCCATGGCCCTCCCACTCCTCCCCAGAAGACTGGGACATGGAGTTGTAAGGGGGTGGGTTTCTCTGCAGAGGATCCTCCTTCTGCAGTCCTCTGTGTCTGAGCATGCATGATTGATGCTGAGCACATCCTCACTGGGAGGAAAAGCCATCACTCTGCTCCAGACAGAGGGGATCAGGAGGAAAGGGGCTAATGTTCCCGGCTGCTGGTGGGGCATAGGTGGGGTCCCTATATCCTGCACCCCAGGCTGACAGGAAGTTCATGGAAATTCAGGGGTGTTTTCTTCTCACTTATGGATGGTGCTTCCCCCTTCAGCCAGTCCAATGCTCACCCTCAGCTCAAGCTCCCAGCAGGAGATTGGTTTGCCCCTGGGATATCATCACTTAGCAATCCCTCCAGACTCAGCCTTCAGGAGGACCTGACAAAAATGCTCATTTGATTATTTTTTCTCTCTCCCCTACAGGCACCAAAAACTGCCAGAAGGATGCAAAGAATGAAAGGATGTCAGAAAAAAAAGGGTGTCACAAGCTTTTCCACTTGATGAAAAAACACTAAAATGGCAAAGCAAGTTCAAGTCCAAACACAAGTCACTGCAGGGGTCCTTTACTGAGAATTGAATTTTAGACCACAGAATGCTCTTGATGATTTCAGCCCACTAGGCTCCTTTGATTCCTCCCCCCTCCAATTGTGATCAATACCAAGGGAGACCAATTCCCAGATGGACAAACAGCATTGACAGGCCTTAGCCCTGCTCCTGTCAATTTCTATCCCATAGAGAACAGGAGTCCAGAGCTGCTGGCAGGGGACAGCATGTCACCCAGGACTCTGTCAGGGCAGAGTATCAACAATGTTATCTTCTTGATGAAAATGCTTTGTTTGTAGAGGACAGGTCAGCTGTCTGGCTCAAAGGTCTACATTCTGAAGTCGACTGAAAATGTCCTCATGATTAAATTCAGCTTAAACATTTTGCCAGGAGCACTACAGAGTCAATGCTATGAGCTTCCTACCTCAGTCCATCTGCAGGCAGAAAAGGCCCAGTGTGTCCATCTCCATTATCGTGATACTAGCTAGAATGGTCACTTGGTTAAGGAGGAGTCTAGGAGCTCTGTCCCTTGTAAAGACACCTTATTTGTAATTAATTTGAAAAGTGGTTTGAAAAAGTATAAACATCTATATTCTAACCATCTTCCTCTGACCATTTTATCATCAATTAATCACCCCTGCCTGTGTTAGTTATTATATTTATGTTTGTACATTGGGAATATCCTCTCTCAAAATTTTACTATATACTTGTTTTTGCTGGCATTCTTCACAGAAAAGAATATTCCCTGCCCAAATTTTAACTTTCATCCAAAATTAATTTTAATTTGTTTTGCTGGCATTCTGTTGTGGAAAAGAATATTCTCTGCCCCAGTTTTAACTTTCACCCAAAATTAATTTTAGTCTATTAGTTATAAGGTTTAAACTTTAAATTTGTTTAATTAAAAATTTTTTTGACCATCACTCTGGACTAGTGGATTTTTTACATATAATGTTTTAAGCTTATATTATTATGATTGGTTTGGCAGATAAAAATATAGACTAATAAAAACATTCTTATTTTTCTGTTTATATTCTAAACTCTTCCATATTTTAGTCTATATTTACCATATGTGGTAGATTATATTTCCTGTATTTCTTTGTTGATGTTACTTGTTTTCTTTTTGTGTGTGTGTGTGTGTGTGTGCCTTTTGTTTGTTATTTAAGAAGAGTTGTATAGCTCTTGTTTAACATTGCACTAAGGTTTTGACATCACTAATCCCCTTTTAACTTGACACACTTCTGCTATTTGCTTTATACATTTTAAATTACATCTTTCAACTTCAAATTTTTACCACTATAACAATCAAAGCATTATTTTCCTCTTCTCTATCCCCTTTACCTGACATTTCTTATTTGTTGTTTCAACCCTAACATAAAGGGACAGCCTATGTGTCCCACCTGTTCCCACCTTGGTTTTTGGTATAGATCTACAATTAAATATGTTGATGCACATGAGCTATTCAAAAGTGTGTCCTAAGTATCCCTTGTTGAGTAGAATTTATCCGTAACAGAGTCCTCCTGAGGGAATCAGATCTCGCTGACTTTTGCATGCTTGGGGAACTTTTCCCACTGTCTTGATACATGGATCACATCACTGGATATACAGTACTTGCTAAAAAGGATATTTTCTTATGATTTTAGGACGTACTGTTTGGCGTTGGGAGACAGCATGTTTGCTCTCTCTGGGATTCTATTTTGTTCTACCAGGACCTTTAATTTCTGCCAGTTACTTCATTCATTCTCCTCACCACAAGTCTCCAGAGGATGCTTCCTTGTCCAAGCCTCCCGGTCTCCCAGCAATGCTGCCCTTGGAAGATTGGCTTCTCTGGTCCTCTGCACCGTGAAGCCCCTGCCCACCCATTCCCCAGTAGCAGGGTTCCAATCCACCAGGTCTCAGGCATGTTCTACATTTCTCCACACTGGCTGTCTGAGGATGGTTTTTCTGGGTGTTCTGTCATGAACAGGCCCTCCCTGCTGTGCTGGTTTCTATTTGCATAGTGTTTCCTGCTCCCTCTGCTGTTGTGTGGCTCCCAGATCCAGCTAAATAAAATCACCTGAGGGCCACAGTGTTCCCTAGCCCTGGTTGGGGGCAGGATTATGGGTAGTCTTTTTGACTCTGTGTTAATCCCTAGGGCTTTGAAGTGTATGTGGAGAAATTCATCTATTATCTATCCTACTTCTTCAAATGCAGAACTTCAATAGTATAAAAAAGGAGACAGAATCATATACTAGAACATCCCCATATTCATTGGCCAGCTTCAGCAATAGTCATTGAATAGTCGAACTTTTAAAAAAAAAAAATACAATCCTTCCTACTTACTTATGAAATGTGTGTGTACATATATACATGTACACAGCATGTATGTGTGTGTGTGTATATATATATTTGGACATATGATTATGGAGGCTGCAATTCCCAAGATGGAAAGCTGGATACTCAGGAAAGCATTTTCTTCTCATTAGACCTTTTCCTTCTCCTCTGGCCTTTGGTTGATTGGATGAGGCCCACCCATCATAGAGAGGGCAATCTGCTTCACTTCGTTTGTCTATTTTAGTGTTAATGTCATCCAGAAACACCCTCCAGCACACACCCAGAAAAATGCTGGAACAAATGTCCTGGCACACCGGGGCTTGGTAAAAGTTATACACACAATTATCCATTATACAGGTCCTTCATCCTATGTGGGGTTTTCATATTTTTCTCCCAATTTGTAGCTTATCTTTTTATTCTATTAACAGTGTCTTGTGCTGACCAAGATTTTTTAATTTGTATAAAGTTGAATTTATCAATCTTTTCTTTAATACTTTGTGTTGATATGATAACTAAGTATATTTTGTGCCTAGCTCTATATCATGAAAATTTCTCTTATGTTTGGCTACTGTAAGTTTTCTAGATTTGCAGTTTACATTTAGTTCTATAATCAATTTTGAGTTAGTTTTGGTGCAAGTATGGATGTTTAAGTGGATTTTTTTCTTTCTTTGTTTATTGATTTTACTTCAACTTTTATTTTAATTTCAGGAGTACATGTGCAGGATGTGCAGATTTGCTGCACAGGTAAATGTGTGCCATGGTGCTTTGCTGCACAGATCATCCGGATCATCGCGTCGCCTAGGTATTAAGCCGAGCATCCATTAGCTACTCTTCCTGATGCTCTCCCTTCCCCAACTCCCCACCCCCCTGACAGGGCCAAGTGTGTGTTGTCCCCACCCCCACCCTATCTGTCCATGTGTTCTCATCATTCAGCTCCCACTTTTAAGTGAGAATATGCAGTGTTTTGTTTTCTGTTCCTGTGTTAGTTTGCTGAGGATAATGGCTTTCCACTCCATCCATGTCCCTGCAAATGACATGATCTCATTTCTTTTTATGGCTGCATAGTATTCCATGGTGTATATATGCCACATGTTCTTTATCTAGTCTATTATCATGTTTTCTTGGTGTCTCCAACAAAGATCAATTGATCATATATGGGTGGGTTTATTTCTCGGCTGGGTCAGCTTCCAAAGGCTTACTCATTTCCTCATACAGGTGTCTTTCCAGGCCTCAGAATCTTTGATCGTTTACCACATGTTGTGTATGTTATCTTGTTGAGTGCTGGATATTTTTGTGTTCCTATATATTTTTAGCTTTCTTCAGGGATGCAGTTAAATCACTTGGAAACAGTCTAATCATTTTCCATCCTGTTTTTATGATTTGTGAGGTGGTCCAGAGCAGGGCTCATGGCCTGCTACTAAGCAAAAACCTCTTTGAAACTGCTATCCTTTGTCCTGTGGATTATGAGTTAATTTTAGTTTTAATTATCATTCAGGCACCATTCCCAGCCTTGTGTGGAGCCAGGCACCAGACTCTCTAACTTTTTCAAATGATTTTCCCTTTGACCTTGGAATATTTTCATCAAATGTAGGCTCTGATCTGTACTTCCTGGATCAGCACTGTGCTGACGCAGTAGGGACACCCTCTCGATTCACTGTAACTTACCTTCTGCAGCCCTCTCCTGGCTGGCTCCTATTTATGGGTTTTATGCTACTTTGGGTCTACACTACCCTGGACACTCTGCTCAGTGTCCTTAACTCAAAGGTGTCCACTGGGGTCCTTTTCACTTTCTCCTCCCCTGTACTTAGCTTGGAAGCTCTCTCATGGCAGTCAGTGGAAGCAATTGAAGGGGCTCGGCTGTCTGGTTCACATCTCTCAAGGATGACTATCCTTTTTTGCTTGATGTTCAGTATCTTGAAACCCATCTTTTTGTGTATTTTATGTTCATGGAGAGTGTTCTCTCTCTCTGCAAGGAGTGAAAAACATACCTTTGTCTTTCATATACATTCTTTATTTCAATAACTTTTGGGAAACAAAAAAGTGGTTTTTGATTACATGAACGAATTGTATAGGGGTGAAGTCTGAGATTTTAGTGCTCCTGTCACCCGAGTAGTGTACAGTGTACCCAGTATGCAGTAAAAATCCACCTTTAAGTGTGAGGTGTGTTCCTCATGGATTGGGCTTAAGGGCTATGACACCAGCTTTCCAGGAATCAGTAACTGTAAAACCCAAACTTAGGAAGAAAGCTTAATATTATTCATGTGAGAACTAGGCTCTGGATCTTCAGAACTTGTTTCATTCTTGGAAAAAAAAAGTATATATCAGATGTGGTAAAATCCTGCTTGAACCCCAAACGTTCATGTTACTAAAAACATGAGTGTTTAGGGTTCAAGCAGGATTTTATCACATCTGATTTAAAGTAGAGGGATTGAATAAGGTTAGGAGACAGGCTAGCTAAGAGAAAATGTATCATAAGCTTATCTTAAATGAACTGAGATCATGTAAAACTCAGAGTGCCTAACTGGGCTTGAGCCACCAAACTTTTAGTTAGCAGATAGAAGACTTCAACATCACACAGCAGAAACACAGGCATAGACCCCCTACGCACATTCTCTCCAGCCTTCATGTTGCAGCACCCTGGGCTCCTCCACCTCGTGCAACTGCACCAGCCCCAGAAAACATTCAGCCCATCTGCAGCTACCATTAGGTGTCTGCAAAGCAATCAGAGAATCTATTAGCTACAAAGTTGCAAGACTCTCTTTGCCCACAGGCAGAAGAAAAGACTCAAAATAAAAGTGACTTTATTTTCATCCAGCTGAAACAAGTGATGTTTTACAACCCATTTTTCTAGATCTTGTAGCAAAGACTGGTCTTCCCGGTGTTTGTGCCATATCACAATGGCCAAAATCATCAAGGACATGGCAGGCTCTGTCCTTCCCCCAGATGGCACACAGCCCTTCCCCTCCCATCCTCTTCTCATGAAACTGCTGGACACTGCTCCCAACCAACTCCTTCCTCCTGACAAGCTGGAATTCTGCAACTGTTAAAACAGCTTTTTATTTTTTTTTCCTGGAAATTCTGTTACTCATATCTGGGTTTCCCACTGGTGCCCTTTTGAGATGATCTTTCTTCTCTTTTATACTTTTGAAAGTTTCATTTGATTTCTAAAATATATCCTTAATATGTTCCTGCAAATCTCTCTCTTTTTCTCTCTTTTCTTATCCCTGATACTATGGTTTTCATTTTCATGAGGTTTATTTTTACTTTAAGCTCCCCCCCCCCCCCCCCCCCCCCCCCCCCCCCCCCCCCCCCCCCCCAAAAGGGTAAGGGGAAAAAAAAGGGTTAAGGGGGCCCCCCAAGGGCCCGGGGGCGGGGGGGCCCCAGACCACAAGGAGGGAAAAGATACCCCCCCCCCCCCCCCCCCCCCCCCCCCCCCCCCCCCCCCCCCCCCCCCCCCCCCCTTATATAAAAAAAAAATAAAAAAAAAAAAAAAAAACCCAAACACCAAAACCCCCCCCACCCCCTTGGGGGCCCGGGGGGGGGGGGGGGGTGTTGAAAAAAAATGAGGAGAGAAAAAAAAAAAAAAAAAACAACACGGGGAGGAAAAAAATAAAGGGGGGAGGGGAGAAAAAAAAATAGGGGGGGGGGGGGGGGGGGGGGGGGGGGGGCTCCCAAAAAAAAAACCCCCACAAACCAGAAAAAGCAGCCATGAGGGGGAGGTGCAGGATCCCAAGGAGCCTGTCAGAAGAAAAAGAAACAAACAATGAATCAATGTCTTGAGAGCAAAGGTGTTTTAAGCTATGCCATGAATGAGGAAGCTGTGATTACCTCCCTGTTGAAACAGAGTCCCTTGAGATACCTCTCACCTGTCAGGAAGCCTCACAAGACCCCACATCACCATAGAGCTGCTGACCATGAACACAACCTGCTGAACAGCAGGCCAGAGCTGCAAGCCATGTGGCTTCCCTCTGAAAATCACATTGTGATGCTTTATGAGGAGTGCTAATAAAATTAAGTTTATCACATACCATATATTGAGCAATTATGTACCAAGCTTATTAAAATTCATCACAGTCCTAGCCTGTAATTGCTCAGTGGGTAAAAGTAAATTTTCAGAGTGATGAATTATTTTTGAGTTACTGGTCAACAAAGAAATGAGATACTGAATTCATTTCTCAATGGGATAAATAGAGGCAGTATAAGTAACTCTGTATAAAACTTTTAATAACAAATATAAAAATCACTCACTTTCCAGATAAATATAAAAGATAGTTCATTAAGAAGAAAGAGGGCTACTCAACTCCATTGGTCTGCAGAGAAACAAGAGTCTCTTTATGCACTTCAATAAGCTGTACTTATCTGGGCCTCTAAATCCATGTAATAAAACAGAGACCTTCAATTTGTAACTTATACTGGAGTTCCAAACAAAGACCACAAGCTAGCAGTGAAAACTGGTGTTGTGCTTCCGTAGTTGCAAATGGGCACATGTAAAAGAATATATGGTTTGGGAAGGTGCTTCAGCAACATATTGAGTTTAATCGGGACCTGAAGGCCACTGGGTATTTAACCCACAAGCTAACAATGACCCTTCACACTGATTATTCTGGTTTGACTTTGGCCAACACTCACCATTTTTTAAAATTTTATTTTAGGTTCAGGAATATGTGTAGAGGTGTGTTACATAAACTCAAGTTGTATGGATTAGTTCATCATGCAGGTACTAAACCTAGCACCCAAGAGTTATTTTTTCTGCTCCTCTCCCTCCTCCCACCCTCCACCCTCAGGTAAGCCCCAGTGTCGGTTGTTCCCCCTCTTTGTCTCGGTGTGTTCTCATTATTTAGCTGCCACCTGTAAGTGAGAACCTGCAGTATTTGGTTTTCTGTTCCTGAGCTGGTTTGCTAAGGATAATGGCCTCCAACTCCATCCATGTTCCTGCAAAGGACATGATCTCTGTTTTAAGAAAGGTCAGAGAATTGCATAAGAGAATATTCACCTGAAATGGAGACAACACAAAAGAACAGGTTGCAAATAAGCCTTATGAGAATCATAAATCATACCGAGTATCAAATTTTATTAATTTATATTATTGTATTCAAGAATAAAATTAATTGTGAGGCACACACAAATCAACCACAAGCCTGAGACCACCACCATCACCACCATCAGTCCCCAAAGAGCCTTCCTTCCATACCAGGAATTGATCTAGCCCAGCTGTGACATAAGAGCTCTGTAAGTGATGCATCAGATTGTAACTTACATAATATGGAGTCATTTTGGGTCATCTCCACTTGATAACTCTGACAGTAGCATAGATTATCTGAGGGTTTCCAAGGAACAAGGACATGTAAATCTACAGATTCCAGGTTAGACCATCATGAAGAGTCCTACAAAGATCAGACACATCTTACTAAAAGCATTCCACATGTAAGAAGGTTTTCCATAGTAAGGACTATTGATGTATTCACCAGGCAGTCTGTCACTCTCTGTTTACAATGAAAATTGACTGGGCTACCTTTTTCCCTTGTCCAGGCTCTATCCATCAGTAAAGGGAGATCATAGCAACTGAAAGAAACAGTGCTTTGTGTCTTTTCTGCAAATCATTTTGCGGAGATTTTAGCCAAATCAGGAGGACTTCAATTTTCCTTGTCTAAGAAAAGGAACAATGATTCCTTCCAGAATTGGCCATTAGTCAGTGCCAGAGCTCAGAGAGTTAGTTCAGAGTACTATTCTTAGAAATAGCATAACAGCAATCCTATCTGGAAGCATTACACACTTAAGAACACCCCTACGGTGTGCTGTCATCTCTCTCCAATGCTTTTTATTATCTCCTGGACACACATCCTTTTCCCAGTGGTGAAACCAGTTTAAAGGTACCGTTTAACCTGGGATGGAGCCAAGAAGAAGCCTAACCAAGCCCGTAACTGAGTTGCATACCAAGTTGGCTTCCATAAGGCTACATGGTATGAAGTTATATTCCACCCTAAATTACTAGTAGGAATATGCACGCCAAATTTAAATGTATAGATATGGTATCTTTGGGATGGCTGTCGAAGTTCTTGGTACAGGATGTGCTCTCAGAAGTTATGTTCCTGGACTCTGTTAAATGCGACCATCCCCACACCTGCACACTTGGCCATATCCTGTCCAAAGGCCTCTCAGACATCTAGGAGACTCCAGCAACCCTACCTTTGAGGAGCTCCACCCTTTATAGGCCCCAAAGTACGTGAAGGTACCTGGGAAGTCCATTCTTCTCTGCCACAGTTAGGGATTCATGCTAGACTTGGGCCGGGAACCCCGAGATTAGGCAAAATAAAAAAATGTGAAGTGGGAAAGATATTTTGTTATGCTAAGCTATATAATTGCATTCTCTCTCTACCTCTCATTCCACTTCACAAATCTAGAAGGCATTCCAGTGGGGTCTGCACTTTACCCACCCTCATTCAAGCTGAGGACACAATAATTTCCCCCCCCCCGAGGACACAATAATTTAAACCACAGATCCAATCTTTCAACTTTTGTCCATCACCTGTTTTGACTTCCATGTGTTTCAGTTGAATATCAGGGGTTTCATTTTCAGAAAGGCGACTGCAGTGAGAGTGATAAGTAATGCAGTTTTAACTATGTAACATTACATTCCCTGAATGGTCTCTTTACTCAGAGTATCAAATTCCCTGTGCCAGTGTTCCTCTGGCCACACATTGGAAACCCAACAGATCTTAAAAGTGTGGGGTCTGTGGGCTGGGATAGGGGAGTATCAGCTAACCCTTAGGATTCTCTCAGAGCTCACTGGTTCTTAAATGGATGGGACCTTTGGTTGTCAAATTTCTCTACCTTTTCTTTAGGAGATTTTAAGTCTAAATGGCTGCTATTTTCATGCTGACAAAAATATTTACAAACTGGGGAATACCTTCAATCTACTCCTAACTCCCAAGACACATGTTTACTGAGTCCTTGATATGTGGAAGTTCCCCTTTGCATCCATCTCAGGAAGAGACTTCCTAGGAGACTGAACTAGATCTCCTGAGATCCTTGTTAGCCCCTCTGTCCAATCCTTCCCTGCTTTTGGTGCATTTTTGCTCCTAAGGGTTCTTCTTGTAGGACTGTGCTTGGGCTACTGTAACCATTTTGCACCCAGTTCCTCAAAATGGGACGTATGTGGAAATGTATAATCCATATTTCCCATTTATCTCTCTTCCCTCAAGCCATTAGCCAGTCACTGACAGATGCAGGAGGAAATCTCAGTTTCATGGGCTGGGGAAGGGTAACCCTTAAACATGACTTATCTCCAAGCTCCCCTGCTGCTATCCAGACAAAGCCCCCTCATGGCACTTTGCCTGACATAACACATGCACAGCAATTAACTCAAAATGGATATAGACCTAGTTGTAAGAGCTAAATTATAAAACTTCAAGAGGAATTCATGGGAGAAAATCTTTGTGAATCTGGGTTAACCAAAGAGTTCTAAGATAATGTACCGAAAGCACAAGCCAAATAGAAACCATTAATAAAATGGACTTTACTAAAATTAAAAACCTTTCTGCTTCAAAAGATACCATTAAGAAGAAAATAGTAATAGGCTGGAAGAAAATATTTGCTAAACATATATCCTACAAAGGATTTGAATTCACAATGTTTAAAGAACTCTTTTTTAACTCAATAAGAGAATCCCTCCCCTTCCCCCCCCCCTCTCTTCTGCGCCCCTTCCCCCCGGAAGCAACCTAATTTTAAAAATCAGCAAAGAACATGGATGCACATTTTACCAAAGAAGAAATATAAATGGCTAAAAAGCATATAACAGGTAGTTTAGTCTTTAGGTAAATGTAAATTAAAACCACATTAATATACCACATACACCCATGAACGTGACTATGTTTCAAAAGACAGAGGATATCAAGTCTTGCTGATTATGTGGAAAAACTGGAATCCTCAAATATTGCTGATGGGGAGATAAAATAATAGTCACTTTGGAAACCAGTTTGACAGTTTTTTAAGAAGTTAAACATATGGTTATCATATGTTCCAACAACTCCACACCTAGAAATCTATCCAAGAAAAATCAAAACATATGTCTATACAAGATTTGTTCTGGAATATTCACAGCAGTATTATTAACAATAGTCAAAAACTGGAAGTAACTCAGTGTCCATCAGCTGCTAAGTGGACAAGCAAAATGTGGTGTATCTGTGCAATGGAATTCTGTTCTGCAATGGTCTTATATATGCTACAACATGGATGAACCTCAAAAACATTAGATTAAGGCTGGTGAAGGAAGCTGGCAAAATATTACATATTGTTTCATACTATTTCTCTGAAATGGCCAGAAAGGACACATTTGTAGAGGCACAGAGGAGATTAATGATTGCTTGGGGCTGGAGTGGCAGGGGCGGCTGAGGGAGCAGAGACTGACTGCAAAAGGAGCTGGAGGGGAAATTGAAGAGGTGAAGAAAATGTTCTAAAACTGGATTTTGGTGACAGCTGCACAACTCTATGAATCTACTAAAGTTGTATGAATTTGTCAAAATGCGTTAAACTGTATACTTAAGAGGTGCATTTTTTTTAGACAAAATCTTGTTCTGTCACGTAGGCTGGAGTGCCATGGTGCGATCCCAGCTCACTGCGGCCCCCAACTCCTGACTCCAGCGATCCTCCTGCCTCAGCCTCCACAAGTTGATGGGGAACAATAATGTGGTATCAGTATATAAACCAACAAATAAATAGATAAGTGAAAGAGTACAGATAACTCATTATAGATCATTGTCTCTAAAAATTTAATACATAACCATGATACATCAAATACAGGGGGGAATTTTAAAATAGTCTATGCTGGCAAAATTTAGTGTCTATCTGGAAGGAAAAATGTTGGACCTCATTGTACTCAAAAGCAATTTCTAAATGAATTTAAACCTAAAATGTAAAATAAAATTTTAATTTAATTTAAAATCTTTCAAGACACCTTAAGAAAGTATATACATAATATTGGCAATGGGGATAAACTTTTCAACCAACACTGGAAACCCAGGGGATACAAAGTAAAAATGACATCTGTGATAACATTAAAATTTCCCATTACAATCTTCTCATTCTTCTACATGTTACATCTTTTCATTTGTTGAGGCTTTCCAGCTTTTGTTCATTGAATCTTTTGACCCTGCTAAATTCACAAATTAATACTAGTAATTTTAAGCATTTTTCTTAGGATTTTCTACATACGTGTTTGTTGCAAATACAGAATGTTTCACATATTATTTCCTCATTTTATCCTTTTTATTTGTCCTTCTTTTTCGTTATTGCATTGACTAAGACCTCCAGAATGACAGTGAATACATGTAGGAAGAGCCGACATTTTTCCCCTTATTTCTTGTATGAAATGAAAAGCATTTAGCATTTCACTATTAGCCACGATATTAGCTGTATGTTCTTCGCAGATGCATTTTGCAAGTTAAAGAAAATTCCATTTGACCCAGCAATCCCATTACTGGGTATATATCCAAAGGATTATAAATCGTTCTACTATAAGGACACATGCACACGAATGTTCTTTGAGCACAGTTTGTAATAGCAAAGATCTGGAACCAACCCAAATGCCCATGGATGATAGACTGGACAGGGAAAATGTGGCACATTTACACCATGGAATATTATGCAGCCATCAAAAACGATGAGTTCGTGTCCTTTGTAGGGACATGGATGAACCTGGAAACCATCATTCTCAGCAAACTGACACAAGAACAGAAAATCAAACACCGCATGTTCTCACTCATAGGCGGGTGTTGAACAATGAGAACACATGGACACAGGGGAAGGGAGCATCACACACTGGGGTCTGTTGGGGGGAAATGGGGAGGGACAGTGGGGGGTGGGGAGTTGGGGAGAGATAGCATGGGGAGAAATGCCAGATATAGGTGATGGGGAGGAAGGAGCAAATCACACTGCCATGTGTGTAACTGTGCAACAATCATGCATGTTCTTCCCATGTACCCCAAAACCTAAAATGCAATTTAAAAAAATCAAACAATAATAATAATAAAAAAGAAAGTTCCTTCTATTTCTAGCGTGCCACGTGTTTTTTTTTCTTTTTAAAATAATGAATGAGTTTTAATCTTGACAAATACTTTTTCTGCATTTATTTAAATGTTTGTATATTTTATCCTTCTGTCAATGGGCTGAATTATATTAATTGATTTACAAATGTTGAGCAAACTTTCTATTCCTGGAATAAGCTAGACTTGGTCAAGATTTATTATACCTGCTATATGTTTGGATTTGATTTGTTAATATTTTGTAGGATTTCTTGCATCTATGCTTACAAGAAAGAGTGATGTATTACTTTTTTCTTTTAAAATCTTTTGGTATCAGGGTTATATTTGCTTTGGTTTTGGTATCAGGGTTCTGCTTGCCTCAAAAATGTTGAAAGCTTTCTTCTTCTATATTCTGAAAAAATTAATTTAGTATTTTGTATCACATCATCCGTAGATAAAGGAAAGAATTCAACCTGAAAGCATCTGGGCTTAGATTTTGCTTAGTGTCAGATTTTTAAATTATAAATGTAATTTCTTTTATAGGTAGAGGAATATTCTTGCTATTTCTTCTTGTGAGTTTAGGTGAATTGTACTTTTCAAGAAACTTGTCCATTTTTGGTACTGAGTTATTGCTTTTATGGACATAAAGTTGCTTATCATAATTTTTAAATATCCTTTTAATGTCTGAGAATCTAATGGATATCACCTTTTTAGTTCCTGATAAAGATAATTTGCATTTTCTCTCTTTTTTCTTGATTAGTCTTGCTAGGTGTTTATCAGTGTTATTAATTTTTTAAAAACAGTTTTTAGCTTTAATTTTTAGTTGTTTATCTGCTTTATGTTTTACTATGTCTGCTTTTTAGGATTTATTTTGTTCTACTTACTTTGGGTTTAATTTGCTTGTCTTTTTCTAGAATCTTAAAATATAAATTTAGAACACTGAGGCCTTCTTTTCAAGGCTGAGTTTCTTTCTCGAGGTTCTGGGAAGAACTTCCTCCCAGGTTCCCTCAGGTTGCTCCCCTCCCTGTGTCCATGTGTTCTCATTGTTCAGCACCTGCCTATGAGTGAGAACATGCGGTGTTTGATTTTCTGTTCTTAAGACACAGTAATTTAAAAATATAACCGACTTCTGCTTCTGTCTGTTAGAATAAATGATGTCAGACTAATCCTACCTCCATAAACTACCATAAAATTGTTTTCAGACAGCGGACAACAGGTAGCACAAGACTTTGATTTGTTGAGAAACAGGAAACTTAAGGGGGGAAGTCCCATGATTATAAAGACACAAACAAGGCAAGACTTTGCAATAAAACCATAAGAGTTATTAAGGCCTTGAAAAGAAGACCCAGCTAACCCATGCCTGAACTGCTGATCTGTGTAAACGGCAAGAAAGTAAACGGTTGCTATTTTAAGCCTCTAAAATTTGTGTCATTTGGTATGCAGCAATAGGAAACTAACACAATAAAATGCAGAAAACTTTGGAGTGAGGACCAGAACCAAACAGTTGGAGAGGGATGCCTGTATGCTGCCTAGGCTGAATTGGGTCTACTGTTCCTCATCTAATTAGCTATGACCCAGGAAGCTGCACAGCTATACACAGATATTGGCACTAGGCTGAATCCTAAGAAAGAAGGCATTGCATGCTTTAGAGTACACAAGAATACCCTGAATTTGGGGTTACTATATCGTAAGTCATATATCAGGTCTCTTCTGGGAGAAGGCCTGGAGGAAGATTTCCAGCATACACTTGTGACAGCATTGAAGATTTCACTCTTCTTCAAGGGATCCAATCTCCCCTCAGTGGAAGCTCCAGATATCTGAACTGGATGCCAGGATATAAATTCCCACTATGGTGACTCTGTCAGGTCTCTGTCCTCAGAGCTAGAGCTTTTGTAATTATTACATAACTTGATTTCTTAGTAGATTTCCCATCCATTTTATTCCCAGAGACCCCCACAATGATTAGTAACCACCAGATATCCTTGCCTCTCAAGGAAATCCCTCCTGCCTTGTCTCTAGATGGCGAGCCCCTACCTGTCCTCTACTCTTCCAGAACCCTGTTATTCTCAGTGACAACAGGGAGACCAAATCCATGCAGCATCTCCCACCATGACCTCCAGCCTGCAGAGGATGGGCACCACAGGACATTTACATGCATGCCGCCGTTCCCCTCACCCATGCATTTCTTAATGCCTTGGTGAAAAGAAAGTCTCTGGACCATCCTTGGTGGGAGCCAAAAGAACAAAGGTAAATATATCCTATGGGGCCCACTGAGAATTGTGGCTGTGGAAGAGTGGCCATTGAAGAAATAGAGAGATGCAGCTATTGCCAGATACTCAGTGCCAGAGCGGGGAGGGGGATGGAAGAAACACCGACCTCACCTTCCTCTCACTTCCAGGCTCCATCGGGTCTCCACCATAACTAACCCTAACTAGAATTGTGCACACAGGGGAGCCAGGGATGCATCCTAGAGGTGACAAGCCCCAAGTGGCATGAGACAGGATGGAGATGAGTGGACAGTGGACCTGTGGGGAGGTGGAGGGGGATGTTCTGGGAAACAAAAGGAGAATACTAACTGATAACGCTAGGTGACACTAATATCCCAAAGTCTGTGCTCATATTCAGAAAAGAAAGTTCAGCATAAAGCACTAAACCAGGAGTCGAGATGCTGTATTTTCAAGTGTCATTCCACCAACTAAGTTGTAAAGGGCCAGCTCATTTCATGCCTCTTTATTTTAACCTAAAGTGCCAGGTAGCATTGAGGCTGGCAGAGCCATGTTCAGTTATGTGTTGAAGAATGCACAGAGACTGCCAGGCTGAGGGAAGACACAAGAGAACAGAGGAGGTGCTCACGGGGAAAACAGACCATGCGGCCCCAGAGCCAGTGGCAGCATCAGCCACTGTCGGCTGCTCATTTTCCCAGACAGAGCCCACAAGTCTCAGCCATGCTTTGCTTCTGCAAGATGCCTCTTCACCTTTTCAATGAGCCTGCTCAATTTAAGCTGACTGGAGTTTATTTCTCCTTCATCGTAAATGAAACTCTTTGCTGCAACAATCTCCACTGAACTGTGGGCACAGCACACAGGCCCACCTCTGCTTCTGCTCTACTATCTCCCTTGTGGTTGAAAAGGAAGAGCTACTGAATTACCTCCACATTTTCCTCCTGCTCTGATATTCTCTCATTCTGGTTTCTTTTCAACTCCTTTGTTTCTGGACACATGTATCCCAAGGCGACCAGTTGAACCAACTTCGTCTACTGTGTCCAGGCATTCCTGGTGGTATTTCAGATGAGACGCTCTTGGGTTGCTGCACTCACAAGCACTGAACCAATTCCATGACCATCTGCTTCATGGCCACATATTTGCTCATTTTATATGTACATAAAGGGAGGAGACAGACAGCAAACTTGCGTGCTATAAATTGTATCATGTTAAAAACAAAACAAGGCAAGACTTTGCAACAAAACCATAAGATTTATTAATTTTAAGCCTAATGCAATAAAGAATGCCCATAAAATTCTTATCTAAAGAATGTTTAGAAAATTGTTGAACAAGGGGCATCATCATTTAAAGTGATATGAAGAAACCTTCTCAGCTAAGCATATGGGCTAGATTAAAGAGAAAAATTAAGGACCCATCCCTGCCCTGGAAGAACTATTGGTAGCATCTTTCAAAAAGCCCTCTGTATTTGAGTATGCACCTTGATCCATAGGCTCACATTTGATCCCAACTGCTGGCTGCTTCTTGGCATCAACACTGGATTTCCAACTAGTAAATCTTACCAACATCTGAGTTTCTGCTGATATACTTTGATTTTTTTTTTTTTGACCATCCTTATCTTCAAGGACTACCAAGAAGGAACAAAGAATTTACTTACTTGCTTCCCCATGGGAAGTGGTTTTACCAATGAGACACTTTCTTATCACGACCCCAGAGCCTCCTATGCCCTGTTCACTTGAGTTCCCTGTGTGGCCTCACAGGAGCTCATGCTGTTCACAGGATTCCTTATCTGATCAGTCTCCTTCCTGAAGTCCAGCTTCATGATGATGGTGATGGCAGGTATCCCTGCATCCCATGCTCATGTCCCTGAAGTCATCAGCCACATCTCTAGCTAGAAAAAATTACATGTCTATAGAGAGGCCTCTTTGGAAGTAGCAAAAGCTTTCTCTCCTTTCATATATTGGTGGTTGGAATGTGCAATAGTATAAACACTGTGTGAAAAAAAATTCTGGCAGATTCTTATAGAACTAAACAACTACCTACTCCATGACTCAGTAATTCCTAAGTGTTTGTCCAAGAGAAACTGAAACATATGTCCATAAAATGATTTACACAAGAATGTTTATAGCAGTTTTATTCATAATAGCAAAAACTGGAAATATTCAAGTATCTGTCAATACAAAAATGGATCAATAAACTGTGATACATTCATTCCATGGAATGGCTAAAGGAACAAACTGTTGACACACAAAACAACATAGATGAATCTCAAAAACATTTTGAGTGCAATAGGAGCCATTCGCAATAGAGTACACATTCTTTAATTCCATTGATAGATGTTCTGGTGGGGAAAAAAAATCAGTAGTTGCCTACGGATGAAGTCAAAATTGATCAGGAAGGGGCATGAGGAAATTTTAGGGTGATGAGAATGTTCCATATCTTCATATGCATTTGTCAAAATTCATCTAATACTCACTTATGATTTGAGCATTTTATCATACGTAAATTTTACCTCAAAAAGAAAAAAGCTGTAGATAAACATGGAACTTTAGTAAAGGATGTGAATACTGAGGGATTCAGTGGGAAATGTACTGATGTCTGCAGTTTACCTTGAAATGCATCAAAAAACTAAGATGAATGAAGTGGTGGATTGGGAGATGGGTAAATATATTGATATGTGATAAAGCAAGGATAGTAAATGTTATTGACAGAATCTAGGGGATAGGTATATAGGTAAAAGCACCCCCACCTTTGTAAAAGTCTTTCGACTTTGTTTTACATTTGAAAATTTGAATAATGAAATACTTCAAGCCTTTGGAGACCCCACAACAAGTGAAATTACGACCACTTCATCTGTCGGCTATATCATGACCATGTTCATTAGAACACCGACTTCTTGTCCAAAATAAAGCCATCTTGGTAATCACTCTGAAGAGGAAATGCCAGAGCTGGTCCAGGAGGAACCAGTGCTATGGCCAGATGGAGTCTTGCTGGAGAGAAAATTGGCAAATACTTCAAACTTAGGAATAAGAACAAAACATATTAAAATAAGTGATGCTTAGGAAAAAATGTATAATTTTATATGTCTACACTAGAGAAGAAGAAAATTTTAAAATCAATGTTCTAAATTTATTGTCTTAAGAGTCTAGAAAAAGACAAGCAAATTAAACCTAAAGTAACTAGAACAAAAGAAATCATAAAAAGCAGACATCAATGAAATACATATCAGATAAACAATAAAAAAATAAAGCCAGAAGCTGTTTTTAAAATATTAATAAAACTGATAAATACCTAGAAAGATGAACTAAGGAAAAGGAAAGAAAATGCAAATTATCTTTATCAGAAATTAGAAAGGTGATACCTATTAGATTCTACAGACATTAAAGGCATAATAAAAGATCATGATAAACAACTTTATGTCCATAAAAGCAATAACTCAGAAAAAAATGGGCAAATCTCTTGAGAAGTAAAATTCACTGGAACTGACAAGAGGAAATAGCAGAATATTCCTCCACCTATGAAAGAAATTGTATTTATAATTTAAAAATCTGACACTAAGCAAAATGTAAGCCCAGATGCTTTCAAGTTGAATTCTTTCCTTTGTCTATGGATTACATTATACAAAATATTAAATAAATTCTTTCAGAATATGGAAGAAGAAACTTTTCAATGTTTTTGAGCCAAACATTACCCTGATATCAAAACCAAAGCAAGTATAACCCCGATACCAGAAGATTTTATCAGAAAAAAGTTATATACCACTCCTTCTCATAAACATAGATTCAAGAACTCCTACAAAATATTAACAAATCAAATTCAAAAATATAACAGGCATAATAAATCCTGCTTAAGTCTAGTTTATCCAAGGAGTATAAAGTTTGTTCAACATTTGTAAATCAATTAATGTAATTCAGCCCATTGACTAAATGAAGAAAAAAATTATACAATCATTTCAATAAATGCAGAAAAAGTATTTGACAAGATTGAAACTCATTCATGATTTAAAAAAGAAAACAACACACATCACACACTAAGAATAGAAGGAATTTTCTTTAACTTGCAAAATGCATCTGCGAAGAACATACAGCTAATATCGTGGCTAATAGTGAAATGCTAAATGTTTTCATTTCATACAAGAAATAAGGGAAAAATGTCGGCTCTTCCTACATGTATTCACTGTCATTCTGGAGGTCTTAGTCAATGCAATAACGAAAAAGAAGGACAAATAAAAAGGATAAAATGAGGAAATAATATGTGAAACATTCTGTATTTGCAACAAACACGTATGTAGAAAATCCTAAGAAAAATGCTTAAAATTACTAGTATTAATTTGTGAATTTAGCAGGGTCAAAGGATTCAATGAACAAAAGCTGGAAAGCCTCAACAAATGAAAAGATGTAACATGTAGAAGAATGAGAAGATTGTAATGTTAATGTTATCACAGATGTCATTTTTACTTTGTATCTCCTGGGTTTCCAGTGTTGGTTGAAAAGTTTATCCCCATTGCCAATATTATGTATATACTTTCTTAAGGTGTCTTGAAAGATTTTAAATTAAATTAAATTTTTATTTTACATTTTAGGTTTAAATTCATTTAGAAATTGCTTTTGAGTACAATGAGGTCCAACATTTTTCCTTCCAGATAGACACTAAATTTTGCCAGCATAGACTAATTTTTAAAAAATATATTTTCTCCACTGATTTGATGTATCATGGTTATGTATTAAATTTTTAGAGACAATGATCTATAATGAGTTATCTGTACTCTTTCACTTATCTATTTATTTGTTGGTTTATATACTGATACCACATTATTGTTCCCAATCAACTTGTGGAGGCTGAGGCAGGAGGATCGCTTGAGTCAGGAGTTGGAGGCTGCAGTGAGCTGGGATCGCACCATGGCACTCCAGCCTACGTGACAGAACAAGATTTTGTCTAAAAAAAAATGCACCTCTTAAGTATACAGTTTAACGCATTTTGACAAATTCATACAACTTTAGTAGATTCATAGAGTTGTGCAGCTATCACCAAAATCCAGTTTTAGAACATTTTCTTCACCTCTTCAATTTCCCTCCAGCTCCTTTTGCAGTCAGTCTCTGCTCCCTCAGCAGCCCCTGCCACTCCAGCCCCAAGCAATCATTAATCTCCTCTGTGCCTCTACAAATGTGTCCTTTCTGGCCATTTCAGAGAAATAGTATGAAACAATATGTAATATTTTGCACCAGCTTCCTTCACTTAATCTAATGTTTTTGAGGTTCATCCATGTTGTAGCATATATAAGACCATTGCAGAACAGAATTCCATTGCACAGATACACCACATTTTGCTTGTCCACTTAGCAGCTGATGGACACTGAGTTACTTCCAGTTTTTGACTATTGTTAATAATGCTGCTGTGAATATTCCGGAACAAATCTTGTATAGACATATGTTTGATTTTTCTTGGATAGATTTCTAGGTGTGGAGTTGTTGGAACATATGATAACCATATGTTTAACTTTTTAAAAAACTGAGAAACTGGTTTCCAAAGTGACTATTATTTTATCTCCCCATCAGCAATATTTGAGGATTCCAGTTTTTCCACATAATCAGCAAGACTTGATATCCTCTGTCTTTTGAAACATAGTCACGTTCATGGGTGTATGTGGTATATTAATGTGGTTTTAATTTACATTTACCTAAAGACTAACATTATATGCTTTTTAGCCATTTATATTTCTTCTTTGGTAAAATGTGCATCCATGTTCTTTGCTGATTTTTAAAATTAGGTTGCTTCTTATTGAGTTAAAGGAGTTATTTAAACATTGTGAATTCAAATCCTTTGTAGGATATATGTTTAGCAAATATTTTCTTCCAGCCTATTACTATTTTCTTCTTAATGGTATCTTTTGAAGCAGAAAGGTTTTTAATTTTAGTAAAGTCCATTTTATTAATGGTTTCTATTTGGCTTGTGCTTTCGGTACATTATCTTAGAACTCTTTGGTTAACCCAGATTCACAAAGATTTTCTCCCATGAATTCCTCTTGAAGTTTTATAATTTAGCTCTTACAACTAGGTCTATATCCATTTTGAATTAATTGCTGTGCATGTGTTATGTCAGGCAAAGTGCCATGAGGGGGCTTTGTCTGGATAGCAGCAGGGGAGCTTGGAGATAAGTCATGTTTAAGGGTTACCCTTCCCCAGCCCATGAAACTGAGATTTCCTCCTGCATCTGTCAGTGACTGGCTAATGCCTTGAGGGAAGAGAGATAAATGGGAAATATGGATTATACATTTCCACATACGTCCCATTTTGAGGAACTGGGTGCAAAAGGAAAATGGTTACAGTAGCCCAAAACAATCTTAACCAGAAGAACCCTTAGAGAGAAAAAATGCAAAAACCAAAAGCAGGGAAGGATTGGACAGAGGGGCTAACAAGGATCTCAGGAGATCTAGTTCAGTCTCCTAGGAATTCTCTTCCTGAGATGGATGCAAAGGGGAACTTCCACATATCAAGGACTCAGTAAACATGTGTCTTGGGAGTTAGGAGCAGATTGAAGGTATTTCCCCAGTTTGTGAATATTTTTGTCAACATGAAAATAGCAGCCATTTAGACTTAAAATCTCCTAAAGAAAAGGTAGAGAAATTTGACAACCAAAGGTCCCATCCATTTAAGAACCAGTGAGCTCTGAGAGAATCCTAAGGGTTAGCTGATACTCCCCTATCCCAGCCCACAGACCCCACACTTTTAAGATCTGTTGGGTTTCCAATGTGTGGCCAGAGGAACACTGGCACAGGGAATTTGATACTCTGAGTAAAGAGACCATTCAGGGAATGTAATGTTACATAGTTAAACCGCATTACTTATCACTCTCACTGCAGTCGCCTTTCTGAAAATGAAACCCCTGATATTCAACTGAAACACATGGAAGTCAAAACAGGTGATGGACAAAAGTTGAAAGATTGGATCTGTGGTTTAAATTATTGTGTCCTCTTCCTCAGCTTGAATGAGGGTAGGTAAAGTGCAGACCCCACTGGAATGCCTTCTAGATTTGTGAAGTGGAATGAGAGGTAGAGAGAGAATGCAATTATATAGCTTAGCATAACAAAATATCTTTCCCACCTTCACATTTTTTTTTTTTTTGCCTAATCTCGGGGTTCCCGGCCCAAGTCTAGCATGAATCCCTAACTTGGCAGAGAAGAATGGACTTCCCAGGTACCTTCACGTACTTTGGGGCCTATAAAGGGTGGAGCTCCTCAAAGGTAGGGTTGCTGGAGTCTCCTAGATGTCTGAGAGGCCTTTGGACAGGATATGGCCAAGTGTGCAGGTGCGGGGATGGTCGCATTTAACAGAGTCCAGGAACATAACTTCTGAGAGCACATCCTGTACCAAGAACTTCGACAGCCATCCCAAAGATACCATATCTATACATTTAAATTTGGCGTGCATATTCCTACTAGTAATTTAGGGTGGAATATAACTTCATACCATGTAGCCTTATGGAAGCCAACTTTGTATGCAACTCGGTTACGGGCTTGGTTAGGCTTCTTTGTGGCTCCATCCCAGGTTAAACGGTACCTTTAAACTGGTTTCACCACTGGGAAAAGGATGTGTGTCCAGGAGATAATAAAAAGCATTGGAGAGAGATGACAGCACACCGTAGGGGTGTTCTTAAGTGTGTAATGCTTCCAGATAGGATTGCTGTTATGCTATTTCTAAGAATAGTACTCTGAACTAACTCTCTGAGCTCTGGCACTGACTAATGGCCAATTCTGGAAGGAATCATTGTTCCTTTTCTTAGACAAGGAAAATTGAACTCCTCCTGATTTGGCTAAAATCTCCGCAAAATGATTTGCAGAAAAGACACAAAGCACTGTTTCTTTCAGTTGCTATGATCTCCCTTTACTGATGGATAGAGCCTGGACAGGGAAAAGGAAAGGTAGCTCAGTCAATTTTCATTGTAAACAGAGAGTGACAGACTGCCTGGTGAATACATCAATAGTCCTTACTATGGAAAACCTTCTTACATGTGGAATGCTTTTAGTAAGATGTGTCTGATCTTTGTAGGACTCTTCATGGTGGTCTAACCTGGAATCTGTAGATTTACATGTCCTTGTTCCTTGGAAACCCTCAGATAATCTATGCTACTGTCAGAGTTATCAAGTGGAGATGACCCAAAATGACTCCATATTATGTAAGTTACAATCTGATGCATCACTTACAGAGCTCTTATGTCACAGCTGGGCTAGATCAATTCCTGGTATGGAAGGAAGGCTCTTTGGGGACTGATGGTGGTGATGGTGGTGGTCTCAGGCTTGTGGTTGATTTGTGTGTGCCTCACAATTAATTTTATTCTTGAATACAATAATATAAATTAATAAAATTTGATACTCGGTATGATTTATGATTCTCATAAGGCTTATTTGCAACCTGTTCTTTTGTGTTGTCTCCATTTCAGGTGAATATTCTCTTATGCAATTCTCTGACCTTTCTTAAAACAGAGATCATGTCCTTTGCAGGAACATGGATGGAGCTGGAGGCCATTATCCTTAGCAAACCAGCTCAGGAACAGAAAACCAAATACTGCAGGTTCTCACTTACAGGTGGCAGCTAAATAATGAGAACACACCGACACAAAGAGGGGAACAACCGACACTGGGGCTTACCTGAGGGTGGAGGGTGGGAGGAGGGGAGAGGAGCAGAAAAAATAACTATTGGGTGCTAGGTTTAGTACCTGCATGATGAACTAATCCATACAACTTGAGTTTATGTAACACACCTCTACACATATTCCTGAACCTAAAATAAAATTTTAAAAAATGGTGAGTGTTGGCCAAAGTCAAACCAGAATAATCAGTGTGAAGGGTCATTGTTAGCTTGTGGGTTAAATACCCAGTGGCCTTCAGGTCCCAATTAAACTCAATATGTTGCTGAAGCACCTTCCCAAACCATATATTCTTTTGCATGTGCCCATTTGCAACTACGGAAGCACAACACCAGTTTTCACTGCTAGCTTGTGGTCTTTGTTTGGAACTCCAGTATAAGTTACAAATTGAAGGTCTCTGTTTTATTACATGGATTTAGAGGCCCAGATAAGTACAGCTTATTGAAGTGCATAAAGAGACTCTTGTTTCTCTGCAGACCAATGGAGTTGAGTAGCCCTCTTTCTTCTTAATGAACTATCTTTTATATTTATCTGGAAAGTGAGTGATTTTTATATTTGTTATTAAAAGTTTTATACAGAGTTACTTATACTGCCTCTATTTATCCCATTGAGAAATGAATTCAGTATCTCATTTCTTTGTTGACCAGTAACTCAAAAATAATTCATCACTCTGAAAATTTACTTTTACCCACTGAGCAATTACAGGCTAGGACTGTGATGAATTTTAATAAGCTTGGTACATAATTGCTCAATATATGGTATGTGATAAACTTAATTTTATTAGCACTCCTCATAAAGCATCACAATGTGATTTTCAGAGGGAAGCCACATGGCTTGCAGCTCTGGCTTGCTGTTCAGCAGCTTGTGTTCATGGTCAGCAGCTCTATGGTGATGTGGGGTCTTGTGAGGCTTCCTGACAGGTGAGAGGTATCTCAAGGGACTCTGTTTCAACAGGGAGGTAATCACAGCTTCCTCATTCATGGCATAGCTTAAAACACCTTTGCTCTCAAGACATTGATTCATTGTTTGTTTCTTTTTCTTCTGACAGGCTGTTGGGATCCTGCACCTCCCCCTCATGGCTGTAGGCTGGAAAAAAAGGGAGGGGAGTAAAAAAAATAGACCTCATGAAAATGAAAACCATAGTATCAGGGATAAGAAAGAGAGAAAGAGAGAGATTTGCAGGAACATATTAAGGATATATTTTAGAAATCAAACGAAACTTTCAAAAGTATAAAAGAGAAGAAAGATCCTCAAAAGGACACTAGTGGGAAACCCAGATATGAGTAACAGAATTTCCAGGAAAAAAAAAAGAAGAAGCTGTTTTAACAGTTGCAGAATTCCAGCTTGTCAGGAGGAAGGAGTTGGTTGGGAGCAGTGTCCAGCAGTTTCATGAGAAGAGGATGGGAGGGAAGGGCTGTGCGCCATCTGGGGGAAGGACAGAGCCTGCCATGTCCTTGATGATTTTGGCCCTTGTGATATGGCACAAACACCGGGAAGACCAGTCTTTGCTACAAGATCTAGACAAATGGGTTGTAAAACATCACTTGTTTCAGCTGGATGAAAAAAAGGTCACTTTTATTTTGAGTCTTTTCTTCTGCCTGTGGGCAAAGGAGAGTCTTGCAACTTTGTTGCTAATAGATTCTCCGATTGCTTTGCAGACACCTAATGGTAGCTGCAGCTGGGCTGAGTGTTTTCTGGGGCTGGTGCAGCTGCACGAGGCGGAGGAGCCCAGGGTGCTGCAACATGAAGGCTGGAGAGAATGTGCGTAGGGGGTCTATGCCTGTGTTTCTGCTGTGTGATCTTGAAGTCTTCTATCTGCTAACTAAAAGTTTGGTGGCTCAAGCCCAGTTAGGCACTCTGAGTTTTACATGATCTCAGTTCATTTAAGATAAGCTTATGATACATTTTCTCTTAGCTAGCCTCTCTCCTAACCTTATTCAATCCCTCTACTTTAAGTCAGATGTGATAAAATCCTGCTTGAACCCCAACACTCATGTTTTTAGTAACATGAACGTTTGGGGTTCAAGCAGGATTTTACCACATCTGATATATACTTTTTTTTTTCAAGAATGAAACAAGTTCTGAAGATCCAGAGCCTAGTTCTCACATAAATAATATTAAGCTTTCTTCCTAAGTTCGGGTTTTACAGTTACTGATTCCTGGAAAGCTGGTGTCATTGCCCTTAAGCCCAATCCATGAGGAACACACCTCACACTTAAAGGTGGATTTTTACTGCATACTGGGTACACTGTACACTACTCAGGTGACAGGAGCACTAAAATCTCAGACTTCACCCCTATACAACTCGTTCATGTAATTAAAAACAATAGACAAACTAAGTGAAGCAATACCTTTAAACTGGTTTCACCGCTGGGAAAAGGATGTGTGTCCAGGAGATAATGAAAAGCATTGGAGAGAGATGGCAGCACACCGTAGGGGTGTTCTTAAGTGTGTAATGATTGCAGATAGGATAGCTGTTATGCTATTTCTAAGAATAGTATACTCTGAACTAACTTTCTGAGCTCTGGCACTGACTAGTGGCCAATTCGGGAAGGAATCATTGTTCCTTTTCTTAGACAAGGAAAATTGAACTCCTCCTGATTTGGCTAAAATCTCAGCAAAATGATTTGCAGAAAAGACACAAAGCACTGTTTCTTTCAGTTGCTACGATCTCCCTTTACTGATGGATAGAGCCTGGACAAGGGAAAAAGGTAGCCCAGCCAATTTTCATTGTAAACAGAGAGTGACAGACTGCCTGGTAACTACATCAATAGTCCTTACTATGGAAAACCTTCTTACATGTGGAATGACTTTAGGAAGATGTGTCTGATCTATATAGGTAATCATGCTAGTCAAGCCTAGAATCTGTACATTTACATGCCCTTGTCCCTGGGAAACTGTAATGCAACTCTCAGCGTTATCAAATGGAGATGACCAAAAATGGCTCTATATTTATGTAAGTTACAATCTCACACGCCACTTAGCTCTTATGTTACATCTGGGGGAGATCATTTTCTAATGTGGAAGGAAGGCTCTTTGGGGACTGATGGTGGTGGTCTCAGCCTTGTGGTTGAGTTGCGTGTGCCCCATAATTAGTTTTATTCTTGAATACAATAATATAAATTAATAAAATTCGATACTCGGTGTGATTTATGATTCTCATAAGGTTTATTTGCAGCGTGTTCTTTTGTGTTGTCTCCATTTCAGGTGAATATTCTCTTATGCAATTCCCTGACCTTTCTCAAAACAGAGATCATGTCCTTTGCAGGAACATGGATGAAGCTGGAGGCCATTATCCTTAGCAAACCAGCTCAGGAACAGAAAAGCAAATACTGCAGGTTCTCACTTACAGGTGGCAGCTAAATAATGAGAACACACCAAGCCAAAGAGGGGAACAACAGATGCTGGGACTTACCAGAGGATAGAGGGTAGGAGGAGAGAGAGGAGCAGAAAAAGTAACTATTGGGTACTAGGTTCAATACCTTGGTAATGAAATAATCCGTACAACATGAGTTTATATAACAAACCTGCACACATGTTCCTGAAACATAAAAGTTTTTTTTAAAAAATAGTGACTGTTGGTCAAAGTCAAACCAGAATAATCAGTATATAGGGTCATGGTTAGCTTATGGGTTAAATACTCAGTGGTCTTTAGGTCCCAATTAAACTCAATATGTTGCCAAATTTCCTTCCCAAACCATATATTCTTTTGCATGTGCCCATTTGAGACTCCAGAAGCCTGATGCCAGTTTTCACTGCTAGCTTGTGGTTTTTGTTTTGAACTGCAATAATCTTAACTTATAAATTGAAGTTTTCTGTTTTATTACATGGACTTAGAGGTCAAGATAAGTACAGCTTATTGAAGTGCATAAAGAGACTCTTGTTTCTCTGCAGAGCAATGGAGTTGAGCCGTCCTCTTTGTTCTTAATGAATTATCTTTTATATTTATCTGGAAAGTGGATGATTTTTATATTTATTATTAAAAGTTTTATACAGAGTTATTTATACTGCCTCTATTTATCCCATTGAGAAATTAGTTCATATTGTACCAGTAACTCAAAGATAATTCATCACTCTAAAAATTCACTTTTACCCACTGAGCAATTACAGGCTAGGACTGTGATGAATTTTAATGAGCTTGGTACATAACTGCTCAATATATGGTATGTGATAAGCTTAATTTTATTAGCACTCCTCATAAATCATCACAATGTGATTTTCAGGGGGAAGCCACATGACCTGGAGCTCAAGCCTGCTGAACCTTGTGTTTGTGGCCAACAGCTCTCTGGTGATGGGGGTCTTGTGAGGCTTCCTGACAGGTGAGAGGTATCTCAGGGGACTCTGTTTCAACAGGGAGGTAATCACAGCTTCCTCATTCCCAGCGTAATTTAAAACACCTTTGTTTTCTTTCTTTCTTTCTTTCTTTTTTTTTTTTTTTTTTTTTTTGAGGCAGAGTCTTGCTCCGTCGCCAGGCACCAGGCTGGAGTGCAGTGGGGCGACCTCGGCTCACTGCAACCTCCGCCTCCTGGGTTCAAGCAATTCTCCTGCCTCAGCCTCCTGAGGAGCTGGGACTACAGGCGCGCGCCACCACGCCCAGCTAATTTTTGTATTTTTAGTAGAGACGGGGTTTCACCATGTTGGCCACGATGGTCTCGATCTCTTGACCTCGTGATCCACCCCCCTCGGCCTCCCAAAGTGCTGAGATTACAGGCGTGAGCCACCGCGCCCGGCCAAAACACCTTTGTTTTCGATAGTTGTATTCACTGTTTCTTTCTGTTTCTCTTCACACACTCTTGGGATCCTGCACCTCCCCCCTCATGGCTGTATCTCTCCCTTCCTCCCACCCACGACAGTCTCCAGCGCCAAAGTTGCTGAGGATGTAGCTGTCTGGTGGTGACGCTGAGTTTCACTTAGGAGCTGCGCTAGTGCTGCCTTGGTCCACTGAAACCTCTTTGGTGACTTGACTTCCTTAAACCGTTATTTCACTTCAGCTCATCCGTGTAGGCTGGGAGAAAATTGGGCCATTGATAGGATGCATAATGCAATTCTTCCTCATGTCTCCTAACACAGGCAGCCACTGTGATCTTCAAAGAAACTCTTGCCCTGAGCTCTGAAATCCTCCAGCATGAAAAGGAGGAAAGATGAACAGAGGATGAACTGCTAGAGCTGAAGGGACTCTACTCGGGGCCTTCCAGGTGGGACCCCTTCCCTGGAGGAGGACGTTTCTTGCTAGAGACCACCGAGGACCAAGAACTTGCAGTACACCTGCTGATTTCTTCTGTTTTCCTCTGATTTTAAAAGACATTAAAATATGCGCGGGTTCCTACTGTACTTAAAGAATAAGTTGGTGCTACTCTTGTCCTATACAGTTTCAAGGGCCAGGAGGATCCCTAGGGCTCTCTGCTTGCAGCCCCCATAGAGGCCACAAGAGGGCACCATGGTGCTTTCTCGTGGAACTCTGTAATGCCGCAAGATTACTGCTGGTTTCAGTTCCTGGAAGCTCGTGGCACATGTTAGCCCTGCATATCCAGAGGTTCCCGACTTTTGGTCACCCCATCCCAGGGGTCGGCCTAAGGCCTGCACTGCCCAGGCCGCGGGAGTTGGCTGTGGAGGCTCAGAGCCTCAGGCAAAGCAATCTTACTTGGTTTCCTCAAAAAAATCCTGACCAGAGAAAGATGCGCTCACACTTCTGCTGCTGCTGGAAAATATTCCCTCTTGTTTCTCTCAGACTGGGCAACGCTTCCAGTGCTCCAGAGCCTGATGCTGTGTGCTTTGGGGGGGGTTAGGCTGGGGGAGTGGAGGAGAAGCAGTAACCAGATAGGAGGAGATGGAGACGGATGAGCAAAGGGCCGAGGAGGCATATGTGGAAGAGCAGGGAGGAGGAGGTGGGGGACAAGCTGACTATCAAGGTGGTTCTCTTGTCATCCCCAGAATGGCAGGCCCTTTCTCTGGAATGCCCCCGACCCTACTCTGTGGCCTGGTCAAGCACCCCCTAGCCTCCTTTCTTTCTACAGCTTCTCGTCCCTTTATCCCTTTTCCCTTCCCTTGATTATGGGGACTCTTTCACGTTCCCGTTTTATTATTTTTTGGGAGTTCAGAGTCTCACTCTTTCTCCCAGGCTGGAATGCAATGATGTGATCATAGCTCACTGCAGCCTCGAACTTCGGGGCTCAAGCAATCTTCCCACCTCAGCCTCCTGAGTAGCTGGAACTATGGGCATGTGCCACTATACCCAGCCCAATTTTTTCTTAACCTCAGAAAGACTTAGATCAGTGAAACACAGGGCCTGGAATTCCATTCCTTGTGTGTAACTCAAGGACATGGGTGCTCCCGTGCCCCTGGACACCTTACATGAATGACCACAACCGTGCCTAAGCCACAAACTGGAAACAGCCCAGATGCCCATCATCAAGTGTATGCATAAACAGATTATGGTATATTTCATTGGCTATGAAAGTGGATGAATCAGGGATAACTGTTAAATCCATAACATTTAGTGAAAAATAAAGGCCAGGCATAAGAGAATATACATGTATGATTACAGGTTAAAACCTAGACCCATTAGCAGGGCATGAGAAGCAGAAATTTATAAAGAACAAACATCATGAAAATCAGGTAGTGGTCATTGCTAAGGATAGGAGGGGGGGCCGTGGTGAGGAAGGGGCATGTGGGAAGGTTCCGGAAGCTAGTATTTAGTCCCAGCTAGTGCTTGCTTGTTAACATATACAAGAATTTATACCTATGTTTCATTCAACTTCTCCATATTGCATTACACAATTGAAGAAAAAATACTTTTTGTCAGTACCTATCCTAGTAACTAATATAATCAGAGCTTTTACCAGGAACCATACTGTGCAGAGTGTGCATTTGGGTTATTTCAGTGAGTACAGCATACTGAGCTTGGGTACTATTATGTCTTTATGACACACAGGGAAATGATAGGAGGTAACCCCTGGTCCCAGCCAGGCCAGTGATGTCACCAGAACTAGAGGTGGCCTCTCTGCAGAGATGATGCTGGCAACCATAGGCCATACCTAATGTCCCAGAGTAAGAGCAGTGCTTCAGAGGAGCCTGGACTTTGCATTCTAGAGCCTTGGACTGTGGTGCTAAGTCCTTTCCATGGGGGGGAAGACTCAAAGCAAGGAGTGTGGAAACCGTGGCACAGCAGAGCGTGGCCCAGTTACCCCTAGGGATTTTGTGAGCCTGGAGGATAGTTCCTTAAGGACAGGGTTATCGGAGTGTTCCGATGTCTTAGAGGCATTTCGACTGGATGTCTAATGGCAGAAGAGAGGGTCGATGATCTCCAACAGAGTCCAGAAAATTTGGAGGGAATGGACAGCAGAGATGAGACAGAGCCTACAAGACATGAGATTCCTACATGCACTTCTTACGTGCTCCCGAAAGATCATTCCTGACCGAAACGTGGAAGCACGCTTGCATGCATGCACGCGCGTGCACACACACACACACACACACACACACACACACACAGCAACAACAAAATAAAAGACAGAAGCTGACAGCAATGGTACAGTGACCACGCTGCAGCCTTTTACTTGAGCCTGATGGCCCAGGGAAATGTCCTGATGGAAAGGACAGAGGTTTGTATGCCCCAGTGCGGTGGTGTTCTTAGATATGTCTGGATGCCTGGATGTTCCCTCAGGAAATGAACACAGGCCTGAGGGTTGGATAAAGGTGAAGCACTTTATTAAACTGTATTTGGCCTCAGACCATCTTAGCAGAGAATTTCGGCTCTGGTAGAGATCTACATGATGAAAAAAAAGGTTTTAAAGACCCCAACACTTATTAGAGCAATGTAGATTAATGGTTTGTCTACATAGATTGTTATTTGATTTTTTTAAAAGTTCATTTCCTTCAGAATTAAAGTTGACCCTAAGCTCAGCTCATGAATTTCTCTCTGTGGCTGGTTTTGGTTTTGGGTTCACTCCTGGGGCAGATGTGATTTATTTTCCTGTGCTTGTTATTAATCCAGAAATGTAATTTCAGCGTGGGCTTGAAATAGTGCTCTGGGACATGAAGCAGAAATGAACAATGGAAGTTAGGTGGATATCAGTCAAAAAAAATTGACCACACTTTCCTTGAGCTCTCCTTTACAATGTGATGAGCCTCAAGAGCTGGGGGAGGTTTCCATTGCTGTCAGTAAAAATGTTTGGTGTGAGTTGGCAGGTACACTCACCAGAGGTGCTGCATGAGCTCCTTGTGTCTGGGAATGGACATTTTCATGATGGTGCTTTCATTTTTGAGCTAGTTGTTCCTGTCTCAGTCCAGCCTCTAGCTGGTGATGAGTTATTCTCTAGAGTGAGGCTTTTCTCACAACCATTTTTCTGCCTTTTTTTGAAAGACTGTAAGGATGCAGCTTTTTGATTGAGAGAGGAAACTACTTAATTATATCTGGGACTGGAAAGTTATTCTCATTTATTTTCTGCATGGAGGAATGGGAAAATGCGTCTCATATTTCAGTTTCTCTGCTGTCAACCTGATTGTGAGGACTCTATATATAATAAGCCTGTTCTCTGAATTCTACCTCCTCACCCCAATTTTAGTTTCCTATCAGTTGGGCAGATCGCCAGAGTGCTAACCTGAAGCACCCTTGCCCCAGATGTCCCAGAGTTGATTAGTGGCGCTGTTGGTGGAAACAGGAACGAGTGGATAGTCTAGTCCCACACGCAGGAGGTGAGGCTGCAGGATCGTTCGTGCCCTGCAGCCCAGGACTCAGGGTGTAGCCTCGGCTATGTGACAGGCACGATCCAGTTTAACTTGATGGCTCCTTAAGCCCCCATGAAATGGTTGTAGATGTTTACAGATATTTTTTGAACAAGTACTGCACGGAGTCTATTATGCTAGATACTGTAAGAAACACAAAGAAAAAAATTCTATTTTAAGAGTGGTAAAATTGACTAGGAAGAAATAAGAAAGTCCGCACATAACCACACTAGAATTTGGAAGAACAAGGGTAGGAATTAGGAAGCATCTGAGGACTTGGTGGAGTAAGGAAGGAGATGACTGAGAAGAGTGAACTTCTGTTTTCAGTCTGAGTAATGGGAGAATGTGGGAACTATTGACAGAGATGCAGAAATAGGGTGGAGATGATGGTAAGTTAGAGATGAGTTTTCCAATGAAAAACAGGAGCTCAGAATACAGGCGGGGCGAGAGACTCAGATTTGTAGTCTCTTTTGGTTACCATGGAATGTGTCAAGTCTGTGAGGGAAAATGGATGAAGCGATAAGAACAGAGGATTTGGACCTGAAGTATGAGAAACGTCCACACTTCAGAAAATGGATGAGGAAGGGGATCCAAAGAAGAAAAGCGAGAAAAGGGGAGATTTGAGAGATGGGACAAGAGCTCAGCCATACATCCTTGAGTCAAAGGGTGCAGCCTTAGAAGCTTGCCCTGAACTCAACTCTACACGCCTCTGAGGTAGCTCCTGTCATATTTTACTACTCTTAGTGGGCTATGTGGTCGGAGACTATCAGCCTCTGCAAGACAGGAAACTGCTCTTACTTATTTTGACAATCCGGGGACTGATTTTAACAAACCATGGTTATTAGTAAGTCACAACCAGGAGACTCAGATATGAATGGTAACTGCAAAATGTTCATCAGAATATTTGGGTTATTAGAAATCTTCTGAAATACAGTTTTAATACAAAGGAGATAAAAAAGTTGGATTATAAGAAGTTAAAGACCAAGGTAGGCTTGGAGAAGGAGGAAGGGGCAAAATGAGTTTAAATCACTATGTGAAATTTTGCACAAATAAAAAGGAAGAGAGAGAGAGAGAGACAAGGCGGGGCTGTAGGAGATAGAAACTTTATTCATCACATTGACCATAGAGCCTTGGCTACACTGAGAGCTAAGGTAGCTCAAAGGGCGTTGGTGATGAAGGCAGCTTACATTACAAAGCAGGCCTTCACCTTCCTGACCCCACCAAGGACTCGGATGCTTCCCAGTTCCCCACCCTTGTTCTTTCAAATTCACGTTCACACATACTTTCTACTTTCTAGTGTGGTTATGTGTGGAGTTTCTTGTTTCTTCCTAGTCAGTTTTACCACTCTTTTTTTTTTTTTTTGAGACAGAGTCTCACTCTGTCGCCAGGTGCCAGGCTGGAGTGCAGTGACACGACCTCGGCTCACTGCAGCCTCCGCCGCCCGGGTTCAAGCAATTCTCCTGCCTCAGCCTCCAGAGTAGCTGGGATTACAGGCGCACGCCACCACGCCCCGCTAATTTTTTTGTATTTTTAGTAGAGACGGGGTTTCACCATGTTGACCACGATGGTCTCGATCTCTTGGCCTCGTGATCCACCCCCCTCGGCCTCCCAAAGTGCTGGGATTACAGGCGTGAGCCACCGCGCCCGGCTAATTTTACCACTCTTAAGGTAAGGCAGCTCAAAGGGCGTTGGATCACTGGAAGGGGTTTACTCTTACAGGTCTCCTGGCAGGTGACTGAAGCTTGCCACCACTTTCTTCTCTGTGGTGGGTGTCAGCTCTCTGAGTGCCCAGCACTGGCCCTTCCATGGCAATCCACACAGTGGCTGAGCCTGGATGCTTTTTGGTTCTGCTGCATCCAGAATCCGCCCCAGACACATCGCAGATTTTCTGGTTGCTGTCATAGCCACAGGAGCCTGGACTCCGCAGTCCTTGAAGTTTTTGTTGACCTGGATGGGGCGAGGGGTGAGGCGGAGTTTGGTCCATTCTCCTCACTGCAGCAGAGTGGGCTTTCTGAAATACGCATTGGATCCAGCCATTTCTTTGCTGAAAACGCTTCACTGGGTTCTCCTTGCCTTTAGATCAAGCTATGCTTGTAACCGCCTCTCCAGCCACACCTCTCTGCACTCCCTTAACGCATGCCTTGTAATTCAACTACATGAATATGTTTTTCATTGCCTCAAATGAGCCATGTGGTCTCCTCAATTCAAGTTTATGCACATTACCTCCATCTGTCTGAAATATTCCCCATCCTACCCCCGTCTCTCACACGCCCTTACACACTTCCACACTCTCACACAACCTGGCTCACTCCTGCTGTGTGCCCAACAGGCTTTCTCTTAAAAGTTTCTTTCTCCAGTTATTTCTTCTCCCTCCTCTGTGCTCCGAAGGCCACCAGTATCTCCGAGAGCGCCTACCCCTATGTGTCATTGTTTGTTGTAAATCTGCCATCCGTAATTTCTGCAGGGTGGAAGCCATGGCTGTTTTGTTTATCACAATAATCCCAGTGTGTCTATGTCAGGGCCTGGCATACAGAGTGTTTATATTTGTTTAAAACAGAAAACGCGTGATGGACTGTATCAAATTTCCAGTTCTTCTTGCACCTAACTCCTCTCTCCAATTTCAGGGCTGTTCACTGGGGCCGGCCAGAGTCTCTTCTTACTTCCCTGAAGTATTTTAGAATCTGTCTTTAGTACGCACCAGGTCTCTGCTACATTTGCAAAAGCTGACTAATCCTAGGTAAGGGATATATTTGACAATTGAGGCAAAGCGCTTATCACCACGTCTAGAACCTAGAATTCAGTTGTGAAGATCTGAAGATGATTTAGTTTCAAAGGAGGATCAGAGGGAGGGTGTCTTGGAGGAAGTGGCATTGGGGAATAAAGAGAAAACCCACCCTTCTCTCCTAGTTTCCTGTCCGTGACAGTGCTTGAAAGAGGAGGACTGCAGGAGCTGTGCCACAGAGGGCTGACTGGGCTGGTGCCTTTAGGGAAAACTCAGGTTGCAGTGGAAGAAGGAGGTTGTGCACCTTAATGTACAGTTGCCCTTGAGGCGTAGTTGAAGGATTAGTGGGCTCAGGCAAGGTGAAGCTGGGTGTGGTACAAAAGAGATGGAGTTGAGTGACACAAGAAGGGGACTGGGATGAGGGGTTTGTGTGTGGACTGGTGGTGTAGACAAGGGTGGTGGACGCTTTGGGTAGGAACAGTATAAAGACACTCTTTGTTGCTACGAGAGGGGTGAGTTGCAAGATGATGGTTATTTTGGGATTAGGATAACTCAGGTAAGAGAACTTGAAGCAGATAAACATTCATTTAACGAATATTTATTTCAGCTTGGCACTGTGTTGCATGTTGGAGATTCAGTGATGAGGTAAACAGCTACCCTCCATTTCTTCATGGCACTGGCAGCCTAGTGAGAAACACAGGCATAGATGGACGGTGTACTTCTCTGTAAAATTCTCAACTGTGCTAACTGCCTTGTAGGAAACATAGAATGTATCTGGGGAGCATATTAACAGGCAGAACTAATTGTGTTTGGTGACAGGCAGGTAAGGCCTCTTTGAGAAGGTAACATTTTCCATAAGACAATGAGTAGGAGTTACGGGAGAGTGAGGATAAGAGTATTCCAGGCACACGGAATCACATGTGCTAGCCACTGAGGAGGGGAAAGAATGTGATGATTTTGAGGAATGAAGAAAGCCCAGAGTGGCTGGAGCTAGTGGTATTTCATGGTTAGGGTCTAGAGACATAGGCAGAAAACACAGGGAGGTCTTAGAATTTTCTCCTAAATGCAAAAGAATTCATCGAAGGATTTGAAGAGGCGAGTAGCACCGTCCACTTTACATGTGAAGATCGTCCTGGCAGCTCTTTAGAAAAGACATTGGTCATGATGCAGGGAAAGCAGGCCTTTGAGAAGTGCTGAGAAAGATGCTGGTGTCTAGAATCAGTGGAGGAATTTCTTGCATTTCTTCTGTATGTATGTCCTTTCCACAACTACTTTATCCCCTTAGCCACATCTGTGCTCCCAGACCGTTCTCTCAGTAGGCAGGCCCTGTAGACTGCAGTGTTTATACAGAATGCTTCACCCAACTTTATTCCCAGCAGGTGATGGGACACGCAAGCTTGTTCTTTGTTCTTCAGTTCCAACTTGAGCAGCATAATAGAAAGTCTCCTGTGTGTATAGAGCAGAGGTTTTGTGGGATGGAGGTCACAGGAATGATCTGCTCTGAAACAGAAATATATGACACTCCAGCACTCAGGGTCTTGGGTGACTGCTGGTTGGCAGGGCATATTGGAGACAGAGCTCTCTTGACTCAGCTGTAGAGGAGAAGGTAGCAGGGTCAGGGCAAGGGCCAGCCAAGCTCATTTTTTATTTGTTCCTTCTGTGGGGATTGTTGTTGCAATGAGAGTTGACCCTTAACTGGACCAGTGATGTGATCAAACTTTTTGCCACAGAGTTCACCGTTGAGAGATGACTGGGAAGGGTGAGAGCCGAGGCTCAGCAACCTTTCCTTCTTCAATTCCTTTCTCTTCTTTCCTTTCCTTCTTTCTGCTGTCCCCTCTATGTTTTCTCCCATCACTTGTACCTCCAAGTCAGGTCAGTGGCTTGTGGGTGGGGCCCTTGCCTTGAGAGAGCCATAATGAGCTGCTTGTGTCCCCCGCATGTTACAGCTCATACATGGTGACTCTTTCGTGGTCTTGGCTCACCTGGGGCCTGGTGCTGATGAGGCCCAGGCCATGGTTTCTATTTCAGCACAGACCTTTTAGGTTCACCCTGTTACAGTGACTGCCACAGGCTGTGCCCGTAATCTTACCTGTTCATCCTGAAGCCAGAGGATGGAGCAACAGGAGAAGATCAGCATGGAAGTGACCCTCCTCCTGCAAAACCAAAACAGGGTACTGGCTTTGCTACCGGCCGGTCGGTGGTGCTGCGTCATCTTCACTAGCAGCCCTGTGAGCTCCTTCGTCTTTCCCACCATCCCTCAACAGTTAGCTCAGATCGGCCTGCTTTATTTTGAAAACTAACTTGATCTGCAGCAATCTCACATCCCAAAAGCTTTTTCATCACGGATCTATTTTCACTTGTAATTCTTTTGCCAACTAACTGTGCAACGTTGTCAAGTTGCCATACGTGTCAGGTCCTAGCTTCCTCCTCTGTAAAATGAGCATGTTACATTAGATGCTGCCCAAGGTTAGTTCCACCACTGACTCCAAGTGTCTAGTGCAGTGTCTGGCATGGACACCAAGGTGAATGGCAGACACAGTCCTGCCCTCCTGGAGCTTATAGCAAAATGGGGGGAAGAGATTGTCAAAAGTAAATAAAAACTCACAGCTTGTGATACATGCCAGAGTGGATTGAATGGAGTGATGCAGTGGTGAAGAATCATGCGGAGATGCGCAATGGAGACCTACTCTACTGAAAAGACAGGTACCTAGTCTTGTGAATAGGAGGGAAAAATGTTTCAGGTGGACAGAGCAGCTTATGCAGAAGCACCGAGGCAGGAAAGAACTTAATGTTTGAGGAGCCAACAGGAAATCATTGTGGCTGAAGTAAAAAGTATGAAGGGGAGACAAAATAGTAAATAAGATTGTAGAGAAGAGGAGTCGGCATTATGCAGAATAATGTGAGTCTTGAAAAGTACTTTGTGGCTGGGCTATAAAGCCTAAAGAAAAAGTAGAAGCCAGAAGGCATTTCTAAAGTGCTCAGAGTATCCCCTCACAATGAATTTTATCCTCCTAAAAATTCTTTAAAATGTAGGCAAAACTAATTTATAGTAAAAAAAGCAATCAGGACAGTGGTTGCCTGAAGCTGTTAGATGATGTAGGGATGGACTGCAAAGGGGGAACCAGGAGCTATTCATGTAATGGAAATGTTCTGTAGTTTGATTGTGTTGGGGTTTTTCAGAAGTTATTAATTATACGCCTCAAACAGATGTATTTACTGTTCAGAAATTGTACATCAATAAAGTTGATTTAAAAACTGAAAAAAAAACTAGTTTGAATTTTATTTAAAGGATTGGAAGTTTAAACTGGAAACAATATTATCTGATTTATATCTTTAAAATATTTGATGGCTGTTGTATGGATAATAGATTGAAGCAGGGCAGGATTAAGAGAGAGGAGAGGTTCTGATATCCTACACAAATGTGCTGGCATGTGAAATGGAAGGAGTAGGCTGACAGCTAATACTAAGTTACTCCAGACTCATTGTGGCATGAGAGAAGGCAATTTTTAGACACTAGTTGGTTTTTATTTTCTCTCTTTCATATAGGAAGTGAGGAGACGTGTTAGCCCACCGCCATAGCCCGATGTTAAGTGATTCTATCCTGCAGCATCTGGCACGTGGAAATTACTAAGACGAATTAGTTGCCCCCAAAAACTTGCCTAGCTGAGCTTCATGCGGCATGTTTTGGGAGTTCACACCAGCAAAGTTTGCGTTTTGGCATATATGACAATACATGCTCAGGCTAGTTGAATTGAAGATTTTGCAGCTCGGTAGGGCTTGGGAAAACATAGCTCTCCATTTCCCGGCTTTTATATTTAGGTATCTCATAACTTAATGCTCACTCCTCCTCCTCTGCCTATTAACAGTCATCTGTCTTTATTCCCTTCTATGTGCTACTGCCTCACTAACGTTCAAACACATTTTTGATCGTGTTGTCTTCACCGACGCGTCTGTGCTCTGCTTTACTTATTGAATCAAGTTCAGAATTTATATCTGACGTCAAAGCTCCTAATGATCTCCAACGCTTTCTCCTGGTAAGCCCCTCGCTGCCACTGTCAGAAAGCCTTCCTTCTGCAGCTCAGGCTGGTGCTTTCTTGCCACGGAGTAGTGGGATAAGCTCAATGACCTTAGAGCATACATGTAACATCTCTAGGTGATCACCAAGAACTTTTCCCATTCTAATATCTAGTGACCTTCTGCCTTTATTCCTCTCTCGATACGAATGTTCCTTAACGGTCTTATGCAGCCAGGACTTCTCAGGGTGCCGTGAGACCCTGGGATCAGGGACCTAGTGTGTAGATTGTGTTGATCACATCCAGGACTGAGTACTCAACTCTGCTGCAGTCAAAGAGCATCAGACTTGCAGTCAGACTGATCTGGGTTTCAGTGAAGCACTCTCACTCACCAACTGTGTGAACTTTGGAAGGTTTTGTTTTTTTTACCTTCCTGAGCTTGAAGTTTTTTATTTTTAGGATTCTGCGTTGGTTTTCTCCTGTGGTGACCTGAAGGAAGTTGATGTATCATAGCAGACGTTCCATTGGGAATTTTTAAATAAGCAAGAGTTATGACCACGCTGGCTGCTGTTTCCCTCACTCTGAATTTTAGAACTTGTTGATAGAATTTTAATAAGGAGAAATAAACTCTGGCAGAAAGAGAATAGAAGGGAATATGAATCTGAAGAAATGTGCCTGAACTTTAGAGAAATGTTACCCGTTCAGTAGATAATTACTTACAAGCCAGTATCGTCTTGAATCTCTAGATTTTCTATCCTTAACAAGCACTATTGAACAGATACATGGTGCAAAGGTGTTCAGTGAAGGCAGCTAATCTTCAAAATCCAGTCTCATTCAAAAACCAGTGAATTGTACCTAAAAATGCATTTCTCTTAGGAGTTTGCAGTCACAAATGTTTTTTATTAACTGGTTGCTTGAGTCAAGATTTGAGTCCTCACCTCCTCCATCCCATCCACTTCCCCATGCCTGTGTGCCCTTGGGAAGTCCAAGACATGCAGAGATGGCTGGATATGGTCAGAGTCACACCTCAGGTCTTTGTTAAGAATTTTAGAGTGAGGCAGCCCCAGCTGAAATTCTAGCTCTCTTGCACTCACTGCCTCACTCAAATACCTTGGGTATAACTTAAAGTCACACTCTTGTTCCTTGTCATGGGGGCTGGGAGCCTTTGCCTTAGACCCCCATCCTTTGCTATTGTAGTGACCTACCATGTAAGCACAGGTGGTCTCATGCTTTTCATCCTTCAGTGTGTTCTTTTCTTCAGGCAGGGTCAACCTATCCCATCACATTGGGTGGCTTCCTGTGTCATATTCCATGAATTCACATCCCTGAAGCTAGGGTGCCTCTGGGTGAGCATAGTAGGCAGTTACAAGAATACAGAGAGATATGCTGTTTATCAGAAATTCAAATGCAACTGGACCTCTCCATTTTATTTGCTAAATCTGGTGCACTATGTGGAAGATAGGTCCATTTTCCTGTCTCCCTCTTCTTATTTTCTGGCCTGTAGATGTCTATGCCCTGGAGGAGAGGTCTAGCTGAGGGCTCAGGGTCAGAGCTCTAGGGTTGCAGCTGGGTGCTTTGCTGGTGGCCAAGCATGTCCCCAAGGTAGATCATCCAAAATCTCCATGTTGGATTCTGAGGAACCGATCATGAGGCTTCCCTGCTTGGTGAAGAGAAAGCTCTTCCCCAAGTGAGGGATTTTTTTCTCTTAGTTCTCCTTTGCCCACCCTGTGACAGGTCTCCGGTGTCATCTGAATGATGCATGCATCAGCAACCCTTGCCACAAGGGGGCACTGTGTGACACCAAACCCCTGAATGGGCAGTATATTTGCACCTGCCCAGAAGATGTGGATGAGTGTGTCATGGGAGAGTACCCAGGTCCTTTCCTATTCCTTGGAGCATCTGTCGAACTCAGCAAGTGTTTAAACTGAAGCACATTTTACTGTAGGACCAAGTTACACCCAAACCTCAGATTTCTCTTGCTACATATCCAGTGTTCACAACTAAGCTTTCAGTGTAACCACGACCATATATTTCATTCTGGGATTAAACACATGGAAGGTATGCATTTGATTACTAACATAAAGCCCTACCTCAGTGATAGTATGGGTAAAAGAATAGCAGAAATGCACATCTCTCTCTCTCTCTCTCTCTGTCTGTCTCTCTCTCTCTCTCTCCTACACACACACACACACACACACACACACAGTTCCCCTCTCTTCTAGTTAGAAGGTAGAATCAGAAATTAAGAATTAAGAATCAGGTTATAAAAAGCCTGGCCACTTTGCCAGATTGATATTGATGACTGTTCCAGTATTTGTGTCTCAATGGGGCAACGTGTATTGGTCACCCAAATGGCTATGAATGCCAGTGTGCCCCAGGTAAGATTCTTCTCCCTATTCATCCCCCCTGGTAGGTCCATGTGAACAAAATAGGAGGACCATCCTCTGCTAGTTCCTCTACCAGCCCCACTCCCAGGGGCTTCTCCATGTTTAGAGAGCTTCTTCCAGCAGGTTTTTTGCTGCTCTCACTCTTTTCTTCTACAACAGCTTCTTCTTCTCCACCACAACAGTGGTCTGGCCTGGATATTTCCATTTAGTATCCATGTCTTTCTGGGACAGATTTTGGCAGCAATCAGTTTCCAGCTGGCTTGGTTTACTCCCTTGAAAAATAGAAGAATTCCAGTTGAAACATATTTTTCACCAGGGCTTCTCAACAAGAGAACCCTCTCTGTGTTTCTTGAGGAAAGTGACTGAAAGAAGGCCCAGAAATTTAAGGGCTAAATATGTGCAAGTGCAAAGGTTTTCTCTACAAAGGTTTTATCTTTCTCTGGACAGATTCTTCTTGTGAAGGATAGGTTTCACTGGAGAGAAATTAAAACCCTCGAATTCATGTTTCAAAGGGATGAAAGGCCAAATAGAGCCTTTTACCAAAGGTTTAATGTTTATTTATTTAAGCCTTGAAGAAAGGACCTCTTATTTGTTTCTTTTCCTTTAAAAGTCTCATAACTGGAAGGAGTGACATGACATCAGCAAAATGGCAGTGGAAGTTCTCAGCCCTTCTTCTCCTCACAAACACATGATTCAGCAATAATTTATAGACAAGTTCCCTTTGTGAGGTATCAGACACACATTGAAAGCATCTTGAGCCCTGGGAAAATACAAAATCAAACTCAATAAAGCTGATGGGTAGATTCAGGACACCTTTCACCAGAGACTCTGTACCCATTTCATCTCCACCTAGGGAATGGAGGAGTTGGTGCTAACTTTTTTGAAAGGACTCCATAGAAGACTGGATTTCAACTTACTGGCCTTGGAGATCTCATGGATCCAGTGCAGCACAGTCACCTGTAGGCAAACAGAGGCAGTCACCTGGGCTAGTGGAAGCCACTGACCTACCCACCTGTTCAGCACAGAGTGAGCAGATAAAAAACTCAGTTCTAAGATTCCCCCTGGAGAAAGCATTGATCCATGTGTCCAGTGCTCCAATCTTTCCAGGGATGCTCAAAGACCTAGCATCTGTCACAACAGTCTTGAAACTCTGATGGGTTCAGCACTGTCTATCTGCCTGGGAGAGAACGGAGATAGTCTTTGAGCCTGTAGGTGACACAGTTTCCTTCCTGGCTTAAAACATAGTGAAGAGCCAATAGCCACACCTATCTGCTTCTCTCTGGGGAGGATAAGAGTTGGTAGAGGCCTCAGTGAAGATTGGTGTAAATCTTCTCTTGTATAAGGATAGCCCATAAAGACTGAGAAATGTGCATGCCCTTTCTAATGTGTAGACACCGACACAGAGAGTCAAGAAAAATAAAAATTTAGCAAGGATGTTCCAAATAAAGAAACAAGATAACTCTCTAGAAACTGACTCTAATGAAACAGAGTTATATGGTTTATCTGACAGAAAATTAAAAATAATTCTCATAAAGATGCTCACCGAAGCCAAGAGAACAATAAAAGAACAAAGGGAAAATTTCAACAAAGAGACAGAAAACATTGAAAAGTACTAAATAGGAGTTATGAAGGGAAGAACATAATAACTGAAGTGAAAAATTCACTAGAGGGATTTAACACAGATCAAGCAGAAGTAATGATTAGTGAACTTGAATCAGGTCATTGGAAATAATTCAGTCAGAGAAACAAAAACAAAATTTAAAAAATAAAGAAAGATTACGGGAATTATATGAAACTATCAAGTGGACCAATATATACATTATGGAAGTTCCAAAAAGAGAATAGAGAGAGAAAGGACCAAAAAGCTTGTTCAAAGAAATAATGGCTGAAAACTTCCCAAATCTGAGGAAAGAAGTAAACACACAGATCCAAGAAGCCCAAATGACACCAAATAAAAGGAACACCAAGAGTTCCACACTGAGATACACTATAATCAAGTTGTCAAAAGTCAAAGACTCAGAATTTTGAAAGCAGCAAGACAAAAGTGATTTGTCACATAAAAGAAAACCTCCAGAAGACTGTCAGCAGATTTTTCAGCAGACATTTTGCAGACTGGAAGGAATTGGGATGATATATCCAACTTCCTGAAGGAAAAAATAATTCTGATAACCAAGAATGCTGTAACTGTCAAAACTCTCCTTCAGATATACAAGAAAAAGACTTTAACAGGCAACATGAGCTGAGAGAGTTCATCACCACTAGACCTACATTACAAGAAATGCTAAAGGGAATTTTTCAGGTTCAAATAACAGGACACTAAACAGCAACCTGATAGCATAAGAAGACTGAAATTCGTTGGCAAAGGTAAATACATAGACAAATACAGGATACTGTATTATTATAATGATGGTGGTAAATTACTTTTAACTCTAGTATAAAAGTTAATGGACAAAGTATTAAAAAAACTATCACTAAAATTGTTAAAAGATTCACAATATGAATAGATGTAAATTGTGACAATAATGACATAAAGTGTTTGGGGCATAATTGAAAGTGTAGTTTTTGTAAAAGATTAAACAAGTTGTTGTCAGCTTCAACTGTTATAACTATGAGACATTTTATTTAAGCCCAAGGTAATCACAAAAAAACCCCGTAGAAGTTACATTAAAAAAGAGAAAGAAATCAAAGCATACTGATACCAAAAAAAGCAAAACAACCCAGCAAAACACAAAGGAAGACAGAAACAGAAGAAAAGACACTGAAAGGAGTGGCAAGACTAACAGATAACAACTTAAAAATGCCAACATTAAATTATTTTCTATCAATAAAAACTTTAAATATAAATGGGTTAAAATCTCCCCCAATGGGAGGCTGAGGCAGGTGGATCACTTCAGGTCAGGAGTTCGAGACCAGCCTGGTCAACAAGGTAAGATCTTGTTTCTACTAAAAATACAAAAGTTAGCTGACTGTGGTGGTGGGCACCTGTAGCCCCAGCTACTCGGGAGGCTGAGGCAGGAGAATCACTTGAATCCAGGAGCTGGAGGTTACAGTGAGCTGAGATCATGCCACTGCACTCCAGCCTTGGTGACAGAATGAGACTCCATCTCAAAAAAATAAAAAAAATTAATGAAAATAAAAACCAAGACCCAACTCTATGCTGCTATGACAAAGTCATTTTAGATTTAAGGAAACAACATAGGCTAAAAGTAAAGGGGTGGAAAAAGAAATTACATGCAAGTGGTAACAAAAGAGAGAAGGAGTGACTACATTTGTATCAAAGTAGACTTTCAGTCAAAACCTGTCACAAGAGACAAAAAAAGCATTTTTACAATGATAAAATATCAACCCACCAGCGAGATACAACAGTCATAACTATGTATGCACCCAACATTAAAGCACCTAGCTATATAAAGCAAACACTGACAACACTGAAGAGAGAAATAGAAGAAATGCCACAATAGTAGGAGATTTCCATACTCCACTATCAACTGTGGACAGAATATCCAGACAGATGATCAATAGGAAAAAGACGACGGGAGTAACGCTATAGACCAAACGGACCCAGCACACATTACAGATCATTCCACCCAATAGCAGAATACACGTCCTTCTCAAGGGCACATGGAACATTCTCCAGAATAAATCACATGTTAAATCACTATCTTTGTCTGTTCAGACTACTATAACAAAATATCACAAACTAGGTGGCATATAAACAACAGAAGCTTATTTCTCACAATTTTGGAGTCTGAAAAGTCCAGAAGTCCACCTATGCCCTCTGGTTCATAGATAATGCTTTCTCACTGTGACTTCAGATGGTGGAAAGGGAAAGGAAGCTCTCTGGGGCCTCTTTTTAAGGATACTAATCTATTCAAGAGGGCTCTCAAACACTAAGATCATGGCAGCCACAAAAAGAGTCTACAAATTTAAGAAAATTGAAATCATACTAAGTATCTTTTCTGTCTATCATTGAATGAAACTAGAAATCAATAGCAGGAGGAAAACTAGAAATTTCACAAATATGTAAAAATTAAACAACATATTCTTTTTTAAAAAAATGTTTTTGCTTGGTTGAAGAAAACATACTCTTGAATGACAATTGGCTCAAAGAATAATTGAAAAAGGAAATTAGAAAACATCTAAAGACAAATGAAAGTGAATACACAACATACCACAAAAGGTAAGGGTTACAGCCAAAGCAGAACTAACCATGAAGTTCATAGAGATAAATCTCTACATTAAAAACATCTCAACAGCCTAACTATACACCTCGAAGAACTAGAAAGAACAAACTAAGCCCTAAATTAGCAATGGAAGGAAAAAGTAACGGTTAGACCAGGGGAAAAAAAAGCAAGATAAAAAACTTAATCAAACAAAGAATTCATTTTTGAAAAGATAAATAAAATTAACAGACACTTAGCTAGACTAGGTAAGAAAAATAGGAGGGAAGAGTCAAATAAAACCAGAAATAAAAGGAGAAATATTACAAATGCTACCCTGAAAATAAAAAGTACCACAAGAGACTCCAGTGAACAATTGTACAACAATAAACCGGATAACCTGGAAGAAATTGATACATTCCCAGAAACTTGCAACATGCCAAGACTAAATCATGAAGAAATAGAAAGCCTGAACAAACATACCACTATTATGGAGATTGACTATGTAATCAAAAACATTTCAAACCAAGAAAAGCCCAGAACCAGAAAACTTCATTGCTGAATTCTATGAAATTTTTCTTTTAACACCAGTCTTTCTAAATACTTATAAAATAATTAAAGGAACATTTCCAAACTCATTTAATGAGGCCAACATCGGCAATGCCAAAGCCCCACAAAGATATGAAAAAGAAAATAAAACTACAGGCCAGTTTCTGTGATGAAGATATACAAAAAAAAAAAAAAAAGCTAGCAAACTAACTCCAGCTACACATTAAAGTAACCATATGCCAGCTGGGCACAGTGGCTCATGCCTGTAATCCCAACATTTTGGGAGGCCGAGGCAGGTGGATTACCTGAGATCAGGAGTTTGAGACCAGCCTGGCCAACACGGTAAATCCCATCTCTACTAAAAATACAAAAATTAGCTGAGCGTGGTGGCAGGTGCCTGTAATCCCAGCTATTCAGGAGGCTGAGGCAGAAGAATTGCTTGAACCTCACTGCAGAGGTTGCAGTGAGTTGACATCTCGCCACTGCATTCCAACCTGGGTGACAGAGTGGGACTGCATCTCAGAAAAAAAAGAAAAGAAAGAAGAAGAAGAATCATATATCATGACCAACTAGGATTTATTCCTGGGATACATGACAGTTCAACACATGAAAATCAATTAATGTGAAATATCACATTAACTAAAGAAAGGATAAAAATTTTGTGATATTCTCAATAAATTCAGAAAAAGCAATTGACAAAATTCTATCCTCTTTCATGATAAAACACTGTCAACAAACTAGGAATAGAAGGAAATTGTCTAGAAATAATAAGGCCGTAATTGAAAAGCCCACAGCTAACATCATATTCAATGGTAAAATCTAAAAACTTTTTCTCGGAGATCAGGAAAAGGCAAAAATGCTTACTTCTGCTACTTCTATGTAACATAATTCTGAAAGTCCTAGCCAGAGTAATTAGGCAAGAAAAAGAAATAAATGCCATCCATATCAGGAAGAAGTAAAATTGTCCCTATTTGAAGATGACATGATTTTATATACAGGCAATTCTAAAAAAACTCTATTTTAAAATTGTTAGAACTAATAATTCAGTAAAGTTGTAGAATACAAAGTCAACCTAAAAAATCAGTTGCATTTTCGTACAGTAACAGCAAATTAGCTGAAAAATAAATTAGAAAACAGCCCCATTTATTAGAGCAGGAAAATGAATAAAAGATCTTGGAATAAAACTAGCGAAGGAGGTAAAAGACTTGTATACTAAAAACTACAAACCATTAATGAAAGAAGTTGAATAAGACACAAATTTGTGTTCATTTTTTGGAAAACTAAATATTGTTAAAATGTTCATACTACCCAAAGTAATCTAAAGATTCAATGTAATTCCTATCAAAATCTTGATGACTTATTTTTACAAAAAAAAAAAAAATCTAAAATTTACATGGAATCACAAAAGACCACAAATAGGCAAAGCTATCTTGACAGAGAAGAGCAAAGCTGGAGGCATCACACTTCCTGATTTCAAAATATATTACAAAGGCACAGTAATCCAAACAATATGGTGCTGGCATTATTACAGACATATAGATTGGTGGAATACAATAGAGATAGCCCAAAAATAAATTCATGCATATAAAGTCAATTGATCTTTGACAAGAGTGTCAAGAATAAACAATGAAAAAAAGATAATCTCTTCAACAAATTGTGTTTGGAAAAAGAAGATATCCACATGCAAACGAGTTAAATTGGACCCTTCTCTTACAACATACACAACAAACAATTAAAAATGGATTAAAAACTTAAACGTAAGGACCAAAACGGTTAAAACTTCTAGAAGAAAACATAGGGGAAAACTTAATGACATTGATTTTGACAATGATTTCATGGATATAACAGCAAACGTCCAGGCAACAAAAACAAACAAATGGGACACTACGTCAGACTAAAAAGCTTCTGTCCAGCAAAGTAAACAATGAACAAAGTAAAAAGACGGCGTAGATATTGGGAGAGAATGTTAGCAAAACATATATTAGCAAAGTATATAAACCCCATATCCAGATAAGGGATTCATCTTCAAAATATCTAAGGAAATTTTACTCAATAGTTAAAAACAATAAAATAAGACCCAAATTACCCGATTAAAAAATGAGCTAAAGACTTGATTAGAACTTTTTCTAAGACATATACACGACCAACACGTGTATGAAAAAAATGTCAATGTCAATAATCATATTGAAAATGCAAATCAAACAACAATAAAATAATCACCTCACACCTCTCAAGATAGTTATTATGAAAAGAAACCCTAGATAGCAAGTTTTAGTGAGGTTGTGGAGAAAAGGGAACCCTGCCCACTGCTGATAGAAATGCAAAACGGTATCGCCGCTATGGAAAACAGTATCAAAATTCCTCAAAGATTAAAAAAAAAAACTACCGTATGATCCAGCGATATCACTTCTGAGTATTTATCCAAAAGGATTGAAATTGGGATCTTGAATTGATACGTACACACCAATGTTCACTGCAGCACTATTCACACAATAGCCAAGTTATGGACATAAATATGTAAAGAAAAAAGGTTTTGTGCTATTACAACCTGAAGCTTAATAAGAAATAAGATGCAGTTAAAGCATTGATCAGTCATAAATGTATTTCATTTCTAAAATTTGATTTGGAAATCTTTATTTTAAGCACAACTCTCCAGGCATGCTTTCTAAATCAGTGGAGATGCTCGGTTTTTACTGCTCAAGGTCAGCAGTATTGATTGAACACACATGGGATGTGTAGGGTAAATGGCTGTAGCTACACTTGTGTTTAGGTGTGGAGTGTCTGCCTTGGTTTTTGAGATTCCTTGATAAAATTATTTCTAAAGGTTTCACTGGTGTGTTGTGTGAGGAGAACATTGACAACTGTGACCCCGATCCTTGCCACCATGGCCAGTGTCAGGATGGTATTGATTCCTACACCTGCATCTGCAGTCCCGGGTACATGGGAACCATCTGCAGTGACCAGATTGATGAATGTTACAGCAGCCCTTGCCTGCACGATGGTCGCTGCATTGACCTGGTCAATGGCTACCAGTGCAACTGCCAGCCGGGCACGTCAGGTAAGCCCACTCCATTTACGTTTGGTATGGGTTTTTCACTGTTTCTCAAATCAATTTACACAGATGTTTCAGACTGTTGGCATAGGCTCAGATACTAAAAAACAGTCCTGATTCTGAGAAGCACAGCCAAAGCCACAAGCATAAATATCTCAAGGCAGATGGCCCTAGTCAGTGGAGAAGTCGGAGACAAAAACTTTGCCAATCTGAATGATTTTGTGTATGTGTGTTTTGTTAAATAGAGGACCATCACTTCAAAAATCAAAATTATTATTTAAAATTTAAAACTCTTTTTTGTGGCTGTATTATCTTTTTTCTTAAAGTTCCACCCCACCTAGATTAACAAATCCCTCCCTCCTTCCCTCCCTTCTTTTTTCTTCCTTCCTTTTTTTAGTGTATTTTCTCTTTCACAGGTCAGTCTCTTTAGCGTGGCTCCTTTCTTCTCTCAACCCACCACTCACGCAGGTTTCCAGTATGTATTTTAGTGTATTTTCTCTTCCTTTAGTGTATTTTCTCTTTCACAGTTCAGTCTCCTTTGTGTGCCACATTTCTTCTGTCACTTGTCTCTGCTGGGGCCTTGGCCATCTTGGGGGATTCTAAGGAAGAGGAGATAACCTTGCAGCACACCACAGTAACTGTAAAGTAGAATGCAGAGCTGCCGGTTCCTGTCCTCAGAGTTCCTCCTGCTCCTTGTTGGGGGGCTGTGGAATTATTTTCTCAGGCAGCAGCATCTCACAGGTTTGAATGGTTCTGTTTTACTTATTAGATGAATGATTATGGTCACAACTATGGTTAATGGATACAGAAGTACTGTGTTCCAGATCAAAGGAAAATGTATCAGTGGAAGATTAACCAACGTGTGCCTTTGTGAGAAGGAAACTTGCCCATATAAAGGAGTGATTTATTGAGAATTATTCTGGATGTAAGGAAAATGACCTATGTAGGGAGCAGAGGTGGAGAAGGTAGTTAGCTGCCCTCATTTTCTTTTATTGTTTCCAAATCCATTTCTCTAAACTCGTCAAAGGCCCTGGTCTTTATCCAAGGCCTCATACATGTCAAGTTTGAAAACAAAGTCCTTTTTGAATTGCTCAAGCATACGAAAAACATCTCATGCCGTCACAGCTGAAAATGCCTTTCCCTCCCCACATTTAGATAACTCTCTAAAAGGGCTCAATAGATCTTTCTGAGACTTTCCAAAAGCAATCTGCTTCCAGGCTGGTCCCCAGGTGTGAGATATTGCAGTAGGAAAAGAAATTTGAGAGATTTACAAGCAATTGAATGATGCCTTTAGAATGGAGGGGCTGTTTTAGACTCTGCTTTCTTTCCCATCAAAACAAACATATTGGAAACCTGGTGAGTGGTGGTTTGGCAAGCACTTTTGTTTTCTCCAGTTTTTTCATTATACCAGGATGTATCAGGGGTGTTTTCTGGGGAGGAAAGGGAGGCTATGGTGTAAGTACCTGTCACTGAGAAGGTAAGAAGTCAATGTAAGTGATCTGTAGGCAGAATGGAAAGAAAGGCCCAGAATCTGTCAGTACCAGCCAAAGACGTTCCTGCAGTTTGGAGAATTAAAGCAAGCAACAGGCAGGCGATGTAAAGAAATAGTGATCTTTTAAGAAGAATGCATTGTTACTATAGGAGACGAAGCTCCATGGGTGTTATTATTCTTGAAGACCTTCCAGTGAACAAGACGTGGAATAGGAAGATAGTGTTATCTGTGATCCTGACCCTGTGTAGGGCTAGGCTAAAGCATGTGCTGTGTCTTCATTGTTTATTTTCGTTCTTGTAGAGATGGAGTCTCAGTATGTTGGCGAAGCTGGTCTCGAACTCCTGGCCTTAAGCGATCCTCCTGCCTCGGCTTCCCAAAGTACTAGAATTACAAGTGTGTCTTAGTGTTTAACAATAATGTTTAATAAATAAAATAATTTTTAAAATAGGAAAAAGTTTACAGAATAAGGACATAAAGAATTTTTGTATCGCTATACAATGTTTGTGTTTTAAGCTATGTGTTCCTACAAAAGAATTAAGAAAAAATTTAAGGTTATAAAGTAGAAAAGTTATCATAAGCCAATGTTAATTTGTTGTTGAAGAAAAATATTTCAAAATAAATGTAGTGTGGCCTGGGTGTACTGTGTTATAAAACCATAGTAGCATACAAGTCTTCACATTCACTCCATTCAGTCATGGAGTCACCCAGAGTAATTTCCAGTCCTGCAAGTTCCATCCATGGAAAGTGCCTTATTTTGAAATCTGTTATATTGCATACTATATTTTACTGCACCCTTTTTGCATTTAGATACACAAATACTTACCATTGTGTAACAATTGCCTACAGTATTCAGTACAGTAGCATTATGTATAAGTTTGTAGCCTAGGAGCAATAGGCTATCTCATATATTCTAGGTGTGTGGTAGGTTATACCATTTAGCTTTGTGTAAGTACACTTTATGGTGTTTATATGACAAAATTACCTTAAGATGCATTTCTTAGAATGTATCCCAATTGTTAAGTGATGTATGACTGTAATTGCTTTAAAAGTAAACAGATTAACCTTTCCAATAAAAGGCAAATACTGGCAGGATAAGAAAATAGGACTCAAGTATATGCTGTCTACAAGAAATTCACTTTAGATCTTTGGACACATATAGGTTAAAAGTGAAAAGTTAGAAAAAATATTCCATGCAAACGGTAAGCAAAAGAGAGCAGGTAGCTATACTTATATTAGACAAAATAGTCTTTACGTCAAAAAGCATTACCAGACACAAAGAAGGACATGTATTAATTAAATGTTCAATTCACAAAGAAGAAATGATAATCATAAATATATATGCACCAAATATCAGAACTCCGAAACATATGAAGCAAACATCGACACAATTGAGGCGAAAATAGCTCTGCAATCACAGTCGAAGGTTTCAATACCTTACTTTTATAATGGATAGAACAACCAGTCAAAAGATCAATAATGAAACAAAGGACTTGAACATGACTATAGACCATAGATTTTTACAGACTTACACAGAACACCCCATGTGATAACAGCAGAAAACAAATTTTTGTCAAATGCAAATGGAATATTCCCAGAATAGACCATATGATAGGCCACAAAACAAGTCTTAATAAATTTTAAATGATTGAAATCATACAAAATATCTTTTCCAATTACAACAGAATGAAACTAAAAGTCAATCACACAAGGAAAAGTAGAAAATTAACAGATAAGTGGATATCGAAGAACACATTTTTGCACAGATAAATGCCAAAGAATAAACCATAAGGGAAATTAGAAAATATTTGGAGGCAAATAAAAGTGTCAACACAGCATCCCAAAACCGTGGACTCTAGCAAATGCAGTGCCAGAGGAAAATGTAAGTTATAAACACTTACATTAAGTAAAAGAACCATATCAAATCAACAACTCATCATCTTTTTTTTTTGACACAGAATCTCACTCCATCACTAGGCGCCAGGCTGGAGTGCAGTGGCGCGACCTCGGCTCACTGCAACCTCCGCCGCCCGGGTTCAAGCAATTCTCCTGCCTCAGCCTCCCAGGTAGCTGGGACTACAGGCGCGCACCACCACACCCAGCTAATTTTTTTGTATTTTTAGTAGTGACGGGGTTTCACCATGTTGACCAGGATGGTCTCTATCTCTTGACCTCATGATCCGCCCGCCTCGGCCTCCCAAAGTGCTGGGATTACAGGCGTGAGCCGCCGCGCCCGGCCAACAACTTAACATCTTAATTTAGTAGAAAAAGAAGAAAAAAAACTAAACCCAAAGCTAGTAGAAGGAAATACTAGAGAGAGAAATGAATTAGAAAACAGAAAACCAATACAGAAAATTAATGAAACCAAGGATTGGTTCTTGGAAAATATCAACAAAATACACAAACCTTCTAGATGACTAAAAGAGAAGACCCAGATAACTAAAATCAGAAATGAAAGAGGGAACATTACAATTTTACAGAAATAAAAAGGATTTTAAGAGATTAACATGAACAATTGTCTGCTAACAGATTGAATAACATAGATAAAATGGATAAATTCCTAGAAACACACAACCTTCCAAGACTGAATTATGACTATATGGAAAAAACTGAATGGATGAATAACTAGCAAGTAGACTGAATCCATAATTAAAAGCCTCTCATCAAAGAAAAGTCCAGGACCAGATTTCTTCACTGGTGAAGTCTACCAAATAAAGAAAAATTAAAACTAATCCTTCTCTAACACCTCCAAAAAATTGAAGTGATGGAAACAATAATTTATGAGGCCAGTATTATCCCGATACAGAGGACAGACAATAAACAACCATAAATAAAATCTATTGGACAATATCTCTGATTAGCATAGCTACAAAAATCCTCAACAAAGTGCTAACATACTGAATTCAACAGAACATTGAATGGATTAGACAGCCTGACCAAGTGAAATTTGTTCCTGGAATACGTAGATGATGATTCAACATAGGAAAATGAATGACTATAATACACTGCATTAACAAAATAGAAAAGAAGAACTTCTGATCATATCAACTGATATAGAAAAAATAGTGGGCAAAATTCAACACACTTTTATGATTACGACACTCAAAATAGTAATAAAACTGCTTCAGCACAGTAAATGCTGCATATGAATGGTGAAAACATGAAAGCCTTTCCTCTATGATCAGAAGGAAGACAGGCAAGCTGGCTTTCACCCCTTCTACTTATCAAAGTATTGGCAGTTCAAATGAGAGCAATTAGGCAAGAAGAAAAAATAAAAGCATTCAAATTGGAAAGGCAGAGGTAAAATTACCTTTTTCAAAGATGACATAATTTTTAAGTAGAAAACTCTAAAGATTCCACACACACAAACACACAAACTCTTAGAACTAATAAACAAATTCAGCAAAGTTGCAGGATACAAAATCAATACACAAAACTCAGTTGTGCTTCTGTACAACAATCTCAAAAAAGTACTAAAGAAACAATTCCATGTAGTAGCACCAAAAATAACAAAACAGGAATAAACTGAACTACACAAGTGAAAGTTTCAGATGCTAAAAAACTACAGAACATCACTGAAGCAAATTTAAGACACAAGTAAATGGAAAGATATCCATGCTCATGGATTGGAAAACATAACATTATTAAGATGTCAGTGCTATCCAAAGTAATGTAATCTACAGATTTAATTTAATGCCTATCAAAATGCCAGTGGTGGTTTTCTGCTGAAATAGAAAAACAAGGGATGTAAAGGACTTCAAGGATAACTATAAACCACTGCTCAAGGAAATAAGAGAGGTCACAAACAAATGGGAAAACATTCCATGCTCATGGATAGGAAGAATCAATATAGTGAAAATGGCCATACTGCCCAAAGTAATTTATAGATTCAATGCTATCCCCATCAAGCTACCATTGACTTTCTTCACAGAATTGGAAAAAACTACTTTAAATTTCATACAGAACCAAAAAGAGCTTGCATAGCCAAGACAATCCTAAGCAAAAAGAACAAAGTGGAGGCATCACGCTACCTGATTTTAAAGTATACTACAAGGCTACAGTAACAAAAACGGCATGGTACTGGTACCAAAACAGATATATAGACCAATGGAACAGATCAGACGCCTCAGAAATAACACCACACATCTACAACCATCTGATCTTTGACAAACCTGACAAAAACAAGCACTGGTAAAAGAATTCCCTATTAAATAAATGGTGTTGGTAAAACTGGCTAGCTATATGGAGAAAGCTGAAACTGGATCCCTTCCTTATACTTTATACAAAAATTAAGATGAATTAGAGACTTAAACGTAAGACCTAAAATCATAAAAACCCTAGAAGAAAACCTAGGCAACACCATTCAGGACATACGCATGGGCAAAGACTTCATGACCGAAACACCAAAAACTTCTGTGCATCATAGCACAATATCAACAAAATGAAAAAGTAACCCACAGAATGGGAGAAAATATCTTCAAACCATATATCTAGATAAAGGGTTAATATCCAGAATATCTAAAGAGCTCCTACAATTTAACAAAAAAGATACCAAACAACTCAAACAATGGGCAAAAGATTTGAATACACATTTCTCTAAAAAAGACAATCTTATGGCCAATAAGTGCAAGAAAAGACACACAATATCACTAATCATTAGAGAAATGCAAATCATCAACACAACGAGACACCATGTTACACCCATTAAGATGGCTATTATCTAAAAACCAGAAAATACTAGTGTTGGGGAAGAGGTAGAGAAATTGGAAACTTTGTGCACTGTAGTGGGAATATAAAAAGGTGCAGCTGTTATGGGAAACAGTATGGCAATTCCTTAAAAAATTAAAAATAGAACTACCCTATGATCTAGCAATTCCACTTCTGGATATACATCCAAAAGAATTGAAAGCAGAGACATGAACAGATGTTTGTATACCTCCTATGTTCATGGTAGCATCCCTCACAATAGGCAAAAGGTGAAAGCAACCCAGTGCCCATCAGTGAAGAATGGTTAGACACGATGTGGTATACAGACACATCTAAATATCGTTCAGCCTTACAAAAGAAGGAAATTCCAACACAAAATACTACAACATAGAGGAACCCTAAAGACGTTGTGCTAAATGAAATAAGCCAATCACAAAAGGGCAAAGACTATAAGATTCTATTTATATGAAGTACCTAGATTAGCCAAATTCATACAGAAAGTAGAATATTGGTTGGGAGACATTAAGGGAAGGAAGAATAGAGAATTGTTGCTTAATGGGTATGGAGTTTCAGTTTTGCAAAATGAAAAGCGTTCTGGAGATGATTTGCACAACCATGTAAATGTTCTTAACATTGCTGAACACAAAAATGGTTAAGATGGTCAATATTATTTTTATCACAATCAATTTTTAAAAAATCCTAATGTGTAAATATCCTTATGATTTTTAGATAAATCCTCTCAATTGAATTTCCTAATTTTCATGTAAAGTTTTCTTGAATAATGTCATTACTTATCAACTGTGGAACTTTGAACAGGCCATTTAACCTTGTGGTGCCTCAGTTTCCCTTTTGTAAAATCAGAAAATAATGACACCTATCTCGTGGAGCTATTTTCAGCAGTATGCATATTAATAACACACATGAAGTTCTTAGAATGCTCCCAGCACACATGCTGAGAAAAAGTCTGGGGACCAGCCTTCCCTGTGAGACAGCCCCAAGTTCGTCTTTAATTAGAAGTGTAACTAAGAAACAGGAGATTGGGATGGGGTACTGCAGTCCTGCCGTGTTACCTGAGGAGGGAGAGGGGCACTGGGGTAAGATGAGAGAACAGCAGGAAGACCCAGCCTAGAACAAGACCAAAAGCCTTCTGCTGATACAAATCTGAGCGGGACAAACCCTGCTTGGATGTAAGAAGTGGATACTGACTCCTGCTAAGGCACCCCTCAGTCCCCTTCTCCTACCCAAAGTGTTGTGCAAAGGGGAAGGAAGAGGTGGAGGCACGGGGGTCCTTGGGAGTGAAAGGACCTCTGTTCTACTTAGCAGAGTGGCAAACACAGGGCCAGGCGTCCCTCAGTACACACGCACTCACAGAAGAACTGCCCCTGCAGCAAACACTGCAAACACAAAAATTTTGTTAACAGCCTTGTCCCGGGACACCGCCAGGGCCTGGCATCATGTTGTCATCATTGCACTGTGGTGCAACGCAAGAGTTAGGACAGATCAGTGTCCTTAACCCATGTGAGATCATCTCAAATACCGAAAATGCTTAGAGAAACATTTTCTATTCACAAAATGTACGGTCAGCATTTATTGATCAGCATGGGTGCAGGCGCGGATGTTCACATGGATGGATCAAGTTGGGGGAGGCAGACGGAGAGGCAGACAATTGCTTTGTTCCCTGGGATTCTGAGAAACAAGACTGTACTTTACATACCACGGTAATTCCAGGAAACTCACTACTTTGAGAGCTTTAGCGGGTGGAAAAGCCATGAGAGCGTGATTTTCAAGATCCCCACAACTTGATCACAAACTGAGGGGCAAGTGAACACGACAGAAGTAGAATGCCCTGGTTGGTTTCCAAAACAAGAATGTCATTTATTTGCTAATCAAAGCTTGTGAGAAAAATGGAAGTACAAAGTTATTGGGAGAAGGACGAAAAGCCTTTGCTTAAATGATCAACTGGTTACGTAAGTGAGCCTGTGTGACTGAATGAGTGTGGACTGCCTGGTTACTTTTTGGGTTTCTTGACACTCTTTGCTTTGGGTGGTTTACTTTCAATGTTTGCTTTAGATTCTTCCTGTCCAGGTTTTGCTTTTAATTCTTGCTGTCCAGTTTTTGTTTTAGATTCTTCCTGTCCGGTTTTTGTTTTAGATTCTTCCTGTCCTGTTTCTGCTTTAGAAGCTCCCTGTTCGGTTTTTGCTTTAGATTCTTCCTGTCCGGTTTTTGTTTTAGATTCTTCCTGTCCGGTTTTTGCTTTAGAAGCTCCCTGTTTGGTTTTTGCTTTAGATTCTTTCTGTCCAGTTTTTGCCTCAGATGGTGGCATTTTCTCCTCATTGGGTTTTAAATGGTTTCCTATCTCTCGCCGGAAAAACACAAAAACCACTGAAAGGATTAATAAAATAAGGCGAAACATTATGATGGACACCATCCGAATTGGCAAGGGAATCGCCCCTCTTAGCAGTCCTGGAGGCCCGCTGTCGACGCTCCCTCCATACCCCACCTCCTCACAGAATGGAGGTGCCCAGCCATACATGCAGTGGCAGTTTTTCCTGTTGTTGCAAACACCTCGGGTGTTGCATTTCTTGGGCAAACAGTCAAACTTCAGGACTGAGCTATTGACGCAATTTTTCTTAAAACATACCCGGTCTTCCCCACAGGAGGTGCCATCATTTATCACACCCACGTCAGGTATCCCCATGGGTTTCATGGATAGATGATAGCCTGTGCCCCAGCACATGAGATTTTCTGCCCGTAAATGAGCAGAAATTATAGTCGTATGCTCTGGCAGATCAGGGATGGTTTCGACATTTATACACTGTAGCCTGCCGCATATTGAATTTTCACTGTCACACTTTTTAAAATGTCGAATTCCTGCAATCTCACAGTTACCAAATTGATCACCTATTAGGTTAACTGCATGATAGCACTGACTGGGAGCCTCCCTGGCATCGGGCCCAAAAATGCGTTGGCACTGCGTATATCTGGATCTGCACCCCTTCCTGAAACAACGGCCTTCATACTTGCAAGGGGTTCCATCCTGCTTGTAAACGTCATTTGGGCAGTAACTTGAATTCCCATCACAGTATTCTGCAAGGTCACATTCATTTTCTTCCTGCCTGCAAACGTATCCAGATGGACGAAACTGACAATGGTGACAGCAAAGTCCAACGCTACAGTTGGCACCTGGGCTGCAACTTACAATTTGATTGGCAACACCGATGTTTATTACACTCCTCTGGGGAACCACAATCACATTCCTCATTGTCTTCCACAATTTTGTTGCCACATCTCTTAGCCACATAACGAAGTCCTGGGATATTATTTAGACACGTTGCTCCTGAAGAGATGTGTTTAAAAAAGCGATGTAACTGCAATTGCTAAACCCGGCGCGTCCTGAGCCCATGATGCAATTAAGTCTGCCCCTGCACTGGCAGTATTGTTCGTCATGTAGCATCCCCCACGGCATGACCCAGCTGATGAGCAGACCAGGTGGCAGGCGCAAGGATATTCGTATGTAATAAAGTACTCGCTGATCCAGCAAGGTCTAGAGAACAGACTTTTCCAAATGACCATGCAAGAGCATCATTAAATTTTCTCTGAAGATATAAATGTGCCCAATCTGATGAGAGCCGAGCATTTAATACATTTTTTTTATATATCAAAAATCTGCCTAAAACTTCAGCTAACGTTGGATAGCCAACGTGTATTTTGTTAAAATCCGTCCATACTTCCAGAGCCTTTAAGTGTATCCTCATACGAACGTCTTGAAAGTAGGTGTCCATGATCGCAGTCAGAAGAATGGCATCATGTATGACTTGAGAAAGATTGTGGTTCACAAACCTGTACCTACTTTTATCAAAGACCAGGACCAATTCCAAATACTTTGGGTGCTTATAGGATCCAGGGAAGTCCCTTAGCCTAGCCTGATTCTCATAAGGGGCCATCTGCCATTCTAGTTCATCATCACTTAAACCACAAGCCTGACTGCCAGACTGCTCTTTCTTCAGGAGGTATACGATATGTTCAAAACTGGGAGAGGTCTTGAGGGGCTCAATTTGGTAATGTTCGGCATCAATGTTGAATATACCTCGGAGACCCCCCATGCATGTGCTTATAGTAACTTTAGAGTCCGGAGACTCTTCCACGGAGCCCATGTAGTTGCAGTCCTTGGGTATATAAGGGCAATCCTCCAGCAGTTCCCCACGTTCTGTGAAGGAGAAAACGCGCAGATGTCGGGGCAACAGAAAACTCTTGGGCCACAAATGGAGGACATGCTTCTTGCCTTTCAACTGCAGTAGGTAGGACACGGGACTGACCACACCCTGCACTTCTCCTCGAAAGCTCAGCTTCTCGGGAATGGTGATTTCGTACGAGTCAAACTCCCATTCAGGATGAAAAATTACATCTTCTCCCAGAGAGTGAAGAAGGAGCACTGTCAGAACCAGCAGGAGGAGCAGTCGGCCTTGGGAGAGTAAGATCGGCGCTGACCTCATGGTCTGTTCTCTACTCAGTGTCAGTCTGCCATTCAGCCCCTGCAACTCAGGCCTCACTAGTCAGACTTCTTGGGGGCGCCGCTAGAGGCGCCGGAGGGCAAAACCCTGCTAGCCTGGCAGGGTTTGCGGGGACCCTGCCCCCCGCAGGCTCCCAGGGCTCCGTCTAGCTGGCGTTCCTAATGCGCGCGTGTCCTGTCCAACGCATCTAGTTCGTTTTCTGGGCGGTACCGTTGGGCGCACGTGGAAGAAAGGAGGGAAACCTGGCGAGAATGAAAGAGAAAAGAGGGGCTATTGGCACGTGGGATGGAGAGAGGGTAGAGAACCCCACCGAAAATGGAGAAGGAATAGAGAGATAGGAAGAACACAGGAGAACGCGTTAAAGGCTCACTGTGTCTTGTGCCTTTAGTCTGTGTCTTTACACCTTAGGACACATGTTGGAATCGGATGTTTTATGGGCCACTGTCCTAACTTCATCGTTGGACATTTCCCAGTTTTCCAGCAGGGTTGCTTGCGGCAAAAGAAAGGAGCATCAGAACCAGCAAGAGTGGAAACGGCCTGAGAGCATCAGTGTAGACTCCACACCCCCCACTTTGGGCAGTCCCTCTGGCTTCAGCGGCGGCTTCTTTTTGGAGAAGGTCCCAGAGCCTCCCCTGTGCGCCCAGGCAACAGGAAGGTTCTGGGCTCATTTTGCCTGGGGGTGCTTTCTGCTGTTTGTCTTTGCGGTTCCAGGGGTCGGTGTGATTTGTATGTATCCATGTGCAATGGTGGGAAGAATCTAGAAAAAGTGCCTGTTAGAAGAGCAAATCCAGGTACTTTCTGAGAAAGGCAGATAGCCGGTTGTGTTCCTAGTTGAGTGATCAGGCTCACTCCACAAAGGAAGAAGCCTCTGGCTCAGACAGTGGAAGGGTTCATCCAAAAAAGGGCAAATCGCAACATGAGGGATTCTGATAGGAGAGGAATATTTTCAGTTTTGTTCCTGGGATATTCAATCTGGCTGATTTACAAGGAGGGGTTAAAAAGAACCCTTGAGTCAGGCTTGCGTCAGGGAGACTATGCTAAAAGCTGTTGCACCAAGCAATGTTGTCTGTTGGCAAAAAGCATGGCCTTAGGGCCATGTACTTGTGGAAGACTGGCTTCCTTCATGCTGCGCACCCCTCTATGCTCTGCATAAATCAGCCCATTAAATCTTCACAATGACCCTAGGTTGTAGGTACCAGTATTATCACCCATACTTTGCACACAAGGACGTGAAAACTGTACCATCGTTCAGAAGGTGGTATCAGTTCAATCAATCTCCGTGAAGATTTAGGCAGCTCTACCCAGAGAGCCTGTGTTCTTTCCCAGTCAACTCTGTCATCTCTTTGGGGAAGGACAAAAGTTGACAGCTTCAAGAGATTTAAAACCACTTAGACTCTGCTGCACTTAATGCTTGAATGGATTCTCCCAGAATGAAAGAGGCAAAAATGAAAGAGAATGTTGATGTTTCTGGCTTAGGTGTATGTGTGTGTCATGGTTCTAACCACTCAAGGAAGAAAAACATCAGAATGAGTAGATTTAGATAAAGGAAATAAATATGACAAGCTCTACTTGCAAAATGTAGATTTCCAGGTGCCAGTGGAGGAGAACTGAAGAAATTCCTCAACGGCAGTCAGATGAGTGGGCGGCATCCTCTGGGCTGAGATGTCTAAGTTAGAGCTAAACTAGCGTCCTCTGCACAGTGGTGCTGATTGAAGCCACAAAAGTTGATGATGATGCCTCATGGGATGGTGAGGAATGAGCAGAGAAAGACCAGATCGGAGCACTCAGGAACAGTAGGATTTGAGGTCAGGCGGAAGGAAAGAAGCTTGCAATGACCTGTGAGGAGTAGACGTTGGTATAAAAAGAAAGGCGGGATAACAGGTGATTGCAGAAGCACTTCATGAACGATGTCATGACCAACAGGTGAGATGCTGAGCAGAGTTCCAGAAACACTGCAATGTCTCTATAACAAAGGAGGTTATAGAAACTTCAGTGCAAACTGTTTCGGGGCACTGCTGATGAGCAAAGCCACACACCAGGAGGTTGGAATGTAAATTGGAGGTTAGAAAGAGGAGATCACAAACCTAGACTGTACTTTCAAGAAATTGGGTGAAGGAGAGAGAAAAAGCAAGAAAGAAGGTTGGTGGTAGAAAGAGGGCTTGTTAGAGGACAGAGTCCCTGCTAGAGCCTTGCTCAACCTCCAGGAGAGGTTGGGTGACGATGCAGCGAGATCCTCCAGGGAGCAGCAGAGCAGGAGGCAGGTGTAGAGCAGAGAGATGAGCCCGGAAGCAGGCAGTGGAGCTGTGAGTGCAGGGAGAAAATTACGGAGAGCTAGTGAGAAGGCTTCAGCTTTCTCTGTGACGTCAGCTGCTGGGAGTGTAGGGGTGACAGAGCTGAAAGAGATGAAGAAGAGAACCCAGGAGACAGAGGACTAGGGAAAAACAGAAGTATTGAGGCCCTAATTCAGGTTGGTAACCAGAAATTGCAGTTTCCCATCTGTAAATTGGTTTGATTTTCTCAAGCAACCCATAGTAGCCTGAATTGAGGAGGGCGATTTGAATGTATTTTCTGGGTCTATTCTATTTTATCATCGTTTTCATCTCTGACCCATCTTTCTTTGGGCTGTTACAGAATTTGTTGAAGAAAGACATGAATTCATCAGTTCCCGTTGCTACAATACAATTTGTGTGCTAAACACAGATGTGTCGCATCTGAGCGTTGGACCCTGAGCCTTGTGTAAATAGCCTGCTTTGACGTATTTCTCTTTATTTATGGAAATTATACATGTATATCACAAAGGATAAAAAATAACCCTGAATGATAATAGAGAAACAAATGAAAGCCTCCATTATCCTCCAACCCTGCATGCTCACCTAATGCACTCCCCCTCCGCAGATGTGACTACTTTCTCCATTTTTTGATATGTCTTTAGAAGTACAGAAACTATGTAATATTTAAAGGCATTATGCCAAGTGAAATAAGCCACACTCAAAAGGATGAATACTGTATCATCTCATTTATATGTGGAATAAAATAGTTAAAGTCATAGAAGCAAAGAATAGAATGGCAGTTTCCAGGTCCCAGGGGGAGCATGAAATGAGGTGATGGTCAAAGGATGCAAAGTTTCAGTTGTGCAAGATGAACAACTTCTAGAGATCGATAATGCAGTACAGTGCCTATAGCCAGCAATACTGTGTAGTATACTTAAAACTTACTAACAGGGTCGATCTCTTGTATTCTTACCACACACACACACACACACACACACACACACACACACACACCAGTAATGATAAAGGAGGTGCAAAGAAACTTTGGAGATGATGGCTATGTTTATGGCCTTGAAAATGATGATGGTTTCACGGATATATATTTATCCCCCAAATTCACTGAGATGTATACATTAAATATGTACAACTTTTTACAGGTGAATCATACCTCAATAAAATGGTTCAAGTAAATAAATAAGTATATACTATTCATATTATATTACCCTTGCCTTTTTTAGTGAACAACTACTGAGGCCAGGAATGGTGCCTCAAGCTTGTAATCCCAGCACTTTGAGAAGTGAGGTAGGTGTATCCCCGGAGCTCAGGAGCTCAAAACAAGCCTGGATAACATAGTGAGACCCTGTCTCTATTTTTTTTTTAAAGTGAACAACATATGGTAAGTAGTTTTCTGATTAGATTATTGCTTCTAATAGATGCATAGTGTTCTACAGTATGGAAGCTAATACTTAGCAATTTTCCTCATGCACGGATGACGTAATTATGTTGTTTAAAACATTACGTTTATTTTGTTTATAAGGTTTTCTACATTATGACAGTAAATATATGTCGGCATTTACAAGAGTTTATGTATATACACACACATTATAAATACACATACATTTTCTTTGCCCCTGAAAAGTATTTACATTGTGATAGAGTCCTAGAATTGAAAGTGTTAGATTCAAAAGAATGTAACTTCCCTCTAAAAATCTTCTACTTCTTTGCAAACTATCTATAAAATATTGCTTCCCAATAGAACTTTTTGTGATGATGAAAATGTTAATATAATATAGCCCAATACTGTAGCCACCAGCCACCTCTGGCTATTGAGCACTTAAATGTGGCTGCTGTGATGGAGCACGTGAACTTTATGCTTTACCCTATGCCTGTCCCACCACTGTATTTTGGAAGCACATAAGTTTAATTTCACAACCAGAGGGCAATTTGCCGGGGGATGAATCATAACTTGAGTCTCGCTCATATCTGATTTGAATGATGTTTAGATAAGACTCTGGACTTTAGACTTCCGTGTTGATGCTGAAATTAGTTAAGAGTTTTGAGGTTATTGGGATGGAATGTGCCGTGAGAACAGAATAAATTTTGGAACACCAAAGGCAGAATGCTGTAGTCTGAATGTTTATGTCCCCCCTCTCCAAATTCAAATATGAAAACTTAATCCCCAATGTAATGGTGTTAAGAGGTGGGCTTTTGGGAGGTGATCAGCAGGGCTCCATGAATTATGTATGGAATTAGTGCCCTTAAACAGAGGCCCGAGGGATCTGCTTTGCCCCTTCTGCCATGTAAAAAGCACCATATTTGAAGCAAAGAGAGAAAGAGTCTGCACCAGACACTAAATTTGCTGTTGTCTTTGTCTTGGACTTCCTAGTCTCCAGAACTGTGAGCAACATAGGTCTTCAATTTATGTATTACCCGGTGTGAGGTATCTTGTCATAGCAGCCCAAATGGATAATTGCTAAAATAAATAATTGAGGAAATTATTACTAAACCTGTCAGGGAGTTACTCTTTCTAGAGTGAAAAACAGGGGCTATACTCAGGAAAAGATGGGAGGGAAGAAGAAGGGTATTCTTGGTGTAGCTTTTGCTGGAGTGTTGGCAATATATTTCTTGACTGCCAGGGTTTGCTGTACATATTTGTTAAAATATTCCTAAAAGTTTTATGTTCATTTCTTTATATGCTGTATTTCACAATTGTTAAAGAAAACACTAAGAAAAGTTAAATTTAATGAAGTTTGTGCAGGAAAAAAAGTTTTAGAACTGGGAAGCATTCTGAACCAAAAATTGTTCAGAATCCCCCCCAACCTCCAACATGGTGAGCTATACTTAAAAATCAGAAAAAAAGAAATGACATACAAGGATTACCTGATTGGTACAGTTTGATGTTTGCTTTATTTGGGCATAATCTGGCAATTTAAAGCCTGGAATTTGCTGAGGGTTCAGCTACTATAATTGGCTGAGACTCAGTTGGTTCGTTACAAGGGTATACTCCTAGGTTAGTTTACAACTTGTTTACACATAAAGCTAGAATACTTTCACTATGTTTGAAGGCAGCATATAGTTGGAGCATTTATTTTGTTTTTTAATCCATTTAGCCAGTCTACATCTTTTATGTGGAAAGTTTAATCTGCTTACATTTAAGATTGTTATTGATATGTGAGAGCTTATTTCTATTATTATTTTATTAATTGATTTCAAGATTTTTGTATCCTTTGTTCCTTTCTTTCTCTTATTGTTTATTATTGTGGTTTGCTGATTTTCTTTAGTGGTAACATTTGAGTTCTTTCTTTATTTGTATGTTTGCTCTACCAATGGGTTTTATACATGCATGTATTTTCATGATGGTAGATATCATCCATTTGTTTCCAGGTGTAGAACTTCCTTAATTATTTCTTGTAGAACTTGTCTAGTGGTGATGAATTCCCTCAGCATTTGCTTATCTGGGAAAGACTATTTCAATTTCATTTAGAAATGATAACTTTTTGGGTATAGTATCCTTGGCATTTTTTTTTTCTTTCAGCACTTTGAATACATAATCTAATTATCTTCTGGCCTACAAGGTTTCTGCTGAGAAATGTGCTGTTAGTCTGATGGAGATTCCCTTATACGTGACTAGACACTTTTCTCTTGCTGTTTTTAGTATTCTCTGTCTCTGACTTTTGGCAGTTTGACTATAATGGGCCATGGAGAAGACCTTTTTAAATTGTATCTATTTGGGGATCTATCAGTTTCCTGTTATCTGGATGTCTAAATCTCTTGCTAGACTTGGAAAATTTCCAGCTATTGTTGTGTTAAATAGGTTTCGATCTCTTATATTTCCTCTCACCTTATGAGACACCAAAAATTTAAATGTTTGGTTGCTTAATAGTGTGCTATGTATCATGTGAGCTTTGTTCATTCTTTTAAATTCTTTTTCTTTTATTTTTGTCTGGTTGGGTTATTTCAAAAGATCTGTCTTTAAGTTCTGAAATTCTTCTGCTTGATCTAGTCTATTATTGAAATTTTTGAATATATTTTTAATTCCATTCAATGAGTTTTGCAGTTTCAGAATCTGTTTGGTTCTTTTTTTTTATGACCTCTGTCTCTATGGTAAATTTCTCATTCATAACCTGAATTGTTTTTCTGGTTTCTTTGTATTGTTTACTTTGTTCTCTTGTATCTCACTACATTTTTATAAAACGTTATTTTGAATTCCTTTTTTGGATTTTATGTTTCTTTTTCACTGGAATCTTTTGCTGGAGAATTTTTGTGTTCCTTTAGGCATGCTATATTTCCTTGCTTTTTCATGCTTCTCATGTCTCTACATCGATATCTGCACACCTGGTGTAACAATCTTCCATTTTGTGAATTTGGTTTCGTAAAGGAGGACTTTTTTCTGAGGATGTGTCTATGGTATTGGTTGTGTAGGGCACTTTGGCTTTGGTTCCAGGCACATGCAGTGGTGTAGTCTCTGTATGATTTCTTTGGCTGTAATCAGCATCAATAGTGTCTGTGATTCCCTCAGTGACTTAGGGTGTGGTTGTTAGTGGAGGCTGTGGTGATATTCTGCTGAGGATGGGGGACACAAAGTAGGCCAGACCTTGTGTCCCAGTGGTGGCAGTGACAGGCTGAGAATGCCTGTTGTCGAGCCCCAGTGCACTGGCACCAGTGTTAGCAGGTCTAGACAGGCTGGTTCTTAGGCCTCCAGATGGTTTGCTTTGGTGCTGGCCGTGGCAGTGGTGGGCTGGACAGGTGGGTGGGCCTTTGGGCCCCTGCACAGTGAGCCTGGCATAGATGATGGCAGTAGCAGTGGTGGGACGACCTTCTTGTTTCCAAGCAGTCTGCACTGGGGTTGGCAGGGGCTGAAACTTGCTAGGTGGGTCAGTGCCCAAGCCTGTAGGTCATGCATGCAGGTGGGTGCTGGCTTGGTGGTAGCAGCAGGTTGGATGGGCCCATCCTCAGGCTCCTGGAAGGAGCGCTCACATGCCAAAGGTGGTGGATGGGGCAAGGTGATCCTCAGGCTCCTGGATGGTATGCTTGGGCCCTGTGGGAAGAGACAGAGCTGGGCCAAGCAGGCCCGTCTTCAACACCCACTGGCAGTTTATGCAGGCACTAGCTGTGGTAGACAGGGGCAGGGTGATCCCGGATGTGATAGTTAACATTGTTTTAAGGTTACTGGGGGTGTGTGAATGTGTGTGTGCATGTGTGCACTATTATAAATGTGGTCTTTTCAATTACATCCTCCAAATGGTTCTTCTGTGAATTAGTTTTACATCATTTAATTTACTGAATCCCTAATAGTTTATGGTAGTTCTCCTCTGTTTCTTCAGCTGTCCAGGTATATAGTCATTTTAAAGTCCTTTCTAATTATTATATGTAAAACCTTACAATAGGCACAGTAACACAGATTCTGAAGTAACATGATTAGTGGTTGATGCCTATCCTTTTTCAAATCCACTTTCTTAAACCTTTCCAAGGAGGCAAGGGAGAGGGGTCATGGAAGAGAGGAAAAGGGGAGAGACAGAGAAATGTGAGACGATTGCATGACAGGGAGGCAAGGGCTGGGCCCCTACATCTCAGTGCTTGCTCAGCCTAAATTTTCTCAGATAGGCACGTGAAATAGATGTGATGTTTTACAATGAGGCTCCTGAAGCTCTTGAAATTCTCAGCCAGGTTACAAAGCCCAGAATCCATCCCCACATATATTTACGCGGAGGCACACGAGTGTCATGAGGTAGTGCCAAACAGCAGCCATGACCCAGATGGGAATGAATTACGTAGCTGAGGCCCTGAACTCCTGCCCTGCAAGCTCATTGCGCTGGCTTGTCTCACTCAGTCAATTAAATTCACAATAATGGAGTTCCACATGTAGTACAATTGCGTTTGAAAACAGATTTTTTTTTCATGGACCACTTGTTACAAATAACAATGTTTTCAAGAAGAGAATAATCCCCCATAGACCAAATTTATAAAAATAAGTAACTGGGAAAGGAAAGAGGAAGGAAAAAACAGGGAGGGAAATGGAATTAGAGGATGAAATATAGGAGTTTTAAGCCATAAGCATTATGCATCTTCAAACATCTGAAACAAGTGCAATAAAAATATCAACATTTTATGAATTTCAATATTAGATACTTGTACCTTTCTGTAGGTTATTGTAGACACATTTTGTTGAAGTATAATTTACATAAGTCAAATGCATCAATCTTAAGTTAAATTTTACATGAAGTTTTACATCAGTATACACTCACATAATCACCACCCAAGTCAAGATATTTTCAGACTTCGGAAAGATTCTTCTTTTCCTCACTTCAGTCAAGACCTTTCTCCCAAAACGTAGCCACTGTTCAGATTATCTATTTACTATTGGTTGGGTTTTCCTAAACTTATATAATGGAATCGACAGAATGTATTGGGTCTGCTTTATTTTGCTCGACGTTTTTTCGATGAACATATCTTATGTTGTTGCATGTTACTCTTTTTCATTTATGCATAGTATTCATTTCAATGAATGTACCGGAATTCATCCATACTACTGCTGATGACTGTCTCCAGTACGAGTGCTCGAAGCCTAAGTGGTGAAGAAACACACTACTAGATCAGAAAAAGAAGTCAGGATTCTAAATCCATATACTTTTTTACTTTGTGCTTTCTGCCTAGACACATCAGTAACAGGTTACCAGTGGAAATTTCTCAGGAATAATTATCGTTGCAGGGAGAATGTTGTTTTAGATAATGATATGTTTGCCCCTTCAGATTCATTCCTTTCCCCTCTCCACCAAGCTCTCAGCCAGAAAGCTGACCTATTTGGATAGATCTAATCAACAGCTCCCGTATTTGCAGTCTTCCACTTGGAGTCAGCAAACAGAAAGCCCAGGGAGGGGGATGAGATCAAGGTATTTATTTATGCCCTAAGTTTCTTTCTGAGAGGTCGTAAGACCCACTGTGTGCTTTGAAGGAAGTCACACTCTTCTTAAGGTAGCCTGCTCTACAGCAGCAGTCCCCAATCTTTTTGGCACCAGGAAGACAATTGTTCCATGGACTGGGGTGGGGGATGGCTTTGGAATGAAACTCTTCCATCTCAGATCATCAAGCATTAGATTCTCATAAGGAGTGCACGACCTAGATCCCTCACATGTGTAGTTCACAATAGGGTTCATGCTCCTATGAGAATCTAATGCCACTGTTGATATCACAGGAGGCAGAGCTCAGGCAGTCATGCTCGCTTGCCTGCCACTCACCTCCTGCTATGCAGCTTGGTTCCCAAGAGTTCCTAACAGACTATGGTATCTAGTCTGTGGCCCAGGGACTGGGACCCGTGCTCTACAAGACTCTGCTTCCAGGTCCTAGTGACTTCTTCTGGCCTTTTGCGCCCAGGAGTGGAAATCGCTCTGCTGATTCTACATGGGGTTTCTGCACTGTGTGTTGGTCCCCTATATCTCACAGACACTTTCGTAATTAATCCTTTGCAAATAGCCCTCTTTGATGTATCCTAATTTGAGTGTGCCCTCACTTTGTGGTTGAGACTTGACTGGTGTAAATATTTTAAATGTATTTTTCTAAGTGCTAAATCAAAAGAAGGAAAAATTGTTTCACACACACACACACACACACACACACACACACACACACACACTCTTCATATACCCTGTGGCTAAAAGACACAGTGGCAGAGGCAGTAACAGGCTCACAGTTCCCCACTGCTCACATCCTGAAAAGCACGTGGGCATTAAGGAGGTTGTTCTGATAAAGGAGCCAGCCCCTCTCCTTGGGTTGTGAAGCTTCTTAGTTGCATGACTGAGAGGCACCAGCCCCTCTCCTGGCATGCTCATGGTCTAGTGTCCAAGCCTACTGCGTCAGCTCTGTGATGGGTGGCACTTTGCTTTAGCCCTGCTCTCCTTTTTTGGCTTCACGTCTTCGAGTGTCCAAGTCGTCCCTGCATAATAGGCTAGGATTCAAGACTTACAATTACAGGGGCAGGATGTGGTGAGCCACCCAGTGGCCTGCAGCCTGGATCCACTGAAGCAGATTTCCACGGAGCAGTTTAGTTCCCAAATAGTTTGCAAGTGGCAACTTGAGCTCTGAGTGGCCGGCCTGCACAGGTGACCATTCCTTAGCTCTCAAATTCATTTTATTCTTCCACCATTATAAAACCCAACATGAAGACTTAAATATGTTTTATATAAAATTAAAATATTCTGAGCATAACCAATTAATGCTAAATTATGTTAATACTTTAAGCGTGCAGATCTTGAACAAAGCTCCTTTATGTACTTAACAGAAGCATATCCTAAGATTTAAAGCCATTTATAAAAAAATACTGTTACCAACATAAAAAAAAATACTGTTATCATTTATAATTACGCATATGTGATTGATAAGTTTCTGCAAAATAATGGAAAATGGAAATAAGATGTTAGGGTTGATATGAAGCTGCTAATCCCATACATATTATCAACACCAAATATTCATGTTCAGATATCTCACTCACTTTATAAATAAGTGTATGTGAACTTGTTACAAATTTATACACAAAATATTATTTTATAATCCTGTATATTAAGTTCTACGGAAATTTCACTTGAGGAAGGTTACAAATCAATGGTTTACATAACAGCATAATTAATATTATTACTTATATCCCAATTCCCAATTCCTGCTATAGCAGCTACTTTCCATTTCCTTTGGAAGGCCTCTTGGCCCTGAGCAACTGTCTGTCACCAGTGGTGGCTAGTGCACAGAAGAGTGCTCAGTTCTGTGATGTTTCCTGTTTGACAGATGCTTTGTCTCCAGAAGCATTTATTATGATCTAACTCAAGGAATAAAAAGAAGTCTGGTGCTAGTCTTTGTGGGATTCAGAAAGAAAATTTTTTTCCCAGTAGATTATGATCTCATGAGGTAACACTGCCAGGCCATGGATGCAGTATTGGAAAATAAAAAATATAACACCACCGATCTTGGCAAACCTTTTTTATTTTGTGATAAAAATGCTTTCATATAAATTTCATCTTAACTACCTTTAGCATGAAACGGAAAAGTAAAAACAAAGTGTGCATTTTCCTTACTATGTTTAGTTAGGAATATGCGGTCATTTTTATTGGTTATTGGGTTTCTCATACAAACAGATATATCACTTTTAAGAGAAATGTACACAAGGAAATAACCATAGTACCAGTTATTAGTGGGGGCCTCTGGGTACATAAATGTGTCCTCCCAAATAGTCATCATACATTCAATGTATTGGTTAGGGTCAAAACCCCCAAACCACCTCTCAACAAAACATTATACCTTTGGTTCTTTACTATGCAAGAATCACAAATTGGCAAATTTGGTAAGATGATGCAATGGGTTTGAGCATCACAGATGATTGCTTACACTGAAATCTTTAATTCTCAGACTCTCTCCCTTCCACCTTTCCCTCCCCCGTCACATACAGAGGGAGCAAATAAGCAAACAAAAAACCTATCCCCAAAGGCAGGCAGAAGAGGAGTCAAAGGAAGGAAGAATTTATAAAAATAAAAATAAACCAAAAATGGCAGAAGAGGATCTATACATGGCATAAAAGATGTGTCTCGTAAAAACTGAGTCTCCAATTCAGAATCCAAATGAGAAAGTTACTATCCCTCTTACCTTCCCTTTATCAGATACCACACAATTCAAGAGTTCTTGAAGTCTAAGAGATCAGTTAAACGTCTGAAAGGCAGTGTTGTCCTCCTCATCACTGAAACCTGTTGTCTGTACTGACAGCTTTCACAATCCCTTTCTCCAAACCCAAAGGATCCAAATTTAAGTATTCCAAGACAAAGAAAGAAGCAATTTGGTCCGACATTGTGCTTAGGGAAAAGGGAGGACATAAAATATCCAAGTGGCTGGATCAGCAGCTGATACTTTCAGAAGTGGGGAAGGAGCAGGAAGGCAGGAAGGGGCAGGTATGCTGTGTCCAGAGAGGTCCATGCAGATGGGTTCTCCCCGTCTGTGAATAATAAATGGGTCCAAGGGCAGAGTCACCATTTGGAATGATAAAATGTTTGCACACTATGAAAGAGGCTGACGGACTGTTGCCACGTGGAGAGAATAAAGCAGAAAATGAGCAAACTTAATCTGCTCATCTCAGGGCAGAACTAATTATTTTTGTTGATCCAATAAATTTGAATAGGAGCAAAAAAACCATTTGTAAACTATTAGGCCAACAGATTTTTCCATATGGGGCCACCGACACACAAATCAGGTAAGTGGGATGCACTGATGTATACCTGCAGCCATGCAATGAGAACTGTCATTCAAACTAAGAGTCAGGAATCCACCTATTAATATCTACAAAATGCCCAGGCAGAACTTGTTTTGCAGGTGTCATGGGCATCGCAGCACTGTACAGAAGTGGCAGTGTAGCCAAGGACGAATTATTAACTGGCCCAAGGATAAGAAAAAGAAAACTATTCTTTTTCTACAGCTGACTAAAATGCTTCTGCCATTAAAAGAGAGTCAAGGAAATTGCCAAGAACATGGACACAGAGAGCGGATTCAGGTGAGGGGCAATCACAGTCTGAACGTGAGAATGACGACAGTGAGTAGCTGTCCATTATCATCTAGAAGGTGACTCTAGGAAAGAAAAACGCACTGGTGAGTTTCTGTGTTAGTTGCCAAAGGGAATGTCATGGCCGCTTCAGAGGAAAAGAAATGGTGGCAGAAAATAGCGAAGGCTGCTATATAGTTCCTCCTTTTCCAACCTTCTTATAGGGCTTAGACCCTAGAAAACAAGCCCAACTTTCCATTTCCTTCACTTGAACACAGAAAGTCAACGTCTTCAGTGAGAACGTACTGGGTACACCAGTAACTCAGACCACACAGTGTGAAAGAAAGCTTGGTCAGCAGGCCTTTAAGCGGAAAGATAATCAGGAGGTAGACACTGATCACCCAACAAAAAGACGACAACGGTCACCGGGCCCCTTGGGCTAAGGAAAGTTTAGTCCTAAATGGCAAGGGTACAACATTTGAGACATTTTCTTCTGTGGAGATGAAAGGAAAGGCTCAACAATTAAAAGACTAGTTTCATATGCTGGGTGAGTGAGTGAAACAGGCCTAGAGTGCTCAGATCTGGGACCAATGTGTTCCCCCACAGGCAGTCAACGGAATGCTCAGCAGGAAGCTGGGGGGGCCTGCGGGTGGGTAACTGCCTTTTGCACAAGTTAGCTTGTCTCTTGGTCATTCTAACATTCCAACCCTTTTTCTGGTTTAAAAAAAGTGGAGAGAATCATAGTAACTAGACTATCAAGGATAAAACTTCACACTGTCCAGGCCCAGTCACAGAAAAACAACAGACTCATACCCTTCCTCCTGGTAAAGTTTATATGAAGACCTGCACGCAGACAAGAGAAATTAAGGTGCAGCATCTTGAAGGGATCTCCTGTCCCCAAAATTTGCTCAAGAAAAATATTCTGCTCCCCTGCTTTCTCTAGGAATGATATATGTAGGAGAACACAATACAGTATGTCCATTTGCAAAGGAAACATACTTCAAAGGTTTATGCTGAGAACCATACCAAAGTAACCCCTGTAAGACTCCAAGGGACGCTGGGAAGACAGGAGGGGAAAGGAGGCTGAAGTCTCTTTCATGGGCCAGAATGATTAAAAGCACAAAGGTCTTGCCCTATTACATGCTGGTAGGGCTACAATCACGGAGAGGTGCAAAATCGAAAGCACCAAATGAAGACAAAAGAACGTCCAAGGAGGAGAAGATGCGTAGGTCAATTCAGGCAGAATTCCGGGGCACAATTCCCAACAGGACTCTAGTGTAGAATCTTCTCATGGATATGGCAGAAGCCCGCAGGGTTTAAAATGCAGTCCGAGCTGCAAGAATGTCTGGGCTTCAATAAGCATCCATCTTATTCTCCAAATAGAAGACAGTAAACATGGCCCCAAGGCTTGTATTCATCTTGCATTTCTATGAACTTGTCTTGATTATTAGATTAGAAGGAGCCATGCCCCCCAGTAAGCCTTGCAGATATCCAGTGAAACTGATGAATTGCTTCTCTTGCATTACGTGAATGATAAGAGCATCTTCTCTTTCCTACCTCTAGAAGCTGGCTCCAGAGATTTCTTCATTTCTCTCCCGGATGACCTTCATTTGTTCCTCAGCAGCATTTACAAAAGGCAGTTATGTCTCTACCCTGGAGGCAGCCTCTTTCACGCATAAACCTGCATGTTGTTGTGTGGTGGCTCAGACATGTGTGTCCCAGGTCCCCCGCTGACCTCCTCCAGCACCCCCAGGGGTAGGGCTGGTGGTCACATCTGACCAGTCAGAAGCAGAGTGGGGTGATGAACTTGACCACTGGTCAGGAGACTCTGGGGATGGTGTCAGGTAGGGATGCTCACCCTGGAGGTGACCACTGTGACTGGGTGTTCGCTCAGCAGCATTTGAGGAAGCATAACTGTGCTGTGAAGGGGGTGTGGGGTACTTGCCCACAGAGGCTGGGAAAGGATGGTAGGCTGGGAGAATGGTCTGAGCTACCTGCCCATCCTGCTGGGGCATCATGGCAGTAGGGAAAGCCATACTGGGCAAACGGGCCATTTCTGGAATCTGGTACATGGTGGGCAGGGACCCGCAACAGCTGGAGGGCAGGTGGACTGAGGCTGGGGAGCCCCCCGCTGGTTGGGCAATACTGCCTTTGGGGATGAGCTGGAAAGTCACAATGGGGGGCAAGGGCTCCCGAGGGGTGGTTATGTGCTTCCCTTTCAGGTGGCCTGCTCTGGGGAGCTATGCCAGGGTGGGCGCCCTCAGCTGGAGCCAGGACCATACCAAACATCTCATTGTACTGGGTCTCATTCATCTCCAGGCGGTTCATCCAATCAGCTGGTACTGGGACTGGATGGAGCCTACCCAAGCTTCCAGCACTGCCACTGCCTGGGGGCACAATGTGGTGGTGGGACAGCAACTGGCTCACTGAGGGAAGCACAGGGCTGGCCCCATGAGCCAAAGGCTGCATTTCATGAAGGTTAGAAAAAGACAGTGCATGCTGGGCATGGACTGAGGCAGGAGGGGCGGCAGTGGCCAACATAGGATTGGGTGAGGCCTGCAAGATCCCAGGGGATGTAATCATCGGAGAGGATGTGGTGTCAGACACATACGTGTGAGGTGATTCTAGGGAATCAACAGGGGGATAGCGTTACGGAACTCTCAGACAGTTGGACCTCTCACTCAGAGACTTCTTCCTCCTACTACCCTTGGCATCCTTAGCCTCCTTGGCAAGGTTAGGGAGGCTAGTGGGCATGGTACTCTTGGCACTGGGCCGTCTAGACTTCTTGCCCATTGGGGTGTGCTTCAGGCTGAGGAAAGATCTGTTGGGCCCACAGATGACAGGTGAGAGAGCAGAAGTCAACACGGTGCCTGGAGGGCTTGGGGTCACATTGTATTCGTCCAGGAGGCGCACGATGTCATGGTGCATGCGATCCCGAGCCACATCGCGGGGGGAGACGATCCATATGGTCTGTGATGTCTCGATTGGCAAAATGGTCTAACAGGATCTTGGCTGCCTCATAGCTCCCCTCCCGGGCAGCAAGAAACAGAGGTGTCTCTTCCTACAAAAAAGGCCCATCACAGAACACATGTTAATAACACTCTTGAGAATATAGCAGTGTTTCTCAATCTTTTTTATTATCACCCCCTTAGACATGTTTTCCTAATTATCTCCCCCATGAAATACTAATACCACAGACAGGCTGTGCCTCTACCAATGTGCTGAATGTATATCTGTGATTTATACATAAAAAGAGTAAGATTATTTCACCTCTCCTCAAAAAACAACTTTGCCCTTTGGAGGGAATATCTCCTTAGTTGGGAATTCATAAAATAAAGCATGCCCCTGAGCTGGAGACTCACTTAAAACAGTTCTGGGCTTACCAAAATAAGGTTCTAATAGGAAAAGGAGTTAGAAATAAGAAAGATAGGAAGAGGAGAAACTAAGGCATGTACAGAACTGGGAAAAATAAGGGAAAAAGTAAAAGAAAGAAGAGACAAAACATGTGCAAGAAAGGACTAAGATAAGAAAACGCAGAAAACTGAGAGAAGGTGAACAAGAGAAGGAAGCAGGACAAAAAACTCAGAGGGGAGAGAACCAAACAGGAAAACATCAGGGTATCCAAGGATAGGAAAAAAAAGCACAAGGGAAAAAAGAAAGAAAACAAGAGAAAAAGAAGTGAGTATGAACAGAAGAAACAACTGGAAAAAGGTAATGTCAGGGAAGAGGAAAGGGGTGCCAAGCTATCCATAGCCAGCCTACTGCCAGCTGAGTACTGAGAGGGCAGAGAACTCAGTCCTGACACATGCCTGGACAAGCCCAGTGTCCTCATCACGCTCTCCGAACCCAGTGTCTGCCCAAACTGCTTCCGTCTTTGTCTATCTATATCATAAGAGAAGCTGTAAAAAGAAACGGGAAGGGGCTTATAACTGAGGCAGTGCTACGAGCCTCCTCAAGCTCAGAGCCCACAGACTGTACCTTGTTGTCCTGCATGTCTCGGTTGGCCCCATTTTTCAACAGCAAAAGAGTCGCCTCCACATTATTGACAGCAGCTGCCCAGTGAAGAGCAGATTTTCCTACAGGGAAGAAGCATTTTTATAAGCAGACATTTCCTACTCCTAGTATTAAGCACCATGACCGGTACAACGAAACCTAAAACTCCCCAGAGATCAGCAGGAAGCAGTTATAGGAGTCTATAGGAAAAATCAAAGTAATCTCTTCCTTTTCCTCTGTTCTAAAATACTCCAGTACAGGTTACCTATCCTGCAGAAGAACTCTAGGTAAAAGGATCACTTGTATGAGGTATTCATGCCCACTACACGGCAGAATCCACCCTGTTACATATTGAAGACAAAAACCTATATATTACATGTCAGAATTTATATTGAGACTATCCCACAACTCTCCTAGAGAAGTCAGCTCTCATAAATCCTCAAATCAAGAATGGTATGCCTAGGAAACTACATGGGCAAACCTTTCATGTATCTGCTTTGAGGTCCAAGAACCCTCATTAAAAGGTGTGTACCTGTAGTCCCTGCTACTCAGGAGGCTGAGGTGGGAGGATCACTTGAGCCTGGGAGGCAGAGGTTGCAGTGAGTGGAGATCATGCCACTGCACTACAGCCTGGGTGACAGAGTGAGACCCCATCTCAAAAAAAAAAAAAAAAAAATTAAAAAATAACACTACAACAATAAAAAAATACAAATAACGGTACAAAAAAAAAATCCCTCATTTTAACTGGAGATCTCCTACTGGCTTGGATCTCTGAGCTCAGCATGTTGAAGGAAGAATGAATGAATGCGTGAATGAACGAATGAGTGAATCTCCAATGTACTTGGATCTGAGGCAGTTGTTTAAGGCTCGTGTAACCATTCCCCCTCCTGAGAAGCATGCTTTGCAGGTAAGAATCCAAATCCCTGCCTCTCATTCCTACCATGGTCATCCACTGCATTCACATCTGCTTGGCAGTTGATCAGTTCTGCTACCATTCCCTCCACAGCCAGGCGGGCAGCCAGAATCAGGGGTGTAGTGCCATCATTCATCCTGGCATCTAGATCAGTTACTCGGTTGCGAATCAGAATCTAGAAGAGGAGAAAGTACAGAGAAGAGAGTCACCTAGACGAGGGAAAACAATGAAACTCAGAGAAGAAACAAGGGCATCAGAGCTGAGGCTACACTGTAGGTTCCTGGAGGGGAGGGAAAATCTTGTTATCTTTATGTACAAGATTCTATCATGATCAATCAACAAATATTTGTTGCATGAATAAATAAATAGGTGCTCAATAAATAATGTAAAAGGATGAGCCTTCTGCTTTCTCAGGAAAGAAGAGGGATGCGGGGAAGTATCACTTCAGTCACAGTGTGCAGCCTAAGGTGATTCAGAATGCTTCCAATTTCCTCATAAGGATAAAATAAACAGGCATCAGGGAATATAATATGAACTCATGTCAAGAAAACTGCCACTGAGCAGCCGGAAGCCTACATAGTCAGGCAAATCCATAAGAAGTAGCTGATACTAGGCAAAGGCTCCTGACCAGGTTTCACTCTCATCTAACCTATGCATTTGGGAGGCATCTTGGCACAACAAATTATCACTGACTAATAATCACAAGACTGGTGTTATCTGCAGTTGGCTCTGTCACTATCTGCCTATATATAGCTAGGTCAGCTTGTCAGCCTCTCTTTTCCTGCTTTCCCATCTAGCAAGCATGACTTCAATACCTGCTCTAATCTCTCAAATGATTGAATAAATTCAATGAGATATGAGTTCCTTAAAAAAGATAAAACATTATAAAGCCACAGGAATTCGTATTATTCAAGTGACTCTTCCCATGTTCTTTACCTGGAAGACACCTTGGGCATCGGCTGCCACTGCAGCATGTAGGGGGCAGCGGCCCATGTTGTCCTGGGCATTGGCATCTGCACCTGCATCCAGGAGACGCTTGGCAGCATCAGCCCGTGAGTAGCGGGCTGCAAGGTGCAGGGCCATCTCACCCGTCCGGTCTGTCTGGGCCTGAAGGCTGGCACCCTGGTAGACCAAGTCCGTGATGATGTTAGCTGAAGAGTCCTCTGCATCTTCATCTTCATCACTCAAATCTGAGCTGCCTCCTCGGAGAGAAGCCAGCATCAATGGGGTGCAGCCATCTGTAGGAACAGAAAATTCCAGGAAGTACTCAAGAAGGAGAAGGAAGTTCACCCTACTGTTGAAACAGTTCTATTTGAATAAAGTTATTCTTATGGGCAAAGAATTCCCTGTACTTCTCGTAGTAACTGGTTATTAGTTTCACATTTTCCACCTTTTCCTCTGATAATGTCATTTCTGTAAAGAGTAATAGGAAAGTATGAGTCTTTTTAAGCTGGGGGCTCTTCTCTAAGTTAAACTAGTTTTTCTGTTCAAGTTTAACTCGACATTTAAAAATATCTAATATTAATAGAACAATTAATATATGCCTAAGATATTAACTAACTCTCTATCCTCTGCTTTGGGATATTATTTTTCTATCCTACTACAATATAACCCATTTTATCAGCCTGTTTAGTCTCAACATTGTACATAAAGCTATGTGAAATCCTTCCCTTTCTGAGTTCATAATTTCTTCATGGCTACATTCCTTAAACATTCATTTCCTCAAGCTGATTTAGAGTCTGTGAAATTGCGCAGGGGTGTATGGCTGGACAGGGCAAAACCAGGGACAACAATGTAGAACCATGGGCAGACATAGCACGGTGAAAAAGGAAGGCTTCCTGGTGCTGACCTGGGCCCCGGACATTCACGTCCAACACATCCACCTCCTGCTCTGCCTGAGGAGGGGTGAGGGCCAGCGATGGTGTCCTACGGATGTCTGCGGCTTCAAGGTGCTGCTGCGTCCATGGCCGTCGATCGATGGGGTCGTCTTCTTCTGAGAGCAAGGCCTCATCTTCAGCCTGAAAGGTGAAAACAAAGTGCTGCTGTGTCCATGGCCGTTCATCGATGGGGTCGTCTTCTCCGAGAGCAAGGCCACATCTTCAGCTCCCTATCCACAGGCCACTACCAGAAACTGCTGAGGAGAACCTGTCCAGAGCCTCCACACCTCCTCACCTCCTACTGTTTTCTCTCTCTCCTACTCCTCTACCCTCCAGAGGATTACCCTGGCCTTGGCTTCCCACTGCTCTCGTGATGTGGCTCCCGCTTACCTCTCCTGCATCATCTAGGCAATTCCCTCCCCCACATCCCAAACTCTAGGCTTTAGGCTTTAGATCTCCAGAGCACCCAAGTCTCACTTTTACCTACCCTCCACTAGAAAGTAAACTTTAACTCTTCTCGGTGGCCCTAAAAGCATACTCTGCTTAACTGGTCATGTGTTAAGTGCTTACACAGCGCTACATGGCCACCTCTACCATGAGGCTGTAAGTTTCTCGAGAAGAGAAAATAAGCTTTGTTCAAGGTTGCTTCCTTGTACTCAACACAGCACCCAACGTGTAGTAAGCACTCAGGAAGGACTATTCAATAATAATAATTATGATAATTTAAAAGCTGCGGGAAGTAGATAAGGCACATATGCCAACACAACAACTCATGGAGGAAAGAGTTATTATTATCTGCATTTTACAGGTAAGGATAATTACAAAGAGGTTAAGTAACTTGCCAGCTACTACGTGGCCGAGTTTTGGACTTGAATCCAGTTCTGACATTAACTAAAGCAATTTTCTTAACCATCATACTCTAGCCATGCATAGCTGTGGATGGATGGTCTCCTTTTTCCCGTTCGTCTCAGACCAGTCTACCCCTTGCTTTTATAAGGTTTTAGTTTCCTGGGCTCAAGGTATGGAGCCTCCAATGTCAATGATCACTGGCTTTCTTCCACTGCTTCATTTCATCTTCTCTTACAGAAGGAGAAGTGCCCATTAAGGATGAGGGAGAGATGTGGCCATGAAGGAACTGCCATCTACACATCCCAGTCCTGACTTGACTACTTGCCAGCATGACACTAAAGGAAGGGGACATATTTGTTTTAATACTTTTAAAGAGTTATTCTTGAAGAGCATACATAGGTAACCCAAGGTCACGAATGACCTAAGGATTCCTGCTGTTTAGGAGGACCTAGGATAGTTATTGTCTGGGTAACATATAAAGACTATCACCCTCTCCTCCCTTTCAGGACACTCTAGAGCTAAAGGACAGAAATTTGAAATGTAACCAGATAATGGCTGACAATGCTGGTTTTACCACGGACACCTCACCTTCACTCTCTTTGGCTGGGGCCCTTCATCATCGACCCAGTGTTCACTTGTTCCAGAACCAATTAGGTTAGCTTCTGAGACTTGCACTGAGAGATTTCTAATATGATTATAAAAAGGAAAAATAAGAATGGCGGTTATGTCATAAACTAATACAGTGGTTCTGAACACTTTCCACCGTGACACACTCCCCACGGCTATAATACAATTTTGCAGGTTCTTGGCCCAGAGAAGATGGGCAGTATTCTTGTGCCATCCCCTCGGCATTCATCCTTTCCCTTCCCACTGAGCGAGAGCTTACAACAAAAGTGCACCTCAACACAGAAGCTGGGCAGCACTGTGGTAATATGCACAGAACAGACGCACCCAGGCTCTGACTGTGGTTTCAGTCACTCATAAGGCATTTAGAATCATGGTCAGTGTGAGTAAATGTCCAGAGCTTAGAATTCAAAATCATGATTCAACAAGATATGCTTTCTAGTCATCCCTATTTATACTGTGAATAGCGGCTTGCTGGCAATGCCTCTTACTTCAGCCCCACAGCATCCTGTCCCACTGGCTCACGACGCTTGTGATTGCTTGCATCTCGGCGAAGAGTGAAACCTTCAGGCAGCCAGAGAGAGCCATGCTTACGCTTTCGTTTTGCCATGATTACCCCCAGCAGAATAATAAATAGAATGATGACAACAGCAACAGCGAGTAGGTAGAGGAGCTGAGTGCGTTCCGGACTCGGGGATTCACCTGGAAGTCCACAGAGACAGGGAAAGTGCTGAATAAAACATCAACCTCTACGTGTCAGCATTAGATTCATTTACAGGACAACTCTGACCTCACCAGTCCTAAAAAAGAGGACTGCATAATGAAACTTATGCCCCTAATTGACACTATCCCCCCGCCGCCTTTTGCCTTAACACCAGCGCCACTCACTGATGACAGACACGAGGGGGGTATGACAGGGTCCCCCGTATGGCGTGAGAGGCTAGGAGAGCTGCCGCCGCGTCCGTGTTCTTGAAGCAGTGGTCTGAGTCTTGAATGCACTGGCGGTTGTCAATTTCCAGAAAGACTTTAGAGCTGCAGGATGCCGAGGGAGAAGTGGAGGAGGAAAACAGAAGGGTGCAGGTCAGGCAGAACGTGTCATACAGGGTGAGGGGAGCCTTCCTCCCTCCCCTTCGGCATCAGGTCCCCACCTCTGGGATGCTGCCTGAAGACATAGCTCAGAAATTTAGATACTGTCCCTTGAGATCTGAAACACTAATTCCCACACAGAGGATGTCCCGCCTTCCTTCGTCTGGCTGACTGAAGCCTTCTGGCTGAGGCAATGCATGACAAGGTGAGAAGCTAGTCTCCAGTGCTTTCCTGCTGAAGGTGTCAGGGGTCGTCTTCTACTCTTTCCTACCTACTCAGTGGTACTTAGTGCTACTGTAAAAACACATCCCTGTGCATTTTTAGTCCTTATTTTCCTTTGTCTCTGCATTGTTATCTCAGCTAGCTAGAGGGTTGCAAGTTTGAGAATATACCAACAAAGAGTGAGGTGTGAATGACAGAGCAACTGAAGGTCATCACCTGTGTCAAAGAGACATATACTCTAAAGAAGAGCCTTGACAATAAGTCAATGATTAATGCAAAAAGGAACGTCACTGATAAAGGGACTTGAGGCAAGTCTGGCAAAAGGTTATAAATTCTGGCATCTGAGGAGGCCTTCCAGATATCCTGCTCCTGTGTGCTCCAGGCCACCTTTCAGGACCCCAAGATCAAGGCACATCTTTGGACTTAAACATAAGTACTGGGGGAATGGGTTTATCTTAGTGGTGGGCCATTCTATTTGTCTGATCTTTGCATTTCTATAGGTTGAGTTACGACTTGTGCTATATATCAAAGTGCTTGGCTTCATAAAATTAGCCTTGAAGTTCAGAAACGAAACACCTACCCAGCCACCTCCTGTTCTTGTTCACCAGGAAGGGACCTGCGTGTCATCCTCTGTTTCTTCATGGCAGCTGACTTCTCACCATAATAGGGGTACACCATAGGTTCCCCCCTTGGAGTCCCGCTTAATGCGCAGGTTGGTGTGAAGCAGGGTGCCCAGTGCCCGCAAGAAGCTGCGAACATCCTGGAGCAGTTGTTCAGGTGGCAACAGCACCACAATAACCAGGGTGCCCTCTGCCAGGTTCTCAGGCTGGTCAGCAGCACAATCCAGCCCATCCCAGCCACACTCCTCACTGTTGCACCCCCTGGTCACAGTGGTTGTCTTTGAAGTGGTCTGCACAGTATTTGTCATACCTGGGTCAGGAGAAGGAGAGAACAGGCAAAAGGGCTCAGATTAGACTGGAGCTCCATTTGGTCTTACATTTGGAACTACTGTGGATTTTCCTACCCATTTGTCTGTGGCTCCTATCAGGACCGAAATGCCCCCGCGAAACCTTCTTTGCATCTCCTATCCCTGACGTCATAGAGTACACACAGTCTATGCCGCTTACCCTTGTTGAGTACTCCTAAACGGAGAACGACACTGTACTGACTATGCTGCAGGAGCTGAGGGGCTCCCAGGCAGCTTACAATCCTGTTAAGTCAGGTTTTCACACAAAGCTGCGTATCTGAACAAAAGTCAACCTGGTTCATGCTTTCTCTACTTTGTATCCACTGCCCCCAGTAAGGTAACAATGGGCTTTAGGAAGTAAAAGATGCCTCTAGAAACTTGATAAATGGCCCTGAACCATTGAGAGTTGCCAAACAGAAGACCATATTAACATGACTCATTTCTTTCCCCTTCAAGAGTGAATCCCAACTATAGAAGGTAAAAGTGGGTGGTTATGTCTTTATAGGACACCATATCTTACTTGTATGGACTCCTTCAATATTTGCAAAGGGAATTAGAACCTAAATGATTTGATGTATAAACTATATAAACTATTTCATCTATACTCTCCTCTCCTCATCCCCTCCCCTTAACATTTGTACTAATTGGTACAACTTTTCATGCCAGCTCAATCAGAAGATTAGGAGTCAATGAAATAACTTGCTTTGGCAAGTTCTTTAACCCTTGGGCCTAAGTTCTCTCACCTATGAAGGAATGCTAGTAATACCAATGCCTCACGGGCTGTTGTCAAGAATTAATTGGGATTAAATTAGATGGAATGGCTGGTTAACAGGAAAGTTCCTACGTAAACCATACAGCATCCTGTAACTGTAACAGTGAAGACCAGCAGGGGTCACAGGCCTAATCTAATTCATGCTTCCAGATAAATCTGGATGGGGAAAAACAGTCTTAGGGAAAGAAATGGGGTGAAGAGAGAGATACAGACCTTTCCATCCATCCTGCAGGCAGGTTATGTGAGACGCTGCCTGAAGTGGGAAACACCACTTCCAAAAGTTATATCCCCCAGGAGGTCACGAAGGCAGCAGGTGAGAAGGCAGAGATAGGCAGAGAGAGAGGGTCATTATGCAATGAGCATTCCTGGCCCTTTGTCAGCAAGGGAGAGCACAGGGTAGTGCGCGATGGGACAAGGCTGGCACCATCTGAAAAGCAGAGGCAGCTGAGGCTGAAGCACTGGAGTGGTTAGGAGCAAGAACCAGAAACTGAAGTGTGTTAGTGACAGTCCCCTTCAGCTTCTGGAGAACACGAAGCCCTTACTTGCATGTCTTGCTGTTCCTCTGGCATTCAAAGTTGTCAAACAGGCACTCGGCCGTGTTGCACAGCTCATCACACTGGTTGTTGATATAATCCCAGCAGGGAAGCGGGGGAGGAGCAGTTGGCCCAGGGGTTCTCCATGGTGAGAGAACAGTCACCTCCATCCCACTGGCAGGCGTGGCTGTTGCAGGCCTCATCACAGACGCCATCCCGAGCTTTGTCAGCACAATATTGGCTCAGACAGGTGGCAGGAGGGGTGCTGGGGGGCGCCGTGTAGAGTTCACACAGGCTGCCCCAGAATGGTGGGATGCACTGGCAGGAGTAAAAAGGAGGCTGGCGCTGAGGGTGGCAGCTGCCCCCATGCTGGCAGGGGCTACTGGCACAGCCTGACTCGCAGTCCCGGGGGGTTGGGGCAGAAGCAGCGGGGTCCAGAGGCGGTGTGCACACACTGCTCCCCTTTCTTACATTTCACTTGTCCACAGCTGCTCTGGCATCTTGCCCCGGAAAATCCCTGTGGAAATGAGTGAGGAAATAAGGATGGCATTGGTAGGGAAACAGTCACACTGGAAGTTTTGGGTTTCTAGAAAACCTCCACATCTCACTCCCTTCTGTATTTCCTGCTCAGCCCAAGCCAAGGTTACTAGACAGGTTTCCTTTCGGTATCTCCCCCAGGCATAGGGGTCTCTTGTTTTGGGGAGGTTTCAGCCTCTGGCAGTGATAAAAGAGTGGGTACAGCAAATAGCTAAAATTAAGCTTCCCTCTAGTTGAAGAGACAACTTGCTTCCAAAAGGTTCCTGCTAAAGAATGTCAGCAGAGCAGCATTTCCACTAACTCTGGCCCAACTTGGGCAGTGAGACTACCCTCCAGCATGACGCCAAGAAGCCAAAAACATCAGCCCTATCATCAAGGGGGCATTCCACCACTTTCTGTGGTTTTCCCTTAGTTTTTCTTAAGATGCAGTCATGGATTGGGAAGCTCACTGTTTCCGGAAGTGTCTAAACAGTTCTTTTTAATTTTGTTCTTGTTTTTTGTTTCGTTTTGTTGCTTATAAACAGCTTTAAATGGAAAAACCCAAGCATTTTCTTCTGAAAGAGCTAAAATTGAGAAATCTCATTTTGAAGCTTGATAAAAACAGGTTTAATCTCAGTTTTGTCACAGATATTGTAAGGAAGAGAGAATGCCCCTTATGAGCAACAGGGCACTTACCGGGGGGACAACGGCAAATGAAACCATCAGGCATGTTGCTGGCCACAGCACAAGTCCCTCCATTCAGGCAGGGCATCTGGGGACACACATCGATGAAGGTTTCACAGTGCCGGCCTCAGAAAATAAAAAGAGGTTTTAAAAGGCAGAAGTAGTCATTGCAAGTTACTGACCAAACTTTGCTGGGATAGGAGCTACCCATAGGTGGAGCAAGGGTGTGAGAGTTCAGTTCTACGCCTGTGGTCATCTGAGCAGAGGAAGGAAACACACACTGGATCTCAACATGACTGGCCCATCACTGGCTCAGGCCAGTCCCTTACTCTGTCTTGCCTACACAATAAACACCAACTCACACAACAGGATGGGTGAGAAAAGTGACTTAAATCCCCTCAAAAAACCGAGAAATCACACTTGAGCTTTTTGAAGTCACTTTAGAGTTCATAAGTTTCAGGAAACAGTTAAAAAAACATTCACTGCATTTTGTTAATGTCCTCTACTTCACAGGAGAGGCTACACCAGGCCAGTACCAGGCCAATATATTTAAATGGCGATTTGCAGTACAGAGAATTTTCATCTGTGATATACCTCATTTCAATCACTTTGTGGCCTTTCTGTGACCTAACTGGTATTCCTTAAAACGCAGCTTGATTTTCCTAAAGTTAATTTCCTCTAGGAATGGTTCTAAAACAAGGCCCCTGGGGGCCACTGCTCCAAGACAAAGAATGAAGCAACTGGAACCATGGGGGAGACAAGGGGCACCGCTGGGACTCCTGGCCAACAGCAGGAGATAGGCCCCATCTGGCCTGCGGTCACTTAGGAAAGAAGAGGTAGCTTTAAAAATGAAGCAAAAATAGTAATGCTTTTGGCCCACCAGATCAAGCAGCAAGAGGTATAAATGTTTGTCTCTTTAAATCACAGCAGCCGCCGCGAACCAAGAGCAAGCACCACATGGACACAGCTTGGTGGACCCCTGGCTGTTTATCTCTGCCACAGCTTCCCACAATAATTGTGCTCAATGTGTTCAAGGGATTTTTTAAAAATTCACAAATGTGGAAAATGCACAAGCACAACTTCCTGGCTGTGGGATACTAACTCAAAACGGTCTCCATTCCTTCCTTCTCCTGCTTCCCCCTTACTTTGCAAATGTTTGTCAGTGTTCCCAGAGAAAAAAGCCTCAGAGCCAGTGAAAGAAACAGGAGCCAGTTTTGCTTCTTTGGCTTTCCAAGTGCAGTCTGGCCAATATGAGGCTGTAGACAGATGTTCATACTCATTCCGTCCCATATTGCCTCAATAGTTATGATGTTCATAATGGATTACTTCTCTTTTGATGTTAGTGTACCTAGGGAACTTCCATACTGCAGGATCCCTCTCATTCTTCATAAAATTCCAAGATTGTAAGGCAGCCTATCTTTAAAGCTGGAAGGAAAGATGGCTGGAGATGGGCTCAGGATGTAGCAGGTTCAGCTTGTTGAATTGTTTGTAAATAGACAATTACAGCCTATTTGCTGACTCCCCAAGGAACCTGATCGCACCCTCCATATAAGAAATACAACTACGGACCCCAGGAAATGCATGATAAATTTCAAATCTGAGTATCCTGCCACATCTGGATACAAACAACTATTTTAGTTCCCAAAAGTCCCCATGCTGCCCTCTCGAGAAGTAACTAGTAAGTTCTTGTGATAAGACCCCTATTCTCAGGCAGGGTTAGGTCATCTTCATGCCGTGTGATGAAAGAAAGAAGCTTGAGAACAGACTAGAAACATGATCAAGCCTTCACTGGGCAGGGCGTTACTTGTGACCACGGCAACTTTTCATTTCATACCTGCATCAACTGATCTTTGGTTAAACACATTTGAATCTGGACCTGCCCCCTTTAAGTATCTAAGCAGGGTCCTAAGCTTCTCTGAGTCTTAGGGGTGGAAAGATCATGGTGTCAGGAACTACCCGGTAATTCAAGCTATTATATGTCAAAGGAGGCAGGATGAAGAAACCAGAGTTAGACGTGAGGTTCCTTAAAACAAAATGTCATTTTCTTCAGATGAAGAGAGTTCTGTGAATGAATGTTGTTGATGGTAGAACAATGTCAATGTACTAAATGCCACTAAACTGTATATTTTAAAATAATTCAGATGGTAAATTTTAGGTTTTGAATGTTTTGCCACAATTAAAAAACGTTATTTTGTTCACTACTTTCAATATACATTTTTAAAAGTATTCCTGCTATAGCATTATATAATCAATGCACGAAAAAGAATCCCTAAGGAAAAATTAAAGGTAGACACTGATTATAACCTCTATGAAGTATAGAATAGGAAAACACTGGCTTTTAAAAATTAAGCTGCTGTTGTTTTTCTTATATAAGAAAAGCTTTACTCGGGTCTGGGACAAGTCGCAGGGCCCAATTTGCTGACTAAAACCATCCACCAAGGCAGAGTGGCCAGGAGGCTAGAGAGCTTCTCACCAGTGAAGGCACTACGACAAACACACAGGTAGTCATTGGTGAGCTGGATACAGTCCAGGCTGCCCTCAGAGCTGCAGGGGTTGGAAAGGCACTCGTTGATGTCTCCCTCACAACGTTCCCCAGCAAAGCCAGGCAAGCAGCGACAACTGTAGCCTCCGATCCTATCCACACACTGACCACCATTAAGGCAATGGGGACCCCCGGCACAGTCATCAATGTTCTCTTCACAGAGTAGGCCTGGAGGAAAGAGAAGAGGTACAGAATTATGAAAAGCCTTTGAACCTGCTTTCCAACAAGGGATAACCACCCTTGCTGACATTTTCACAATGAATCAGAGTATACTCCTCAATCGGTAGCGGGACCTTGTAGTTGGGCAGGGCAAAGCACAGTCTGTATTCATGACAGCTGTCATCCTTCTGGTGAGTTGTACAAGAACAGAACATACTAGGGCTCCACATGTACTCTCCCACACGACCCAGTGAAGTAGCGCCCAGTGGTGTAGGTCCTATTATTTGTCCCATCTCAAAGACAAGGAAACTGGAGCTCAACAGAAACTCAGTAATTTTTCCAAAGTATAATCCAAATTATAAAAACAGTTCAAAAAAGAACATAATAAATGCAGTCATGCAACTGCGTAATGACATTTTAGTCAATACAGGCAGCATATACAACAGAGGTCCCATAATGAAGCTGAAGCTGATAAATTCCTGTTGCCTAGTCATATCACAGCCTTGTAATGTCACAGCACAATTACTTTTTAAATAAATACAGTGCAGCTTAGGTGTACAGTATTTACAAAGTCTACAGTAGTGTACAGTAATGTCCTAGGCCTTCACATTCATTTACCACTCACTGACTTACCCAGAGCCAGTTCCAGTCCTGCAAGCTCCTTTCATGGTAAATGCCCTATACAGGTGTACTATTTTTTATCTTTTATATTGTATTTTTACTGTATCTTTTAAATTTTCTACTGTACCTCTTAAATATGTTCAGATACATAAGGACTTACCATTGTGTTATAATTGCCTACAGTATTCAGTTCAGTAAAACGAGGTGCAGGTTTAGAGCCTAGGTTAGTAAGCCGAACTCTCTAAGTTTGTATAATTACACTCTGTGATGATTACACAACAATGAAATTGCCTAAGGACGTATTTCTCAGAATATATCCCCCACTGTTAAGTGACCCATGACTATACATAGATTATGTAAAAATATTGGTAAGAATTGGAGTTGAATTTTGAATGACATACATTTGTAAGTTTTATAATCACTGGCTTTTTTCTGTAATAGTGTGTAAGTGCACTAATGCTTTTTATTTAACAAAAATAGATAAATTTCCTGCTGAGAGTTCAAAAGTTATTCCATTTAAAATAGGACTCATTTAATGTACTATAGATGTAAATGAGCCATCTAGTATGAGTATCTGCATACAGTGTCTTAGAAAGAGACAAAAGAAATCAATACCTGTTCTAGAAAATATTCTATGATTAATTCAAAAAGGTACAGAGAGGCGGGGTGCAGTGGTTCACGCCTGTAATCCCAGCACTTTGGGAGGCCGAGGTAGGCGGATTACTTGAGGTCAGGAGTTCGAGACTTGGTTTGGCCAACATGGTGAAACCCTGTCTCTACTAAAAATACAAAAATTATCTGGGTGTGGTGGTGCATGCCTGTAATCCCAGCTATTTGGGAGGCTGAGGCAGGAGAATCACCTGAACCCAGGCGGCCGAGGTTACAGTGAGCTGAGATTGTGCCACTGCACTCCAGTCTGGCCGATAGAGTGAGACTCCATTTCAAAAAAAAAAACAATTCAATAAATGTGTATTAACAAATGAGTAGCCATATGGAAAAAGCACTTGAGGAAAATGTAAGAGAATTTCTTCACAACCTTCAAGTGTATAAGACGTTGCTAACTACAACTCAAAATCCAGAAGCCATTTTAAAAATGATAAATTCGACTTGATTAAAAAAGTAAAAGTGTGCACCAAAAATCACAATAAAGAAAATCAAAAGATAAAAACAATATACTGGGAAAATATTTGTATTTTATATCATTGACAGCCAATTTCCACAAAACATTGTATCAACAACTTAATGGGGAAAAAAAAGACATATACATGAACAGAGAAACTGCAGCAAAAGGAAAATAAAATGATTCTTAAATGAAAAGATCTTTTTCCACCTTAAGAACCCAGTATGCTGATACATTGCAATTACTGATTAAAATTATAAATGCATATATTATCCAGTCCAGCAATTCTATTTCTGAAAACTTATTTTACCAATACACGTATACGCCTTCCAGATAACTGAAATATCTATCATGATGGCACTGGTTAAGCAAAATACGGCATGTCTGTACAGAGAATTCTGTAGCTATAAAAAATATTGAGGAAGTTCTATATTTTGATATGAAAATATCTCCAATTAAGTTAAAAAAATCAAGCGCAAAAAATGTCTAATATTCTATCTTCAGAGTAAAAAGTAAAGGAAATAAAATATCTTTGTATTTGGCTTCCCTCTACATAAAGAAATTCTGAAGGATACATTTTTAAAAAAACTCTACAAAGATACATAAACAACTAAAAGTGGTGATTACGTGTTTGTGGGAGAGGGAAAATTTGTGCTGAGGAAAAGAGATGGGAATAAGAAGTATCTTCACTGTATACTTTTCTATGTATAATTTTTTTTGTTCATACGTATATACGCATATCTTATCTTATACATAGAGTAAATTGAAAACAAAAAAATAAAAACAAACAGAATCCCGTATATGCTCCCTGTCTCAAACAATATTTGATATTTAGGGACTGCTAGTAAAATGAGCATAAATGTACATTTCCCCATCAGAATGAAACCACCAGTAATAAACAGACCTATCAAGTGAGAGAGAACTCAACCTCAGACTGAAGCAAAGTAGAGGGAAGAGGCAGAACTGTTAGTTAGCCCTTGACCTGGGGAACTGGAGGGACACCTAGGCAAAGATCCAAGGCTTACGAATATGGTGACCAAAACACACATTGTGATAACTTTCATAACAGGGTTACAGGACTTTAGAGTTTCCTGAAATGTTTACCAATGGCCAGAGAAGTGAAGTCAGGATAAAAAAGTACTGTTTTACATACCTAAACCAGCACACATAGTATAATAATCCAAGGAATTGTAAGTAGGATAAACTCAAAGAAATTCATACCTACACACCTCATAATCAAACTATTAAAGAAAGAATCTTGATGGCATCGAGCGAGAAGCAATGTATCACATATAAGGGAGCCTCAATAGGATTAACACGTGATTTCTCACTAAAATCCATGCTACCAGAAAGCAGTGGGATGGCACACTCCAAGTGCTGAAAGAAAAACACTGTCAATGATAATATCGAAATGAGTATTCTAAGCCATCTTCAACACATGGTTAGAAGCGACAAAAATTTTCTTTCCTTCTGAAATGATCCATTCTGGGACTGGACATGTCTAATCGATAAAAAGTTCATGGTATAGCAGTGATTTTAGAGTTTGATGAATACCCATGTACTCTTCCATATTTCATAGCCTCCCTTGAAGTCAGGGAGACCATTTAATAATTCTGGTCAATATACTGTGAGGGACAGTGATGTGTGTTGCTTCCAGACTGAGCTAGTGAAAGCTGCTGTATGACCCCTTCAAACCACATACCTAAAACACAGAGAAAGGCAGCTCAACACAAATTCAACTTTATTTGAGTGACAAAGTCATTGTTATATTAAGCTCTGAGATTTGAGGTTTAATTAGCTGCTATATCTTGGAGTTTGACTCCACTGAAGCACATGCTAAAATCTGATCTCCAATGTCGGAGGTGGGGCCTAATGAGAACTGTTTGGGTCACTGGAGCAGACCCCTCATGAATGTCTCAAGGTGCGTCCTTGAGACAATGAGAACATTCTCACTCTGTTAGTTCCCATGAGAGCTGGTTGTTAAAAAGAGCCTGGGATCTCCTCCCCCTCTCACTTGCTTCATCTCTTGCCATGTGATCTCTGCACACTGGCTCCTCTTCACTGTTCACCATGAGCAGAAACAGCCTGAAGCTCACACCACAGGTAGACGCTGGCACCGTGCTTTCTGTACAGCTAAATATACCTCTTTTGAAAAACAAATTACTTAGTCTCAGGTATTCTTTTATAGCAACATCAATGAACTATGATAATAGCTATCGCCAGAACTGGAGCTTGTCCTAACCAGTGTAATTGTTCAAAGGAACAAATTAGTAACGAATTGGAATTAATTTTTACTCAATCATTGATTTCTAGAATCAAGAACAATTCTGTTTTTAGCATGACAATTCTTCAAATACTTAAAGACTGTTTCTCCTTAGTTTTCTTCTTCCCATTAACCTCATTCCTCAATAACCAGCCTACTAGTAGGGTACTCTCCTATTTTAATTTAATCAAACTCTGATATCTGGGAAGGCACATTATCCAAATTTATTGACACAAAGCTCTAAGGCAATACAAATATTTATACTTTTCGGGCATTCTCTTCTCTTTGACACTAACAAGAATGAGTTTCTCACCAGTGTGGATAGCCTTTTACATTTTCACAGGTTTCTCAGGGTAGGCCCCAGCACAACTAGATCCCTTCTAACAAACAATACTCTAAGCTCTTTCCAAGGGATGGTTCAAAAGCAGTGTCAATGTTCACAGCAGAATGATGGCCCTACCACTTAGTTCAAAAGCAGTGGTAATGCCCACAGCGAATGATGGCCCCATCACTCACACTCCAGGGTTGCATCTCTCATCAGGCCTTACTGCAATTCCTAAAGCAGAATCTTATGCCATCAGTAGCCTCACCTGGGGTTATGAAAATAGGCAGATATTTTCATTTCATTCATTTCCCCCACCTTATAGAGGTAGGAATTGGCTAATTTAAAAAATACAAAAGCAGGTAAATTTAAATTGTTTATTTTAGAGGCCATTAGTTGTTTTTCCTTGAAGCAACAAGAAATCTTACTGACCAGGCTAATTTTGTTATAATGTTCTGTTAGTTCCATACTCTGTGTTTCATGGAATATAAGATGCCAAACAACAAGATGAAACTGAGAACATAAATCACAACATCAGAGCTAGCAAGAGATGAAAGAATAAAATGGCTTGAATTACTAGGATGCAGAACTAAATGCTTGGAATGAAGCTAGTCTTAATATCTTTAATTTTATAAAGTCCCTGACCACTAAGAATGGATTTATAACTTAGACAATGCCCTGGATGGAAAATGAATAAGGATGATTTCATACCCCGACTGCCTGGTGGGCAGGAGCACTTGAAATGGTTCACAAGGTCAATACAGGTGCCTCCGTTCTGGCAGGGCTGATTCTGGCACTCATCCACTTCATACTCACAGTTGACACCCTGGTAGCCTGGGACGCACTGCCATGAGGAAGCAAAAAGGACAAGAAATATGGGAACATTACTGGCAACAGACCATGAGAGCAAGTCAGATCTGGAACATTTCTGTGACTCTCTCGCACCTCCCCGCTTAGCTTTTGTATGTTTCTCTGGAACCATTACACTCTCTGCTAATGCTTCCATGCAGAGACAGACAACCTGCAGCTTACTGGCATTTATCTATTCCTCTTCCAGTTGAAAAAGGTGCATTAAAGGGAGGCAGGGACTGAATACTCTGTTCAGATTTGACTTGTGTGCAAAACTTTTGTTCCTCCTGTGTACAGGTTTCCTCATCTTTAACATACACAGTCCTTTGTATGTGACGAGGACCCTATGACTCAGTCAAAAGGCGTATGTGGATGGTAGTACAGACATGCATTTATTGTTCTCCAGGTTTAGGAAACTGTATGTATGTATGAGAAACTGGTTGAGATAGGGGTAGGGTGGAGGGAGGTAGAGCAGGCTGGCTAGCTGTGGTGGATGTAGGGGTTGGAGGGATTTCGGGGCCAAAAAGATATGGCTGTGAGATAGCTTTATTTGGACAATGCTTTGACAGGTTTGCACGTGGGAGAAGTTTCTTATAGCATGAGACCTTCCAGAGGGGTAGGTGGGTAAGGGGAAGACAGCAAGTAAACTCTGGGAAAGAAGGATCAGAAGAAGGAGTCTAGGTGATGTTACTCAGCAGCCAGTGGCAGGAATCTCTGAGTCAGAGAGCTCCAAAGGCCAGCATCAGCCTGGGGTCTGCATGGCCTCAAGGTTTATTGGGGCCCTGTCAGCCCAGACATTAAAACAGTGACATGTCCCTTGATGACACATACTTCCTCAAATATATACATGTAACATTTCGCGTGACGCTATGGGGAACAGGATGAACAACATTTTTTTTGAGAGAGAATTGCAAGTTGACTGATTAATAATTACATACAAAGGTGACAGGGGCCACAGGGACATTCCACAAAGCAGTTTTTCCTATCTCAGCTGCTATTCAGGGAATTGTAGACTGCTATGTTGGGTGGGCCTATAGAATTCACTCTGGTAGTGACTGTTGGCTTTAAATCCTAAAAGCAACCATAAGGAGCTGCGATGGTTCCAGACGCCTATAAAAATATCTTACTAGGGCCGTGTTAACTTAGGGCATAGAGAGGCTGAAAGAAACAGTGGTAAACGCTATGATGGGGATTGAAAACATCTATAAACTATAAATAGAAGACACAAGCAGCTAAATTCAATACACCAGGCTCAAGACAGTTGTACAATCTCCGGGGGAGGTCCATGACCTCTGCCGGCTCAGTTTCCTCACCTCACATCTGTATCCACCAATGAAGTCACTGCACGTTGCCCCGTGATGGCAGGGGTTGGATGCACACTCATTGAGCTGCTCCTCACAGTAGCTCCCGGTATAGCCCAGGGGACACTGACAGTAATGTGTGTTGCCAGCATTGATGCAGACACCTGAGTGCTGGCACAAGTGTTCAACAGGCACGCCTGGGAAACCCAGTGAGGAAGAAATGTCATAGAAGAACATGTGACACATACGGGGTTCAGACCAACCAATGAGCAAATAAATCTAAACTGATTGACACATCAAATCTTATTCTTATCTATTTCTCAGCACCAAATGCATATTAAAAATAAATAAACCCTCGAAGTGGAATATGCCCTAGTTTCATCTCCAATATGTTTCTTCTCGGAATCTCGGAACCTATTCCTCTACCTTACACCTTCTGTCTTGAGCCCTTTCCCCAGAGCCCTGTTAACCCACTACTATCTGCTCTTCTCTCTCATCCCCACAAAAATGATACCTGCTCTAAATGCCACTGGTCAGTCAATATTTCAGTGAATGACCTGAGCCCAAGGGAGCAAAGCTTACCTCTGCTGGAGGCCGCTATGTCACAAGAGACATTGGGCACATCACAATAAGCACCAGCCCATCCAGATGGACACAGGCACCGGGACTCTGCTTTTTCCTGAACACAAGTACCTTTGTTTTTACATGGAGACTGACTGCAGAGGTTCACCAGGGTCTGAAACAGAGGAGGAGTGTACATACATCAAAATTCAAATACTAGAAATGAAGAAAAGAAGCTGCATTGTGTTACAAGAAATCAAAGAAAAGCACACTAATTAGAAAGAAAAGAGAGCCTTCATCTAGTAAAGGAGCGCTTAAACTAGATTCAGTGTTCCGAGGTACACCTAACCATTTTTATGTACCATAAGTCTTCACTAAATGTCATTACTAGGTTCTTGGAAACTGTGACTTTAAGCACAACGATATATAACGAAACCAATTTACCACAGTATAATTGATATAAACAAGAGTTAAGTTCCTGTACTTATTTCTGGTCAAAAAAATCATTAAACTTCAAATTAACACCCACTTCTAATATTAAACATTGAAATAAACAAACTATGCATTCATTTAAGAAAGATTAATAAAAACAAGATAATTATTGATCCAGTTTTCGGTGAATCCGTAATGGTAGTCCTAGTGGTGGCAGGTCAAATCAAGGAATAAATGTTTACAAAGCAAAATTGTCAGCACCTCTTACCCACCACACAGTTCAGAAAACAACACTAACCAATATAACAGGTTTGCTGGGTGCTTTTGTACCACCTTGTTTATTGTTGTGCACTTGTATGAGTATTATAGGCATTATGAGTTTTAGTTTTACAATAATTCGTATATTCATTCATTTATTTTCTAACCCACTTATTCCAGTTCAGGTTCATGAGTGGCCAGAGCCTATTCTGGCAGACTGGGACAGTGCAGACATGCCCACTTCACCCAACATGCATAGCTTTGGGTTGTGGGAGCCAACTGAAGACCCTGGAGAAATCCATGCAGTCACGGGGAGAACATGCAAACTCCACATAGATAGCAGCTCTAGCCAAAGGCAGATTTTTCCCCAATCAATATTACGACACAATGACACTGAATGAAACAAGTGACTTGAGGGCCTGCTGTAGTCTAATTCCTCTTAGGTCTTCTAAGTTCTTAACAAAAGTTTAAGAATTTGGGGAAACCCAACAGGTTAAGCTATTCGCAATGCTCTAGATATGATCTGCCTACATGTACGGCCACCCTGTAGTGCTAGAAAGAAAGAATTAAAGCTGTCAGACAGGTTCATACTTTCTGTGCTAATCCTGTGTGAGAAATCCACATGGGTCTTCACCAAATCTATCCGTGGTGAATATGGGTAAAAGGACTTAACGCCTGTTAATAAACCTAAAACCTTTAAGAACGTAGTTCTAAGGAAGACAATCAGGCTTATGAAAAACGTGAGGCAAAGAGTGCAGTAGGACTAGCCCCTTTCATCTTAATTCACACATGGAGTGGCTTGGCCCTTTGAGGAGAGGAAGGCCAGATTCACAATTCAAATTTCACCAGCACTTCCAATTTACACTGTGAGAACAGGTAGGAGCCCAACAAAAGATGATCTTGTGATCCAACAAGCTGCTTAATTTTGTGAAAGTGGGCGCTTGCGTGTCTAATACAGAGCCAAAGTCTTACTTAAGTGCATTCTGTAAGTCAAATTAAATTTGGCCATTTGCTCCTATGTTCCTTGGAGTTATTAGTCTATCACTATTAAAGAGGTAGAATAACATAAAATTAAACACAGTGCTGTTTGGTATGCAACTTTGGAAAAGTTACTTTGCCCTTCTGGGGCTCAGTTTTGCCTTCCATGAAATCAAAGGTTAGATTAGTTGCCTATAAGGGCTCTTTCCATCCTAAAATTTTATGGAAATGTGTATTACACATTTGAACTTAAAAGATCTGTAAATTGTTTGGTTTTGAGAATGTTACAACGTTGCAAGACATAATTATCATTATTACTCTCTTAGATGTTGCATCTGACCTTTAAAAGGTAATTTTGATTATTCTCTATTTTCTTCAGGTCTTTCGGTGCTTCCAATGTAAAGAAAACAAAACAAAACCATGTTTATTTCCCCACCTGCATTTTTCTGCAGTTCTTGGTTGCCCCTTTTAAAGATCTTATGTTTGTGAATCCATTTCACATTGCTAGTGTCATCATTTTGCAATCTACAAGTTATTAAGCAGTTACCTAGATTTATCTCAGGGACATCCCTGAGATCCACAATTTTCTCATTTAGAAGAGCTTACTCAGACTAAAAAGTGAATAGGTATAATATTCAGCTGCTCTACAGGAGCTGAGTGAATGGGAAGGAAGTCAATTACCTGACAGTTTTTTCCAGTGTAGCCCAAGGAGCAGGTGCAGTGGTAGGTTCCCAGGCCATCAACACATGTCCCCTCATTCAGGCATGGATGAGAGCTGCATTCATTGATCTCATGGAGGCAGAAGGGTCCAGTGAAACCCACAGGGCACAAGCAAGAGAAGGAGTTAACCCCATCAATACATGTGCCACCATTGAAACAGGAGCTAAGAAGCAAACAGGGAGAGCAACATCAGCTATGTATCTGGTTTCTGTGACTTGCTACCCGAAAGTAAGGTTTCTGGAATCTAAGATGTTACAGAGGCAAACACGCCTGAGTACCCCATATCCCATAAACTTTCTTACAAGCTAGACTGGCTACCAGAATCTCTCAGGTGCCCACTTCCTTTCTATAACCAAAGGCTCAGAAGTATTTAAAATGCTGAGCTTATTGTAGATATCTAGAGAAAGTGAAGTTTTCTAGGTTTTACCCAGTTCTTCTGTGGTTTTCTCATGTAACACATTTCATTTTACCTCTAAGTCAATTTAATTTATAAGAAAACTGCTCTTCACTATAGAATATTTATAAAAGAAAAACAGAACAAACATGTTCATATTATAAAAAGAAATGAAACAAACCTCCCAGAAATTACTTAAATAGTGGTAACAATTCCAATCTCTGCAGAGAAACTGGAATTTTTGGATTTTTGAAATCAACAAGAACCAAGGGAAGAAACAGGACAGAATTATAGCTCTTTCTGTTCCCTAAGCAAGAAACAAACAATAAACCATCCTTATAAACTTTTCAACTTCTCATCTTTGACTTTCTAACTATTACACAGGTTTATCAGGAATCAGGAACTGGGCAATAGGAGATTGCCCTGTGGACTGGGAATGTGGACTGGGATCCATGTGGACACCTCATCCCTGCTCCACAATTCTAGCACTATGCTCTGAAGTCTCCTCCCCTTTCTCCCTTTCTCTCAAGATGCTGATGCCCAAGCGATTAGTTGTTCACCTCTCAGTGCACTCATCGATGTTGTTCTCACAGTGGACTCCATCAAATCCTGCCTGGCACTTGCAAGTGTAACTGTTGACGTAGTCAGAGCAGGTCCCTCCATTCTTACAGGGTTTATTCAGACACTCATTCACGTCTGTCTGGCACTTATCCTCAGTGAAACCCGGAAGGCACAGGCAGGAGAAAGTATTCACTCCATCCACACAGGAACCTCCATTCTGGCAAGGATCTAAGCCATTACACAAGAATTAGAGCTCTGAACAGTAGCATCAATTTAATCTTAGATTCATAAAAGTGAATGACCCGAACTAAGTCACGCTGAGGGCAGCATAATTCTGACCTTTTCATTAAATTTTGCCAACTCCCCCATTTAGGAAAATGAATTCAATACCACTTGCTTGAAATTTTTAACCTGTTTGTTAATTGGAATAAAATTCACCTATATCACCACTAACAGTTTTGTAAAATTAATAGTCATAAAACTTGCATTGGTCCCTTGGACATTTGCAAATCAAACATGTGCCCCAATACACAGAATATAAATCAATACTTTCAAAAGGTATATGTGATGGTGGAGTATGTGGAGGAGGACAAAATACATATATCCATGTTTTCCCAGGTATACTAACTATATAAATTAATCCTCTCTCTCCGTTTCACTTCTGTCTCCTGTTTCTCTTTCTCTCTTTTAGATTTAAGTAGTCTTATGAAACAAAGTTTAAATAAAAATTGAAATATCACAGAGCTGGATCTTGGAACACTTCATATTCATAGGAATAAACCAACAAATTTTAAGCTACAATCATGCCATGGCACTCTACAATTACGGCACACAAATCAGAACAAGAAAAAGAAGACACAGCTATGGCTCTTAAGGAACTTATAATTGCAAAAACAGGGCTTACATGTAAAATTATATTCAAGTTGTTAAAAATCAGTGGAAAGAGAATATCTTTTTTTTCTTTTCTTGCAAACTACACAAGGGAATTTTTTTTTTTTTTTTTTTTTTGAGTTTCGCTCTGTCACCCGGGCTGGAGTGCAGTGGTGCCATCTCAGCTCACTGCAACCTCTGCTCCTGGGTTCAAGCAATTCTCCTGCCTCAGCCTCCTGAGTAGCTGGGATTACAGGCGCCCACCACCACACCCAGCTAATTTTTGTATTTTTAGTAGGGACAGCGTTTCACCATATTGACCAGACTGGTCTCGAACTCCTGACCTTATAATCTGCCCACCTCAGCCTCCCAAAGTGCTGGAATTACAAGCATGAGCCACCATGTCCGGCCAAGAGAATATCTTAAAAGCAGCCACAGGAGAATTAATTACACATGAAGGAACAAATAAAAGAATTGTTGAATAACAGCAGATTTCTCCTCAGAATAATGCAAGGCAGAAGACAATAGGATAGCTTTAAAGTGCTGAAGGAGAAAGTCAATATAGAATTCTCTTTCCTGTGAAACTATCTTTGAAAACTATAGCCAAATAAAAACCTTTCTGACACACAAAATCAGCAAGACTTCATCACCGGGAGACAAAGACTACAGAAAATATTCGAGGAATTTTTTCAGAAAGGAGGAAAATGATAACCTGATGGAAACACAAATCTGCATAAAAGAATGAAAACCAACAAGAATTGAAAATATGTGGGTAACTTAAAGACTTAACTTATTTTTCAAATTTCTTGAAAAAATAATTGAACTTGTAAAGTTCAATTATGATATTGGAGGGTTTAATGATATATATATTTTATAACAACAACAGAAGCGAGGCCAGGAGGAGTGTAAATGTGCGGGTACAGCTCTCTCTCCTACATGAAGCGGTATGATTGATGGTACATTATAATAAGTTAAAGCTGCACACAGTAATCCCTACAATAACTACTAAAACCATACAGCTAATGTGGTAGTGAATAAATAAAATATAATCATAAAAAATATTCAATTATTTCAAAAGATGTCAGAAAAAGAGAAAAATGGAAACAATAAACAGAAAGAACAAAGACAAAGCAAAGAGCAAGATGGCATATTTTGAAACCAGCCGTATAAAAAACTACATTAAATTTAAACAGTCTAAATACCTGAATTAAAAAATAGATATTGTCATATTGGAGAAAAAAGACAAGAACCAATATATGCTCTCTAAAAAACCCATTTTAGAGAAACAGGCCAGAAGTAAAGGATTTTTAAAAACATACTCTAATGATAAAATAAAGCTAGAGCAGCTATATCAGTATCAGGCAAAGTAGACTTCAAAGAGAGAAATATGACAAGAGTTTAAAAAAGGGCCATTTCAAAATGATAAAAGGGTCAATTATTCAAAAGGACAGAAGAACCCTAAATGTTCATGAACTTAAGATTAGAGTCTCAAAATTCATTAAGCCAAAACTAACACAATTACTAGAGAAACAGACAAATATACAATGATCGCAGAAGATTTCAATATCCCTCCATGAATAATAAGTAGACAGAAAGTCATGGAGGACATAAAAGACCTGAATAACACTATTATCCAATTGAATTAATAACATTTATAGAACACTCCATGAAAACAATCTGCAAATCAGACATTCTTTCCCTTCAAAGAAAGAAGAGACAAATCACCAGTAGTAGAAAGAAAAGAAGGAAACCATCACGGATCTTATAGATATTAAAGCACAATAAGGGAATGTTATAAAACAAATGGATGTTATGTTAACGGACTTGACAAAACAGATGAATCAGAATAATTCTTTGAAACACAGATATTACCAAAGCTAAATTAAAAACAGCCCCATATGACCCTGCATGTACTAGGAAAACCAAACTCGTAGTTAAAAACTTCCCCAGAAAGAAGGTTCCGTATCAGATATTTGGAAGAAAACACACCAGTTCTACAAAAATTCTTCCAGAATATAGAAAGAAACACTTCTTGATATGTCCTATGAGGAGAGCATCACCCTCCCATCACAACCAGACAGTGACAGTACGAGAAACCTGGAGAACATTATCCTTCGTGAACACAGACATACAAATTCTTAACAAAATTTCGGCAAATCAAATCCAATGACATGTAAAAGGAATAATGCATAATGACTAAGTGGAATATATCCCATAAATTTAAGATTAGTTTAACATTTGCAAAATGTTAAATAATAAAGTTAATGATAATTTACTTACAAGACCAAACAATAATATCACCATCTCAACAGATGTAGATAAATCAATTGCATACAAAAACAGCAACAACAACAACATTCATTCATTATAAAAAGACAAAAAACCCTCTTAAACCAGAAGTACAAGGTCTTTCAATTTGATAAAGGGCCCTTATGAAAACCTATAGGTAACATCTTACTTAGTGGCGAAGACAACATGCTTTTTCCCCTAGGATCAAAAACAAGACTGGCTTCTCTCACCACTTCTATTTGGCATTTATTGAAGATCTTACTACAATAATACTAAAATAAATAAAAGGCATACAGGGTTGAAAAGAAATTAAAGGCATAAAGGTTATCTTTATTTATAGACAGCATGATTGTATCTATAGAAAATCCTAGCAATCTAAACTAATCTAGAGGATAATCTAGGAACCTACAACTAATAAGAAGTTACTTTAGTATAGTTAGGAAAAAAAAACAACAAAAAACTAAACTTGACTTTTAAGTCACACAACATGAAAAAATTAACTCAAAATAGATCATAGACTAAAATAAAAGATTTAAAATTATACGACTTTTAGAAGAAATCACAGTAGACAAACCTTGAGTTTGGATTAGGTGAAGATTTGTTAAACAAGACATGAAGTATGAACTATGAAGGAAAAACATGAGTACACTGAATTTCATCAGTGTTAATATCTTCCTCTTCAAAAGAAAATCAAAAGAGAAGCTATAATTTGAGAGGAAATAGTTGGGAAACAAACACCTGTCAAAGAATTCTTATCTAAAAATATTTAAAACTCTTTGAACTCAAGAAGACAACCCAATTATTTCAAATGGGTTGTCTTTTTGAGTTCAAAGATATAAACAGACATTTCACCAGCAAAGACGTGCAGATGGGCAAAGAGCACATGAAACGATGCTTAACACCATTAGCAAAGAGAATAACACAAATTAAAATCACAATGATATACCACTATACACCCACTAGAAGAGCTAAATTTAAAATGACTCATAGCATCAAGTGTTTGTGAGCATACGGTTCAAACAGAACTTTCATATGATTCTGGTGAGAACGAAAATAGTGCAACCACCTTGGAAAATGTTTTGGCAATTTCTTAAAAAGTGAAAATACACTTACCACATGACTCACCAATTCGACTCCTAGGTATTTACTCAAGAGAAATAAAACCATATGTCTACACAAAGACTCATTCATAGCAACTTCATTTGTAATATCCCCAAATGGGAAAACACCCAAATGGCCATCGACCAATGAACTTTACTATGTCCATACAATGAAATACTGTACAACAATAAACTAGAATGAACTATTAACAACATGGATGGATCTATGTTCATTAAAACAAGTCAGAACCTCTCCCCACCAAAAAATGTATGCTTATCTGATTGCATTTATATAAAAAGATAAACATTGTCAACTAATAATCTATAGTGACAGAAGGTAAATCTGTGGCTCCACGGGCAAGAAAGAGAGAGAAAATTAAACTGCGGTGGGACGGAGATACTTTTAGGGTGATAAATATGTTTATTATTTTGGGTGACAGTTTCAGTTGCCATATGTCAAAATGCATCACATTGTACACTGATATTTGCCATTTAATGTAATTACACCTCAATAAATCTGTTTCTTAAAAAAAGCACTGTCCTCACATTTTCAATGTTTACAAATTAAAGGGAATGCTTAAAATATATCCCACTGCCTCAACTCCCAAGGACACTAGCTTCAAAAGGAAGAATTAAAACACTATTATTAAATATGCTGGTTAAATGACCAGTACGGCCAATGTCAGGCATGAGAGGCAGCAGCCTCCACTGAGCTCTCTTCTGCTCCCTGTGTGCTTTCCTCTCCTGTGGGGCTTAGGAGCTGACTGGCATACTCACTGGCAAGGCAGTCATCGATGTCCTCCTCACAGTCTATACCACTGAAGCCTGGTGGGCATTCACACATGTAGCTACCCTGGGTGTTATGGCAGAGGCCATGGTTCATGCAGGGCTTGGAGATACACTCATCAATGTCAATAGTACACTGCTGACCTAGAAACACAAGGACAATAAATGACCTAGTCCTTAGAAGCTGCTTCCCACAAAAATCTATGCAGGACCTGAGCTTAGTTGGGGTGCATGGAGCTACTCCACAGACAAACTGGTTGGTCCCCTGCTTTAGAAAGTTCCAGGAAGACTCCTGTCGCCTAGGAAGTTGATGCCAAAGTGCTAAAACACCCTATAGAATGAACATCATGGCTCAAGAAGTCTTGGGTTGCAGCCTTCCAGCCACTAGGGGGCCCCAAAGACACAGACAATGGAAAGGCTTTCTAAGCCATTCCAGTTAGCAGCTCCTGTGCAAAACCTGTGCTCTTGACAAGATGGACAGGTCTCAGAAGACCAGCAGGGCCTTCCATATCATCTGGTGACCTGACCACTTTGTTTAAAGTTCAGAATGCATATTCTTGGCTTTTCCATGCCCATGATGTTACCTTGCCAGCCAGGAGCACATAAGCAGGTGTAACTCTCAAAATTTGGCTAACTCTTTGCAAACGGCAGCATTCTCACAAGGATTTGGGGAACAGGGAGCCAATATTGTCTGACAATTCTTGCCTGGAAAGTAAATAAGAGAGTTTATGACAGATAAACAGGAAAGAAAATGAAAATTTTCCCAAGTTGTATCCCAAGGATGTTTTCAGAATTCAAGTCAAAAGTCCTGATTAAGAGTCTTTGGAAATGGAGAAACCCCAGTCTTTTTGGCATTGGCTCTGACATTGCTAACTGTGTGACCTTGGGCAAGATAGTTAGGGACTTCCTATAACTGTGATTTTATGAACTAGGCCGGTTAAATGTAGTTTCCCTACATTAATATTTCTTCTAGAGGGGAAAAGGTAACAATGTACTATCAAGTCTTTGCGGTAACACAGTCATGCTGTGGCTATTCTGCTACTCTACACAACTTAGAGTCACTATTAACACCTGCTATTAACAGCTCAAGACTCCAGGGAAGTAATAACTCAGCCATGCTCCTGACTGCATGCCGCAACCTGATGAAACAGGCAAAGTTATTGTCCATGTTTGTGTTTTGTTCCCTCTGAATGAAGAAAATAGATGGAAGAGAAGATAAACAAGCCATAGAAATATAACCAATCACAAGAAGGCAATAATAAGCCAGTAAAAACAAAGAATAAATGTCCCAAGCACACTCCAAACATAACACCTTCGAAACAAAGAACAGTTATGTGACATGCAGTCACACTCACGTCTTCTCAGTTGTAACAGCCATCGAAGGGGTGACACCTCTGAGTGAGATGTAGCGGTACTGAATGTGGGAAGTAAAAAGGCCATTAAGAGGAAAAGCTTCAGATTCAAAGAGACTTACAGGTAAATCCTATATGTACCACTTACCTATATGACCTTTAGCAAGCAAGCTCCCTTTGCCTCAGCCTCCTCATGTTTAAAATGGCAACAGGAACTTCTACATTGCTGAATTATTGGGGAATACATTAAATAACCCAAAGTATAAAAGTGTCTGGCACATAGTAAATTACCAATAAATGGTAGCTGTATTATTGAAACTAAGACAAATAGCTAATGTCCTGGAAACAGTCAAATGATAACCATCAGCTATGTGCCAGGTTCCAGCCATACACAATTAAAAAAAAATTTTTTTTTTCAAATACTAAAGCACAATGGAGGCAAATGACTGTCCACCACTTGCATCTTAGGAGGCCACAGTGTTTTTTCAAAGCTCAAGATCCAGTCAGTACAGGCAGGAAGGACACCTGAGGAGTGAGTCCTCGGAGCAGCATTGCAGCCCCACAGACCTGGGCACTGAGACTCAGGCATTGCCAAAGCAAGGCCAAGTATTCCCTCTGGTCCCTGCTGGCACTCCAGGACCCACCTGTGTATGGCAGCACACAGTGGCAAGTGTAGCCACTTATGTCATCAAAGCAGGTTCCTTGGTTCAGGCATGGATTTGAGGCACATTCATCAATATTCACCTGGCAGTTATAGCCTGTAGACAAAAGGGACACACCAAAAACAGTGAAACTTTCTGACAGCCTCACTATCTCAATGTCTAACCAATTCTCTTGGGGGTAAAAATTGAATACATCAGAAACTGCATTCACTTCTTCAGGCCACTGAAACACCTGTTCATTCATTTCAGCGCGATGTCCCTGACATACAGTCAGTAAATGACAGCAGTCAATTAGTTAAAAAGATGAATGGAAAAACAGTTTATTATAATGGTCTGAAAGCCTAATGCCTCTCCAAATACAAATAACTTCTCAATAATGAAGTTCTTGGTTCAAAAGCTTGTTGCATGATCTATTTAATATTTATTTATTTTTGAGACAGCGGTTTCCCTCTGTCATTCAGGCTGGAGTACAGCTGTGTAATCACGGCTCACTGCAGCCTCGACCTCTCGGGCTCAGCAATTCTCCCACCTAAGCCTGCTTAGTAGCTGGAACCACAGGTGCATGCCATCACACCCACTTGATTTTTAAAATGTTTTGTAGAGATGAGGTCTCATTATGTCGCCCAGGCTGGTCTCAAAACTTCTGGGCTCAAGCGATCCTCCCACCTCAGCCTCCCAAAATGCTGGGCTTACAGGTGTGAGCCACTGCACCCAGCCAACAGCTTGCTGCATGATAAACATAAGCCCTTTGTATACAACATTTCTGGTCAGGAAAAGAGATGATGTTTTTAAATACATTAATCAAAGCCTCTGATTTATGCCCACTTTTGCATAGGCCCAGTGTCTACCAGCCATGTGGTACTTCCGGAAGTTACAAAGCTGTTTTTTCCTGATTCAAGGCATGAAACCTCCCACTAAGAAAAGGATAAAAGGAATAAAAGATTAGTAGGGATAGAACAGTACCCAAATACTGCACACCTTTGCGTCTCCAGTAGGGCCTGGCACAAAGCCTTAAAATAGAGTATGGCACTGTGGACAAGAAAACATGGTGTAGGAGTACAGAGGTATGGGTTCAAGGAGTATTCTGCTGCTCACTGGGCATATAACTTGGGATTTTATCTTTTGAATTTGATTTTGTTCACTGATAAACAAGTCTCGTAAAATAAAGAAACAAAAGTGTTTTGAAATCTACAAGTTTCTTTGCCAATGTAATATATCAGAAAATTAATGGCTGAAATACGGTCTCAGGAAAATTTCAAGTAATCAAATAAAGTGGCTCTAAAACATGCCGATGTATTACAACAGCATGGCGCAATATTTGAGAGTGAAGAAATCAATGAATAAGTAGATAGATGAGTGCAAATATAATGATTTACCCACACATGTCTCTTTTGTGAGTTTCCAAGAGAAAAACTGATGGTAGAAATACAACAGTGATAACTCAGGAACAGATTTTACACAGTCCCCGTGACTATGCATCTCTTGTGCAGGCCAGCAGTCCCTCGACTTTTTTGGCACCAGGGACTGGTTTCATGGAAGACAATTTTTCCATGAACTGGGGTTGGGGGGATGGTTTCAGGATGATGATTCAAGCACATCACATTTATTGTGCACCTTATTTTTATTATTATAATATTATACTGTAATATATAATGAAACAGTTTACAACTCACTATAATGTAGAATCAGTGGGAGCCCTGAGCTTGTTTTCCTGCAACTAGACGGTCCCATCTGGAGGTCATGGGAGACAGTGACAGATCATCAGGCATTAGATTCTTATAAGAAGAACACAACCTAGATCCCTCACATGTGCAGTTCACAATAGGGTTTGCACTCCTATGAGAGTCTAACGCCACCACTGCTCTGACAGAGGCGGAGCTCAGGCAGCAATGCGAGCGATGGCGAGTGGCTATAAATACAGATGAAGCTTTGCTCCCTGACCGGGTGCTCACCTCCTGTGGTTCCTAACAGGCCACAGACAGGTACTGGTCTGCGGCCTGAGGGCTGAGGACCTCTGATGTAGACCAAAGATGACTAAGTACCTAAGAATATCTCAATGTGTAAAAAAGTTTGTTGAGAGAGTTCTGAACATGTGGACTCTTCCTTGATATTACTACTATCTTAATTATAGTAGGCATAGTATTTTCATTTTACTTCCATACATCCATTTGAACTATCACAGACTCATACCTGGACCAGGAAGCTTACAATTAGACACTTGGCCAAAGCTGTAAAACTAACTGCTCATTTTAAATATTACTGTTTCCATAGGTTACCTCTCTGCTAGGCTGAAGGTAGAAATTATAGCTATTCATGTTTTTGTTCCCAAGTGCCTTACAGGTTCTAATTGCTCAATATGTTTGCTACATGAATGAATGAAAAAAGAGAAAAGGAAACTAAGGGGTGAGTGAGGCAGTATGCAACAACAAGAACACAAAGAGCAGACACAGTAAGATGTACTTCTGTTTCACCTTTAAAGCCCTTCGGGCAAGTACACCGGTATCCGTTAACGAGGTCGTCACAAGTTCCTCCATTCTGGCATGGGTTAGAAAGGCATTCATTTTGTCCACTTCACAGTTGATGCCAACCCAGCCTGCATCACAGAGGCACTTATATCTGAAAGAAGATAAAACTTTTTACTGTAGGAGGTATAAATGTGATTGAGTCATAGAGTGAAATACAGGACTTCATGAAGAAATGGGACAAACTGATCTCACTTCTCTTTCATGGAACTATCCTTGCATCACCTTGCACATGGTGTGTACCATGTGGGCCCATCGGGTGTATCCAGTCAAGAAACTTTCTTGGTGCTTTCCTGGCTCACTAAGTTAGCGAAATTATAATGAAATTTGTGTAAACAATGGTTTGTACAATATATGGGGCCACTCTGAAGGAAACAATGTCATGGATAAATCTGCACGATGTATTTTATTGGACATAAAAGTAAAGTAAAGCAAACATTAAGATAATTAGTTTTTGGTGCAAAATAGAGACCTAGGTCACCGTCAGAGACCCTAAGCCACTCTAGGATGCTCCTGGGATATTTCATATCTGAGTCATGCTTAGTTCTGATCTGAAACTTGGCTTCAGAAAGCACCTAGGTATTCTGCAGGAAAAGGCACAAGAATAAAGGCAGTTGAAATGTAAATGCAATCTCCAATTTGAATATCACTAACACTTAGGATGTGATATAATGGTAGCTTTTCTTATCTGGAGATCTTTAAGTAAAAAGATGGATAAGGGTGTCTTCAAAACTGCCATATCCTGAAACAGCAATACTGAGTTAATTCGTTTAAAAATAACTTTATTTTCCATTTGCCTCTAAAAACACTCTTTAGTCTTTCAACTTTTGAAGTTTGGCAAAGGAAAAAGTCCAAAGCCATATCCTATGGTAAACACAGCAAGAGTATAAGAGCAACTCATGGGACCTAAGGTCACTCTATGATTCTAGAAAATTACTAACATATCACACAAGTCTAAGGGGCTTAAAAACTGTCAATGTTTTATCAGCATCACTTCTAAAGTTGGCTGAAGCTGCCCTACTTCAGAGCACACACTGGCACTGTCACAGAACAGAGCTGAGTTATGTTTAAGCAGGGGAAAAAAAAATCAAAGGCTAAAATATTTCTCAGAAATCATTCTGGTAATACATACTAAAAACATAACTGCCAAAGAGTCATACAATGAGTCTGGGTTCCTCCCATGGGGTCCTTGCTAATGACCCATATAAGGGAGATATTACTCCTTATATTCCACCTAGGTCCTCACTTATGGAAGGGAGGGACCAGCTTCCATGGATGAAGTGGTAATTCAGAAGGCTTTGATGCAGACTACCAAATCTTCAGCAACATTTCAGCTCAAGACCCCATCTGACGGCTTCAGGCTGTCACCAGTACTACAAGCCAATGGGTTTAACACAGGTCAAAAAGAAACTATTACACGGGCAGCTACTCACCCACTGAGACCTCCAGTACAGTTTCCATGGATGCAGGGATTGCTCAGGCATTCGTTCACCTGTGAGTAGCAGCTGGGGTGATGGGGCCCCTCTGGACATATACAGCGGAAACCATTCACACCATTGACACATGTTGCACCCTTGCGACAGGGATTGGAGGCACACTCATCAATGTCAATGTTACATCTCTGCCCTATGGAGAAGGGGGACAGTGATACTCACATCCTAAATGCTTAAGAAGTAGACCCAGAACTATGAGACACACTATATTGACACCCTTCATCTGCTCAGGCCATAAGGTGCCTTGCGGCACTAAATGTGAAGATGTAAAGAATTAGACACCCAACAGCACTTAACGCCATGCAAGGAAGGAGCAAAGAGCATTGACTTCTGATAATCAAGTGAAGTTAACAAGAGCATTGACTTTTGATAATCAAGTAAAGTTAACAAAAGGCTGGAAAAGTGTTATAGCAATTTGCCATTTCCTTTCAACTCAGAAATGAGGAAACTTCACAAGGTTCTACAAAGAGAACATCAAACGTTACCAAAGAAAACTCCACTTCTTAATGCTGTCCTGAGTACAACTCAAAGAAGCATTCATTAATATGCTTTGCGTTGGTTTACCACAAAATTCATTTCTCAGTTAGCCTCTTACATTTCTATTTACGGTAAATCCAAATTAACTGGAATGCTTAATGAATTGGCTAGTAACTTAATTCAATAATTAAATTGATTAAAAAGAAAAGCTATTTATTCTTAGAATCGCATTAATTCTTTTTTTTTTTTTACCTCAGGAAGCAGAGTCTCAAAGTATAATTCTGCTGTCCTCTGATATTGGAGAAAAGAACGCAGAGTCTGTCACCATAGAACTATAGTTCTTTAATGTGCAAAATCATCACTTTAAGTTGTTATTTTAAGTGGAGATTCCTAGGCCCTATCATCATAGATTGTGATGAACAGAATCTGGCAAACTACGTTTAAAAAAATGCAGTTGGTATAAAAACTAGATTTTAAGAAATTCTGTTCTAAACAATTATTACTTATCACCATCATACAATGTAGATACTGGGAGTAAGTGAAATTGAGGTGAATATGTTGTTCCTCTAAGGCATAGCCAAGATTGCTCTTTAAAAAGATGTCTGCTATAACCTTGATATTTCTTAGGCTGAATAAAGTAACATGGGCCAGTTGTACAAGTGCTTCCATTTGTTATGTTTTCAATAACTGAGATTTAACTATATATTCCAAAATGATATGAAATCTTAAAATTACCTATAATTCTATAAATGAGTGGCATCAAGCAACTGCTATGAAATAATTTATGGATCTCAAAGAATACAATGTTCTGATTCAGATTTTGAAAACATGCATTTTTCTCATTTAAGAAAGAGCAATCCTGTATTTAGAACAGGATATTCCAAATGAAATAGACACCCACTCCTATAAAGAATGAGTATTCACATTTTTTCACCCTCCATTGCTCTCTAAACCATTACTGGTGGTTCTTGTGGTAAAAACCCATAATCTGGAAGTGGCTGCTGTTTTCCTTTTAAGTGTTTTATTAATAGCTTATTTTTAAACACTATTTCCTTGGCCTCAACCACTGATTCTTTGAGATGTTTGTCAGTAGCACCAAAATATGAACCAGAGCTCTTCAAGCATACAGCCTCAGCCTGCAATACAGTGAAGGATGACAGAAAAAAGCCTTTTTCATTTTTGGTCTTTTCTTGGAAGTATCTCCTCAGAAACCACTCCTCCTAAGTTTTCTTTATTTGCTTTTAAACTCTTTGCAGAATAAATGTTCAAGCCATCTTTATTTGAAAGCATTAAATGCAGTCTATGATGCTGATTGACAGCTGGTCCGTCAGCAAGGTCCTACCCTCAAGGAGTTTCCACCGAGCATCAGAAAGTCCAGTGGAAGGCCAAGCAACTTATTGGGCTCAGTAACTGAAATGAAAAGTTACCCAGTGTTTCTTACTACTCAGGCACTCAATAAATTGGTGTTTAACAAATGAAAGCATTGGTATAGGCCACACTTCAGAGTCTGGCATTAGCTAGCAAAAGTGTTGTATTTGAGTCCCATTCATTTGTTCATTCAGCAACATTTACTGTTTGCTGTGTGCTAGACATTGCTTTAGACACTTGCTATGAGGATTATTAAACAAGGTTTCTGCCTTCTAGGAACTCACAGTCCTCACCATGCAACTGACTAGCAGAGGCCATGAGTATATACATCAAGGTCTGTCTCTCAGTTGCCTTATTTGTCAAATAGGGATAGTAGAACTTCCTTTCTGGACTGCTTTGAGAATTTAGGGAGATAATGGGTATGAAGGTGCTTTGTAAAACTGAAAAGCAGTTTACAGAAGTATCGCATAATTCCTTACCTTCTCCCATTTAGAAAGGTTCTAAGAGAACAGATAACTTAGTGTTAAAACAAAACCAAAAAAAATCTCCTTTAAAGCTGTCAAACCTATCATTACAATGATATAAAATAAAACAAGAGCAAGAATAAAACTCCTCATATTTACCACTCATGAGTATATACCACAGTCATCTCTGACATTTTCAGCAGCTGATTAAAAAAACCATCTCAGACATAGACAACAGTTCCAAGAACAGGGGGACCGCCTAGTAACCAAAACATTCCATTTCTTGCTTACAGGGTTTCATGCTACACCTTAGGTTTATTTTAGAATATTTTTAGCCTATGTTCTCCCTTTTTGACCTTCCTGGTTTGCTGAATGTTAAAAATAAAAAGAATATGATTCATTGGTGTTTTGAAAAAAATGAGTCCAGTAGAAGCCTTAAATACACACACACACACACACACACACACACACACACACACACACACACACACACACACACACACACCCAGGCCCCTAATCAGGATGTCCAGTGTTGTGGAAATGAGCACAGGCTCTGGGGTCAGATTGCCTGAGATGTAATTCTGGCTGCTGTGCACTGGTAACATTATTTAACCTCTCTGCATTCTGGGTTTCTTATCTATTCTGTAGGTATTCTAAACAGCAGTGGCAATTGAGATTAGGCACTTAATTTAGTGCCCAGCTCAAAATTAGTTCTTCATACTATGTACAACAGGAGTGGTGAGAGAGAGCATCCTCGTCTTACGCCGGTTTTCAAAGGGAACACTTCAGCTTCTGCCTATTCAGTATGATACTGGCTGCGGGTTTGTCATAAATAGCTCTTACTATTTTGAGATATGTTTCATCAATACCTAGTTTATTGAGAGTTTTAGCATGAATGGATGTTGAATTTTATCGAAAACCCTTTCTGCATCTATTGAGATAATCTTGTGGTTTTGTTATTGGTTCTGTTTACGTGACGGATTACATCATTTATTGATTTGCCTATGTTGAACCAGCCTTGCAACCCAGGGATGGAGCCGACTTGATCATGGTGGATAAGCTTTTTGATGCGCTGCTGAATTTGGTTTGCCAGTACTTTATTGAGGATTTTTGCATAGATGTTCACCAGGGATATTGGCCTGACATTTTCTTTTTTTGTTGTGTCTCTGCCAGGTTTTGGTATCAGGATGATGCTGGCCTCATAAAATGAGTTAGGGAGGACTCCCTCTTTTTCTATTGTTTGGAATAGTTTCAGAAGGAATGGTACCAGCTCCTCTTTGTACCTATGATAGAATTCGGCTATGAATCCATCTGGTCCTGGGCTTTTTTTTTGGTTAGTAGGCTATTAATTACTGCCTCAATTTCAAAACTTGTTATTGGTCTGTTTGGGAATTTGACTTCTTCCTGGTTTAGTCATGGGAGGGTGTATATGTCCAGGAATTTATCCATTTCTTTTAGATTTTCTAGTTTATTTGTAAAGGTGTTAACAGCATTCTCTGATGGTAGTTTGTATTTCTGTGAGATCAGTGGTGATATCCCTTCTATCATTTTTTTATTGTGTCTATTTGATTATTCTCTCTTTTCTTCTTTATTTGTCTGACTAGTGGTCTATTTTGTTAATCTTTCCAAAAAACCAGCTCCTGGATTTACTGATTTTTTGAAGAGTTTTTCATGTATCGATCTCCTTCAGTTCTGCTCTGATCTTATTTATTGTCTTCTGCTAGCTTTTGAATTTGTTTGCTCTTGCTTCTCTAGTTCTTTTAATAGTGATGTTAATGTGTTGATTTTAGATCTTTCCCGCTTTCTCCTGTGGACATTTAGTGCTATAAATTTCCCTCTAAACACTGCTTTAGCTGTGTCCCAGAGATTCTGGTATGCTGTGTCTTTGCTCTCATCGGTTTCAAAGAACTTACTTATTTCTGTCTTAATTTCATTATTTACCCAGCAGTCATTCAGGAGCAGGTTGTTCACTTTCCATGCAGTTGTATGGGTTGAGTGAGTTTCTTAATCCTGAGTTCTAATTTGATTGCACTGTGGTCTGAGAGACTATTGGTTATGATTTCCATTCTTTTCCATTTGCTGTGGATTGTTTTACTTCCATTATGTGGTCAATTTTAGAACACATGTGATGTGGTGCTGAGAAGAATGTATATTCAGTTGATTTGGGGTGGAGAGTTCTGTAGATTTCTATTGGATCCACTTGGTCCAGAGATGAGTTCAAGTCCTGAATATCCTTGTTAATTTTCTGTCTCATTGATCTGTCTAATATTGACAGTGGGGAAAGTCTTCCACTATTACTGTGTGGGTGTTTAAGCCTCTTTGTAGGTCTCTAAGAACTTGCTTTATGAATCTGGGTGCTCCTGTATTGGGTGCATATATATTTAGGATAGTTAACTTTTCTTCTTGCATTGATCCATTTACCATTATGTAATATCCTTGTCTTTTTTTATCTTTGTTGGTTTAAAGTCTCTTTTATGAGAGACTAGGATACCAACCCCTGCTTTTTTTTTTTTTTTTTTTTTTTTTGCTTTCCATTTGCTTGGTCAATATTCCTCCATCCCTTTATTTTGAGCCTATATGTGTCTTTGCACATGAGATGAGTCTCCTGAATACAGCACACTGATGGGTCTTGACTGTTTATCTAATTTGCCAGTCTGTGTCTTTTAATTGAGGAATCTAGCCCATTTACATTTAAGAGTAATATTGTTATGTGTAAATTTGATCCTGTCATTATTATGCTAGCTGGTTATTTTGCCCTTGAGTTCTGGCCAGGGCAATCGGGGCAAGAAAAAGAAACAAAGGGTATTCTAATAGGAAGAGAGGAAGTCAAATTGTCTCTGTTTGCAGACATGATTGTATATTCATCTCAGCCCAAAATCTACTTAAGCCGATAAGCAACTTCAGCAAAATCTCAGGTTAAAAAATCAATGTGCAAAAATCAAAGTCATTCCTATACACCAATACAGACAAACAGAGAGCCAAATCATGAGTGAACTCTCATTCACAATTGCTACAAAAGAATAAAATACCTAGGAATACAACTTACAAGGGATACAAAGGACCTCTTCAAGGATAACTACAAACCACAGCTCAAGGAAGTAGAGAGGACAGAAACAAATGGAAAAAGATTCCATGCTCATGGATAGGAAGAATCGATATAATGAAAATGGCCATACTGCCCAAAGTAATTTATAGATTCAATGCTATCCCCCATCAAGTTACCACTGACTTTTTTCACAGAATTAGGAAAAAACCACTTTAAATCTCATATGGAACCAAAAAAAAGACCATATAGCCAAGACAATCCTAAGCAAAGAGAACAAAGCTAGAGGCTTCACACTACCTGACTTCAAACTATACTACAAGGCTACAGTAACAAAAACAGCATGGTACTGGTACCAAAACAGAGATATAGACCAATGGAACAGAACAGAGGCCCCAGAAATAACATCACATATCTACAACCATCTGATCTTTGACAAACCTGATAGAAACAAGCAAGGAGGAAAGGATTCCCTATTTAATAAATGGTGTTGGGAAACCTGTTAGCCATATGCAGAAAATGGAAACTGGATCATTTCCTTACACCTTATACAAAAATTAACTCAAGATGGATTTAAAACTTGGACATAAGACCTAAAACCATAAAAACCCTAGAAGAAAACCTAGGCAATACCGTTCGGGACATAGGTTATGGGCAAGACTTCATGACTAAAACACCAAAAGCAATGGCAACAAAAGCCAAAATTAACAAATGGGATCTAATTAAACTAAAGAGCTTCTGCACAGCAAAAAAAACTATCATCAGAGTGAACAGACAACCTACAGAATGAGACAAAACTTTTGCAATTTATCCACCTGACAAAGGGCTAATACCCAGAATCTACAAAGAACTTAAACAAATTTACAAGAATAAAAAAAAACATCCAAAAGTGGCCAAGGGGCATGAACAGACACTGCTCAAAAGAAGACATGTATGCAGCCAATGAACACATGAGAAAAAGCTCATCATCACTGGTCATTAGAGAAATGCAAATTGAAACCACAATGAGATACCATCTCACATCAGTAAGAATGGCTATCATTAAAAAGTCAGGAAACAACAAATGCTGGAGAGGATGTGGAGAAACAGGAATGCTTTTACAGTTAGTGGGAATGTAAATTAATTCAACCACAGTGGAAGACAGTGTGGCGATTCCTCAAGGATCTAGAACCAGAAATACCGTTTGACCAAGCAATCCCATTACTGGGTATATACCCAAAGGATTATAAATCATTCTACTATAAAGACATATGCACATGTATGTTTATTGTAGCACTGTTCCCAATAACAGCAAAGACTTGGAACCAACCCAAATGCCCATCATTGATAGACTGGATAAGAAGATGTGGCACATATACACCATGGAATACTATGCAGCCATAAAAAAGGATGAGTTCATGTCCTTTGCAGGGACATGGATAAAGCTGGAAACCATCATTCTCAGCAAACTGACACAGGAACAGAAAACCAAACACCACATGTTCTCACTCATAAGTGGGAGCTGAACAACGACAACACATGGACACGGAGGGGAACATCACACTCCAGGGCCCACTAGGGGGTGGGGAGCTAGGGGAGGGATAGCATTAGGAGAAATACCTAATGTAGATGATGGGGTGATGGGTGCAGGAAACCACCATGGCATGTGCATACCTACATAACAAACCTGCACGTTCTGCACATGTATCCCAGAACTTAAAGTATAATAAAAAAAATTAGTTCTTTATAAATGTTACCTATTCTTTTTGTATTACCCACTTATCAACAATGTACTTATTATCCTAAATAGCAGGGATTTTTGTGTATTCACTTGACTGCCACCTGATCTTGGAGTACCAAGTTTCAGGATGCAGAACATCAGGCTACGACAGCAGCACTGGGCATTGGGCATGACAGTTTTCATCAGATTTGGCTTCTCAGGGATCTTGCGCTCAACAGGGATCACTGTGACCCGTTTGGGCTGCAAACTTTCCTCTCTAGTGTCCACAATCATACCAAATAGGAGAAACACTTGTAAAATAGACAGCAAAGTACATTCCTGGCAAATGAATGGCGGACATTCACTTAGCTTTGGCTGATGTTTTGCAGCCTCTATCAAAAGCTTTGACGGGTGTTTCTCACATTCGGGTACAAACAACCACATGGAAATTATTAAAGAGTAACATGTTAGTGTCTGCTTCCGTGTGTCACTGTCCAGAAAGAACAGAATGTACAGTGTGTGCCTTCTGATGATGCCAATAAGAAACTCAGGTGTGTCTGTGAGGGGCCCCAGGTTTCTGTGGTAGTAGCCTCCAGCACTTTTTGATCAGGAGGGTAAAAGATAAAGGTAATATTAACAAGTAAAGGGAGAGAAGATATGTGTGTGTGTTTATGTGTGTGTATGTGCACTCACATGTGTGTATGCGTAAATGCTCAGGCTGTTTATACTTTTCTAAGAACAGTTATATTCAAAATTCTTCTAGCCATTTACTTTCTTCCTCCTGGGCAGAAAGATCTCTCTCATGCTATCCAAATTAGGGTGGTCTCCCCCAAGCTCTGACCTCATCCAACAATCGTTCAGAAGGGGAATTATCCAGAAATAAGCATTCAGTGTTTTCACAGACTTCTATCTTGAGTATGTCAAAAAGGAAGTACCCAGAAACAAGCATTCGGTGTTTTCATAAAATTTTACCTTGAATATGTCTTTATGGAAGGCATTGACTACTACCTGTAGCCAAGAAACACAAGCTTTGGAAGCAATACAACTCAAGCAAGGCAAAGGCAATTTATAGACTGTCTAGGAATTATTTTCTGGTAGCAATAAACATATACTCTAAAAGCTCTGATTAATGAAAAGTATTTTCAGTTTAGAAAAGGTCTGTGAACAGAAAACTGGTCTAGAGAAGCAGAGAAATGGACTTCTAACCTTCCAGAGAGAAAAAGAAATAGAAAACACTTGAAAAGCAATATTTCTTTGGATGCTACATTCCCAAGGTGATGGGGCTGAAGGAGGGGCCTTGCAGTAGAAGGAGCCTTACCTGTGAATCCTGGAGAGCAGACACAACTGTAGTGATTAATGCCATCCATACAGATTCCATGGACACAAGGGTTACTTGTACAGTCATCAAAATTAATTTCACAATTAACCCCTGGAAGAGAAAACCAAAGGGAAACCATTCAGTATCACCACAGAAATACTTAGGCTTTCTGCTTGTAATGCAGCAGCATGTTAAGAAATCTAAGGTACATCCAGCCAACCCTGGACAGAATAAAACAGTTCTCAAAATGCACGCCACAGACTCTTTCAGGAGGATGTAGAGGTCCAGAGGATTTTACTAATCATACTTAACCATGATGTTTCCTTTTCACTCTGCTAACATTCACACTAACAATGCAGAGGCAATGGGGTGAAACTGATGGCAGCAGCATGAATCGAGGCAGTAGAACCAAAGTGTACTATAATTATTCTACTGCTCTCCTCCACATGCCCACAGTTAAACAAGCAAAAAAACCAGTTTCACTCAAGAGTGGCTTTGTTGAGGAAGTTAAAATTAGTAACTTTATAATGTTAATAAATCTCGACCCTTGAGTAATGTTTACTACTCTATGTGATGAAATGGAAGTATACATAAAGCATTTCTGTGGCATGCCAACTACAAGAGGTCTCCAGGAAGAGCCATCATGCTATTGTTTGAGCCATGAGTTCAAATAGCTGCTTTCTTCATGGAACCCCATTTTAACTGAAAGAGCACCTGACACAAACCAGAGTTAATCAGAATTGAATATTTAGCAAATATAAAGTGAAACGAGCAAACCTGTCATTCTGAGGAAAAATAAATTGACTATTTTGTCAAACATAAAACTTAAGCTTTCAAATCAAAATTAGAATTTTGGAACTTGTATCTATCACTGTGAGGTTGACACGGCCTGTCAGTATTATAGGCTAAATTTCAGGATAAATCTTGAAGAGTCTAGTAACTTCCTCCTGAGGGAAGCTGCCTTATTCCTGCTCTACTGCCTAGATGAATGGAAGAGTTTGGTTATATTAACAGTATGCAATCATTATTCTTACCATTATTCATAAAAAGATAAAAAGTTATCTTACTTTTTATTTTTGTTTGAATTTAGTGATGCTTTCTGAGTATCATAGAATAATATTTTGCTAGTTTACAAAGACTAAAAATAAAACCTGGTAATGAGAATATGTAAAAAGAAAAAAATCCAGGAAAAAATGCCATACTTGTGATTCACTCATACTTTGTTTTCCTTTCTTTCTTTTCAGAGACAGGGTCTTGCTCTGTCACCCAGACTGTAGTGCAATGACATGATCACAGTTCACTGCAGCCTCAATCTCCCTGGCTCAAGCAGTCCTCCCACCTCAGCCTCCCAATTACAAGTACATGCTAGCTCTTTCCCACCATACCTGGCTAATTTTTATTTATTTTTCATTTTTTGTAGAGACGGAGTTTTGCTCTGTTGCCCAGGCTGGTCTCAAACTCCCAGACTCAAGCAATCCTCCCACCTTAGCCTCCCAAAGTGTTGAGATTACAGGTGTAGGCCACTGTGTCCATACTCTGTATTAATGTTTATTAATAATAATTACAGAGGAACAATTTATTGAGCTCTTACTATATGCAAAGTACTCTGCTTCGCCTGACATGTAAGTTTTTTCTAACCCTGTCACCCAATCTGCACATTAGTTTGTGTTACACCCATTTTATAGACAACAGGGTGGACCTCGCAGTGCCACCATTAGGGCAGGGCAGCTGGGCTCACCCTGTTTGTGTGGCTCCACAGCTTTATCCTCTTTCCACCACACCATAATGTCATCCTGTGAGTAATGAGGCTATACTGCCTAAGTAGCCATAAATGAGGAAAAGATTTCCATATTCCCTGTAGAGAAGTGGACACCTTTAGGAGATGTTTCTAACCCTTGACTGACAACCCCTCTTTACCCTAAAACCATGAAGGCAGCACCCCCTCCCAATGAAGCCCTGATGATCCAATGTGACTCCAGCCCCCGTCCATGGTTTATTTGAGTAGGAAAAGATGCCTGGATCAAAACAGGTCAATGAGATTTTCTCATTACAACACTGAAATACAGACTGTGTGACCTCTGGTCTACAAATGCCCAGCTTCCTGTTATTTTCTCCAAAGCCTTAATTGCCTCAAATCTGTAAGAGGCTTCTGGGTGCTTTAACTAAGTTCTGTTTCTTTGTTATGTTGTTGTCTAGTTTTTGTAAATGATTATATAAGCCATCTCAAGTTGGTCTCTGTTACTTGAAACACAAAGAAACTTACTTAAAAGTTAACCATCATAAAAGCAGAGATGAGGGAAGGTACTGAACGTGACTCTGGGTAGTATGTCTCACTTTAAGTACCCAGTGAGTGACCACTACTGTTAGCTGGCAAACTGTAAAGTATTTCTTCCACCCACTCCCCTATCCAAACACCAAACTACCAACCTAGGCCATACAAGTGGAACAGGAATTCTTACTCTAGAACTTGAGACTCTATTCATAATGCCTCGTTTAAAGCCACCCAGGTCCGTGGCACATGCTATCTCTTTTTCCACCCATTACAAACCAACATTTTTTATGTTGCCTGCCTGTTGCTTGCTTTAATTCTCCAAACAACTGCAGGAACGTCTTGGGCAGGTTCTGACAGATTCCGGGCCTTCCTTTCTATGCTGCCTACAGACCACTCCTTGACTTCTTACCTTCTCAGGGACAGCTACTTACACCATACCGTCTCTGTCCTCCCCAGAAACACCTGATACATCCTGGTATAATGATGCAATCCCAGAGAAAACAAAGTGCTTGCCAACCCACCACTCACCCAGGTTTCCAATATGTTTATTATGATGGGAGTGATAGCAGAGTCTAAAACGGCCCCTCCATTCTAAAGGCATCATTCGATTGCTCGTAAATCTCTCAAATTTCTTTTCCTACTGTAATTTCTCATGCCTGAGGAACAGCCCGGAAGCAAATTGCTTTTGGAAGTTTTCACAAAGATCTATTGAGCTCTTTTAGAAAGTTATCTAAATGTGGGGGAGGGAAAGGCATTTTCAGCTGTGACGGCATGAGATGTTTTTCGTATGCTTGAGCAATTCAAAAAGGACTTTGTTTTCAAACTTGGCATGTATGAGGCCTTGGATAAAGACCAGGGCCTTTGACGAGTTTGGAGAAATGGATTTGGAAACAATAAAAGAAAATGAGGGCAGCTAACTACCTTCTCCACCTCTGCTCCCTACATAGGTCATTTTCCTTACATCCAGAATAATTCTCAATAAATCACTCCTTTATATGGGCAAGTTTCCTTCTCACAAAGGCACACGTTGGTTAATCTTCCACTGATACATTTTCCTTTGATCTGGAACACAGTACTTCTGTATCCATTAACCATAGTTGTGACCATAATCATTCATCTAATAAGTAAAACAGAACCATTCAAACCTGTGAGATGCTGCTGCCTGAGAAAATAATTCCACAGCCCCGCAAAAAGGAGCAGGAGGAACTCTGAGGAGAGGAACCGGCAGCTCTGCATTCTACTTTACAGTTACTGTGGTGTGCTGCAAGGTTATCTCCTCTTCCTCAGAATCCCCCAAGATGGCCAAGGCCCCAGCAGAGACAAGTGACAGAAGAAATGTGGCACACAAAGGAGACTGAACTGTGAAAGAGAAAATACACTAAAGGAAGAGAAAATACACTAAAATACATACTGGAAACCTGTGTGAGTGGTGGGTTGAGAGAAGAAAGGAGCCACGCTAAAGAGAATGACCTGTGAAAGAGAAAATACACTAAAAAAAGGGAGGGAGGAAGGGAGGGATTTATTAATCTGGGTGGGATGGAACTTAAAAAAAAAGATAATACAGCCACAAATAAGAGTGTTTTCAATTTTAAATAATAATTTTGGTTTTTGAAGTGATGGTTCTCTATTTAACAAAACACACACACACAAAATCATTCAGATTGGCAAAGCTTTTGTCTCCGACTTCTCCACTGACTAGGGCCATCTGCCTTGAGATATTTATGCTTGTGGCTTTGGCTGTGCTTCTCAGAATCAGGACTGTTTTTTAGGTATCTGAGCATATGCCAACAGTCTGAAACATCTGTGTAAATTGATTTGAGAAACAGTGAAAAACCCATACCAAACGTAAATGGAGTGGGCTTACCTGACGTGCCCGGCTGGCAGTTGCACTGGTAGCCATTGACCAGGTCAATGCAGCGACCATCATTCAGGCAAGGGCTGCTGTAACATTCATCAATCTGGTCACTGCAGATGGTGCCCATGTACCCAGGACTGCAGATGCAGGTGTAGGAATCAATACCATCCTGACACTGGCCATGGTGGCAAGGATCGGGGTCACAGTTGTCAATGTTCTCCTCACACAACACACCAGTGAAACCTTTAGAAATAATTTTATCAAGGATTCTCAAAAATCAAGGCAGATTCACCTGAACACAAGTGTAGCTACAGCCATTTACTCTACACATTCCATGTGTGATCAATTAATACAGCTGGCCTTTAGCAGTAGAAAATGACTATCTGCATTGATTTAGAAAGCATGCCTGGAGAGAGGTTCTTAAAGATTTCCAAACCAAATTTTAGAATTGCAATAGCTTTGCAATTGATCAATAGTTTCATTGCAGAGATGCTTTAACTGCATCTTCATTTCTTATTAGGTTTCAGGCTATAATACCTCAAAACATTTTTCCTTTATCTATTTATCTTTGTATTTCTTTCTTCCCAAGCCCAATATACAGGTTAATGATTTCATTTATCTTACGTCCCCAATTCTGACTTTGAAGGTCAGAGAACTTTATTTTACTTCTCTCAACTCCTCTGAGAGTACTATGCATATATAGTAGTTTTAAATAAATACTGGTTCAATACCATGAATGAACCTGTTATTAGCATTTAAAAGAAAAGAGACAAGCAAGAGTTCCTTTCTTCAAGGCTTAAATACACAAACTTTATACCTTTCCCTAAAAGGCTCCAGCAGGCCTCTCCCCACTTTTAAACCTGAGCTAAAGGCTTTTAATCTCTTTGAAACTTAACCTCTACAAGAAGAATCTGGCCAGGGAAAGACAAAATCTGGATTCTCTGACAAGTGGCAACTATTTGCAAAAAGAAAGTGGCTCATCTGAGTTGTCCTAACCTAAGTAGGTCTAATAATTGAAATATTAACTTTCTGTACTAATTTTCACAACTAAATTTGCTTTTCTGTAATTAGAAAGAAACTATACGCATGACGCCTGAAATCTTTAAGACTCCATTTCTAAAATAAGATAATGTCTTGAATTATATAAATAACTTCTTTCTCAAGGAGTCAGATAATAAAGAGGTTCACTTCTAATAATTTCTAGCCTTTCTATATAATACTGGCTTGTGTAAAAGGAAATGTGTAATAGGGAACATGTGGCTTACTGAAATCCAATCCCAAGTGAAAAATGTGATTACAAACCCAGAAATGCAGAATATTTGTGCACAGATCATTTTCGACTCTAGTTGCAGAAGTCCACAAAGGGGACCCACACTTTCCCAGTTAGAGCTCTCTCTCCTGTCATTTACACACTTGACACTCAATATGATTTGGTGTCTTTTATGCAGAATACCCCTGCACTTGTACACATTCAGCCTTTAAATTTCTGGGCCTCCTTTTAGTCACTTGCTTTATGAAACACAGAGCCAGGACTCCTGCTGAGAAGCCCCAATGAAAAATAGCTTTCAACTGGAATTCTTCTCTTTCCTAAATGAGTAAATGTAGCCAGCTGGAAACTTACTGCTGCCAAAATCTGTCCCAGAAAGACATGGATACCAAATGGAAATATCTGGGCCAGACCACTATTGTGGTAGAGGAGGCAGGTACTGTAGAAAAAGAGTGAGAGCAGCAAAAACTTTGCTTGAAGCAGCTCTTTCTAAACACGGAGCAGCCCCTGAGAGTGGACTGGCCTGGTGGAGCAGCTAGCAGAGGACAGGGACAATCACCCTATTTTGTTCAGATAGACCTACCAAGGAGATGAAAAGTGAGAAGAATCTTACCTGTGGCACACTGGCATTCATAACCATTCGGGTGATCAATACACTTTGCCCCATTCAGACACGGAGTACTGGAACAGTCATCAATATCAATCTGGCAAACTGGCCCAGTAAAACCTCGAAAAGGGACAGTGAAGCATGAGTTGAAGGATTATCTTGCACCTTCCTTTACTGTAAGAATGACGTCCCGGGAGGGGGTAGGTTCGCTTACTGGCAGGGCTTATGCCAATGGGTCAATAAGCCTATGCTTTATTATTCTCCCCAACAGGTAACTGCAATGAGCAGGTGACACTCAGGGAATCAGAGGCACTTGTGGTGTGTCTCCCCCACTGCTTCTTCACAGACAGACTTCACTTCTAAATGAAGGAAGCAGGAAGTGAAATTTATGGGTGGAATCCTCCAACAAGTAGCTTTAGCTTCAGAGGCACAGAAACCTTCTCTCTGAAGATACAACGTGGTAAGATATAGTCTATGGAGGACAATTTGGCATATCTTCAAAAATAGCTTGAGGGAAAAAAAAGGAAAGACAGAGAATCGTGGAAAAATTGGCATGTGTTGTCTGTTTCTGAACGTACGGGTGAAATGTCTAAAAATAACAATCTCACAGAGGGCCTTCAAGAATATGACCCATGGGAAAAAAATAAAATCCTGAATAGTCTACAACTAAGGCTTCTATGAGGTATGAGCATTCTGAAATACAGACACAGACAAAGAGGTCATGGGCCATTCAAGAATAGACTTGGACTTCTGGCCACAAAGGATTTGTAAGACATAGTACCTAAAACAAATTCTCTAGTTCTGTACACACACACTCCTACCACCAAGCACTGGGTTTAATGATTTCCTCATGCACAGCCCACACACGTTTTCTCCCTTCTCTCTTCCCCTGTTGTCAGTTGGTTTTGTGCTTTAACAGAAGACAGGGGCAGGTGGTGGGCACTTACCAGGAGGACACAGACACTGGAAACGATTGACTTTATCCACACATTGCCCATTGTTCACACAAGGGTTGCTCTGACATTCATTTATTTCCAGCTCACAATGCACACCTTTGAAACCTAAACAAAACAGACCACACAAGTGGCTTAAAAGAGAGAAAGGTGTATTCCAGACAAGAAAGCACAAATTTGCAATGATAACTACATATTCTGTGAGAAGACACATTTCTGCAAAGAGAAAAGGAACTCTGCCATGGTGAGAAATGGTCACTCCAAGCATCAAGTAAGACAGGGCATACTGTGAGATATCTATGTTACTGTGAAAAGTGGGAAGGGATTACCTTAAAAGACATTGGTAAAAACTAGCATATAAACAAGGACTGCTCCACATTTTCTGCAACAAATCCATACTTTCTGGACTGTGGAAGGCCCAAAATGTCCCCCACTCTATGTTCCTAAAGACAAGCCGAGCTGCAGCTGCTGTTGCCTTCAGGGTGCAGGTCAAGGTCAGGAGTGCCTTCCAACGCTGGAATGGCTGGCAGCCTTATAATCAGGCAGAGCAGCCAATGTTAGCCATCATTTCAAGGTGGACTTGGCTGTATCCTCTGAGGATTCAAGACACAGTCTCTGCAGAAGAGCTCCAGAATACAACTAAACATGTGTTGCACTTTAGATAAATGGAAACTTCCTATATAATTGTGGATAAAATTTATTTCCGTAAATGGAATGTTATGGTATTTATAATTATTAAGGTATCATGAAAGCTTGCTATTTTTCAAAAACTAGTAAATTTTTTTAAAATTTCTATTATATGTATGTGGATTTTGATATAACAGCCTTGTTTAATTTGGCTTGATGAACTACATGGCTTGATGAACTCTAGCACTGCCTTATCCCTCGAGTAAGGAAAGTTTGCTTGTGAACCCTGGCTTTCTCTAGTCCGCAGTCAGCACAGGAAATCAAATGCTGACAGAGCTCATGAGACTGCAATAGTAGACTGAATGCTCTACCAAGAGAATTCAGAGCAGTCCCTCCTCTCCAGACCCCACACGCTGACGGGCCCATTTACCTGGCATGCACAGACATGTGAAGCCTCCAATCTTATCCAAACAGGTAGCATCATTCTGGCAAGGGTCTGAATGGCACTCATTGATGTCCATCTCACAACGAGGTCCTGCATAACCCTTCAGACACTCACAGTGGAAGCCACCTTCTGTGTTCACACATTTGCCTGCATGCTCACAAGGATTGCTATTGGCTGAAAGACAGGAGTACCAATTACCGGGATCAAAGCACTTGAGTTTCCACAAATGTGGATGATAGAAGAGGATCTCATGGTTATAGCATCAGGGCCAGGCCTTTAATAATATCATTCCCAATTTTCTATTTTTTTCCTCTTAATTTAAAAAGAAATAACAGCAGAGTATTCTCAACTGTCATGCATTTCTGCTACTGCAGTTTTTGCCCAAACTGTCACTGAGGTAGCGCTTTATATTAAGAATCAAGTACACACCTTTCATACATTTATCCCCAGAATGGAATATATGGTTATGATTATGGTTATACTGAAAGGTTAGCTGTAAACACTGCGCATGTAGCAAGAGAAATCTGAGGTTTAGGTGTAACTTGCTCCTACAGTAAAATGTGCTTCAGTTTAAACATTTGCTGAGCTCAACAGACATTCCATGGATTAGAAGAAGTTCTGGGTACTCACCCATGGCACACTCATCCACATCTTCTGTGCAGTCAGCCCCTTTGTAGCCTTGTGGGCAGGTGCAAATATACTGCCCATTCAGGGGGTTGGTGTCACACAGTGCTCCCTTGTGGCAAGGATTGCTGATGCATGCATCATCCAGATGACACAGGAGACCTGTCACAGGGTGGGGCAAAGAAGAACTAAGAGAAAATGTCTCTCACTTGGGGAAGAGCTTTCTCTTCACCAAGGAGGGAAAACCTCATGATCGGTTCCTCAGAATCCAACATGGAGATTAATAGGCAACTTCCGCTTTGCCTGAACTACCTTGGGGACATGCTTGGCCACCAGCAAAGCACCCAGCTGCAACCCTAGAGCTCTGACCCTGAGCCCTTAGCTAGACCTCTCCTCCAGGGCAGAGACATCTACAGGCCAGAAAATAAGGGAGACAAGAAAATGGAACTATCTTCCAGATAGTGTGCCAGATTTAGCAAATAAAATAGAGAGGTCCAGTTGAATTTTACATAAACAAGAAATAATTTTTAGTATGTCTCAGATATTCCATACATCCCATATTTTATCTGGAATCCTACTTCCCCAATATTATGCTACCTGATGATCATGGGGCCACATGAACATCATCAGCCTTTACTAGAGTAGCTTTTTAATAGCATCAACATTCCTGATTCAGGTGGCCCCAGGTCTCTGAAGATATTACTAGGCTTCCCGTGTTATATAGTTCACATGGGAACTGGCTTTTCCAGTCTGCAATTAACTTAAGAACAGGTAACTAAGGCTTCTTCCACAAAGCTGGCGCTAAGGCTTTTGGAAAAGAAATCCATGAAAGAACACTTCAAAACTGCTGGGCAGAAAGTTCTTCCAGCTAAATTATCTTTTCCCATCACCTTCCTCCTTACATTGCTCTGCTTCTCCTAGAACTAGTAGCTAGAGCAAATGTTAACTTTGCAGCATGTAAAAATCTTCCCTGAGAGGAGTATTTTCATAGACATTGAGGGTTAGAAGGCACTTAAATGTTTCTCTCCTTCTGACTAAATAGGTTGTTTCTTCATAAAATGAAGCCTGTGGATCCATTTGTTAGTCATTTTCTCTTAGTAGCTGAGGTGTTTTTCAGTGTAAGAGCTTAAGGACTTCAGTAGATGCTCCAAAGACAATAGTGACTAACTTTCCTTTTCTGGAATGAAAAACTAAAGTATGCAGAGTTGAGAAGAGAGCCTGAAGTCCTAAGGAGGAAGACTATCTTCATAGCACTTTGGCTAGCAGATTACATTTCTGGAACAGTCCTGAGTGACATATTCCCACAGATGGTAACTCAAAGAACACAGCTATTGGGATGAAAAGTATTGCCCCTTCCCTGTTTCTAGCTCCGTCCTGTTAACCTTACCTGCCTTCCCCTCTGGGCACATGCAAGAGAAGGAGGCCACACGGTCAATGCAGGTAGAGCCTGGAGTACAGGAGGCGAAGGCACAGTCATCAATGTTCTCACTGCAGTCATCTCCACTCCAGCCATTGACACATACACAGCCAAAGCCTCCATTGCGGTTGGCACAGGTACCACCATTCTGACAGGCGTTGGGCTGCAGCAGGCATTCATCCACATCCTCTGTGCAGAACTGTCCTTTTAGGGGAAAATTACCTTTGATTAGGGCTATTGAGTCTTAAATGACTAGTACCATAACAGCCCCCACACACTCTTCATCTTCATGTGACCTGTCTGAAATTAGGCAGGCAGAACTCACAGAAAGCCAGACCCTCAAATGAATTTTAAGACCACCTTGAGCCATCCAAATGACATTTATTCCAGGCAAATCATTTCAAGATGAATAGAATAGTTACTACCCCTAGAAACTAAAAACATGAGGGTTTAGCCAACCTATTGAAGAGAAGGTAAAACCTGCAGGATCCTTGAGTTAACTGATCCCTGGGTCAATGAACCTACAAGTTAGAAGAGCAAGGGGAGAAGAGTATAAGAGATGCGTAAGAGGGGTTGGGGAGTTGGGGGAGAGATTAACATGGGGAGAAATGCCAGATATAGGTGACGGGGGATGGAGGCAGCAAACCACCTTGCCATGTATGTACCTATGCAACAATCCTGCATGATCTGCACATGTACCCTAGAACGTAAAGTACAAAAAAAAAACAAAAAACCACACACTTGAGAAAAAAAAACATGAGTAAGGGAAAAAAAAAAAACAATGAGAAGGAACCTATATGCCAATCATTAGGGTAACTGTTCTGTATCTTGACTGTATCAATGCCAATATCCTGGTTGTAATATTACGCAACCGTTCTGTAAGATGATGCTGCCACTGGGAGACACTTGATAAAGGGTTCAAGAAATCTTTCTATATTAATTCTTATAACTGTGTAAAGCTACACATATCTGAAAATAAAAAGTCTAATCTTTGAAAATGTTAGGGCAAGCAACATAGGGTAGGGAGAAGACATGACAGATGTTGAAAAGTTCTGGTAAAGTATGGATGTGAAGGGCAAGGCCAAGAATAACGAGATTGGAGCAAGCTGTTCTCAGCCTGACACACCCATACTGAAAGGATGGGGATCTGTGGAAGAAGACAAGGAAAGCCCGCCCAATGTAACAGGAGATGGAAAAAGGACTGGTATGCACTGCCTGAAAAAGAGCAAACTAAAGGAGGCTAAGCATGAGCCCACATCTGGCTAGGTTGCAGGCCACTACTGTAGCAACAATGGGGACTAAGGCAAAGGCTCCCAGGTCCCTTAACAAAGAATGAGAGAATGTCTTCAACTTACAACCAAGGAATCTGTGATTAACAAAATCAGTATGGGGCCAGACCATATGAGCTATAAAACAAATTGATGACTGGTTTTGTTTGAAGTCTTTTAAAAACAGTTTAGAGAACTATCAAAGGAACTAAAATTTAGATCATCTGAATTCTCTAAAACATGTCAAGTTGTTGAAAATCAAAAAAATGTCAAGGTGTCCTTCATTCTTCTTTTGTAAATAAAACTCAATAAATAATTTTAAAAGGCACGCTAATGAAGAGGTCTCTTAATAAAAAAGAGCACAGTATTTGTGCTTAGAAAATGCCAAGGCTATCTCTAGACCCAGAATACCTAACAATTTGATTGGTTCATGTGTCTACAGAAGGCCTGTTAGCCATCACTGCTTGCAGATGCTAGCTGTGTCTGACCTAACCTAACTGATTGCCTGTTCTTTATTCCTAACATTTACCTCCATTACTATAGAAACAGTATCACTCTTTCACACTTACTTGGTTGCACATCTGTCCCCTCTACTTGGCTGCAGTTTGGAGGGTTTTTCTGTATTCTCAGCCAAGAGCCAACTGACAAGGATGGCAGGATGGGTATGTGGATGTCTCCGGAACTCTGCGCTCAGCATAATCCTTCCATGCTCCTCTCCTCACTCCAGCCATATGAGCAACCATGTCTCCACATGATCAAACTCTCCTGACCACAGCTAACTGACCCAAGATGGGCATCTGATCCAAGCTACGTCACTGTATCTCTTCCAAATCATTGGACTACAACCACTTTGCTACATAGACCAAAAAGATGAGGAGGCTGGTCTGCAGAGGACGGGATAAGGGTGAGTCAGAAGTGCACAGAAAGCCAGGAACAGTGCCTCACCCCTGTAAACCCAACATTTTCAGAGGCCAAGGCAGGAAGATTACTTGAGCCCACAAGTTAGAGAGCAGCCTGCAGGCACTACTCGGCAGGCTGAAGTGAGAGAATCACTTGAGCCATAATAATGCCACTGCAGCCCAGCCTGAACAACAGAGCAAGACCCTGTCTGAAAAAAAGAAAAATAGAAAACATGCACACAAAGAGAACAAACCATGGTGGTATTCAAGTTGTTGGTTCCAATTGTTCCTGAAGCCCAACTACTAGTAAGCCTACTCAGTGGCATAGCCATTCTGAGAGATGCCTCTTGCAACAGGTCTTCCTGAACTGAGATGGGTTCCGTCAACTGCAACCCAAAATATTAACTAATACAGAAAAAGTGAGTGAGGGATGAGGAAGTGAATGGGGGAGGTAATGAGGGCAACAAGAAAAGAAGGAAGGGAGAAGATGAATAAGAAAGTAGGAACACTCAAAATGAATGAGGTTGTGAGTGAGGGAGTGAGTGAAAGGAGTGAGTGAGGGAGGTAAGGAGGGAGTACGTGAGAGAGTGAATGATGGAGGGAGGTCGGGGAGGGAGGGGAAGGAGAGAGGGAGAGAGTGAGGAAGAGAGTGAGTGAGTGAGTGAAGGAATCAGAGAGTGAAGGAGGGAGGGAGTGAAGTCACTGGCAATCATCTCCCTCAGGGCAGATGATGTCATTTATTACAGAAACTTTGCTGTCTTACAGTGCTAGCAGAAATGGTAGCTCAAAGTAACGACAGCTGTGTTATTAGGATGCAGGTGGGATTGAGAAATGCAAACACGACCAAGAAGTAGGTGAACAGCTACTGCAACATGAAAATTGCTGAGTCTCACCTATTACATTTATGCTAACTCAAATATCTACACTGTCCACTAACCAAACTGACTTGCTGAATGTGAGCAATTTAGATGTCATTTTTCTTTATTGAGGCTTTGTGATAATTTTGGGTACTATAAGACACAGTGTGTTTAAACTATTTTGTATACATTTCTTATGCACTGTAACAGACACTGAAATAATGTAGCAAGACAAACTAGGTAAATAAAACCATGCGTGGAAAGGAAATATGGCAATCTTGGGAGAGGAAAGCAATAGCCATTGACTGCCTACTGAGAAGCCAGCACTGTGCTCGGGGTGCTCATAAAAAATTATCTCATTTATATCTGAGGAAACAGTCTCAGAGAGGTAAAATAATTTGCCTGGTAAAGAAGTGAGTGAAGGACAGCCGAGATTTAAACTGGGGCTGTCTCCCTCTAAAATTCTTAACAATAACCTGAGGTGTGAACCTGACAGCCATCTCTGCATGTCTTGGGCTTGCTTCCCAAGGGGACACAGGCATGGGGAAGTGGATGGAATGGAGGAGGTGAGGACTCAAACCATGACTCAAACAATTGGTTAACGGAAACACTTGTGACTGCAAACTCCCATCTAAAAGGGAAATGTATTTTTAGGCAGAGTCCACCGGTTTTTGAATGAGACTGAATTTGGAGATTAGCTGCCTTCACTGAACACCTTTGCACCACGTAAGTGTTCGATAGTACTTGTTAGGGAAAGGAAATCTAGAGATTCAAGAAGATACTGGCTTATAAGTAAATATCTACTGGATGGATCACACTTCTCTAAGGTTCAGGCACATTTCTTCAGATTCACTTTCCCTCCTAGTCTCTTTCTGCCAGATTATTTTCTTCCTATTAAAATTCTATCAACCGCTTCTATAATTCAGAATAGGAAAAACAGTATCCAGGGTGGCCATAACACTTGCTTATGCTAAAATTCCCAGTGGAACATCTGCTATGATACAACTTCCTTCATGTCACCACCCTCCTGGCACAGGAGAAAACCAATGCAGAAGCCTAAAAATAAAAAACTTCAGGTTCAGGAAGGTAAAAAAACCAAAACCTTCCAAAGTTCACACAGTTGGTGAGTGAGAGTGCTTCACTGAAACCCAGATCAGTCTGACTGCAAGTCTGACGCTCTTTGACTGCAGCAGAGTTGAGTACTCAGTCCTGGATGTGATCAACACAATCTACACACTAGGTCCCTGATCCCAGGGTCTCACGGCACCCTGAGAAGTCCTGGCTGCACGAATGTTAAGGAACATTCGTATTAGAGAGGAATAAAGGCAGAAGGTCACTAGATATTAGAATGAGTAAAGTTCTTGGCGATCACCTAGAGGTCTTAAGTATACGCTCTAAGGTCACTGAGCTTATCCCACTATTTCATGGCAAGAAAGCACCAGCCTGGGCTGGCAGTAGAAGATTTACAGAGGCATACAGGATTAAGTCTTAAAGATATTAAAATAACTGGAGTGTATTCTCTGGCTGGGGTTTTAAAAGAAGAAAAAGCTGGAGGTCATTGAGGCTTTGAATTTGAGTATGAATTTGGAACTTGATACAACAAGTAAAGGAGGATGAGGAAAGACATGATTAATACTGTGTTTGAAGGTAAGTTGGCCAATAGAATTTAGAAGGAATTAAAAGCAAATGACTTTATGTTAGTAGGGAAAGGAGGAGAGAGCACTAAGTTATAGGCTACCTAGCAAATAAAAGCCTTTGGTGAAACAGGGGAGCTGTATTGTTTCCATGTCCTACCAAGCTACTAAATCTTCAATACAAACAAGTGTCAGCATGTATCATCACCTGTGTCAACACACAAACTTTGCTGGTGAACTCCCAAAATGTTGCACAAAGCTCAGTTAGGCAAGTTTTCAAGGGTGATAATTATCCTGCCCAGTAATATCCACCTGCCAGATATTGCAGGCTACTGTCATTTTTTTAACATCAGCACTGAGGCAGTGGGCTAGTTAGGCTCTTTTCATTGCCTATGGGCAAGAGAGAAAGAAAATAACTTGTTTTTAGAAACTACCCTCTCTACTGCCACAATGACTCTGGAGTAATCTGAAATGAAATATCAAAATAGCATATCCTTGGCTGATACCTTAAACACTGAGTGCCACCTATACCTACTGACAATTTTCTGGTTGATCACTTTTGCCTCATAAATATACTCAAATCTACACCTCTCCTTTGCACAGTTTATGCTAACAACATTTGTTGATTCCTCAAACATTAAGTTCTTTCCTGCTTCGGTGCCTCTGCATAAGCTGCTCTGTCCACCTGAAACATTTTTTCCCTCCTATTCACAAGACTAGGTACCTGTCTTATCAGTAGAGTAGGTCTCCACTGCGCATCTCCGCATGACTCTTCACCACTGCATCACTCCATTCAATCCACTCTGGCATGTCTCACAAGCTGTGAGTTTTTATTTACTCTTGACAACCTCTTTCCCCATTTGGCTATAAGCTCCAGGAGGGCAGGACTGTGTCTGTCATTCACCTTGGTGTCCATGCCAGACACTGCACTAGACACTTGGTGTCAGTGGTGGAACTAACCTTGGACAGCATCTAATGTAACATGCTCATTTTACAGAGGAGGAAGCTAGGACCTGACATGTATGGCAACTTGACAACGTTGCACAGTTAGTTGGCAAAAGAATTACAAGTGAAAATCGTTCAGTGATGAAAAAGCTTTTGGGATGTGAGATTGCTGCAGATCAAGTTAGTTTTCAAAATAAAGCAGGCCGATCTGAGCTAACTGTTGAGGGATGGTGGGAAAGACGAAGGAGCTCACAGGGCTGCTAGTGAAGATGACGCAGCACCACCGACCCGCCGGTAGCAAAGCCAGTACCCTGTTTTGGTTTTGCAGGAGGAGGGTCACTTCCATGCTGATCTTCTCCTGTTGCTCCATCCTCTGGCTTCAGGATGAACAGGTAAGATTACCGGGCACAGCCTGTGGCAGTCACTGTAACAGGGTGAACCTAAAAGCTCTGTGCTGAAACAGAAACCATGGCCTGGGCCTCATCAGCACCAGGCCCCAGGTGAGCCAAGACCACGAAAGAGTCACCATGTATGAGCTGTAACATGCGGGGGACACAAGCAGCTCATTATGGCTCTCTCAAGGCAAGGGCCCCACCCACAAGCCACTGACCTGACTTGGAGGTACAAGTGATGGGAGAAAACATAGAGGGGACAGCAGAAAGAAGGAAAGGAAAGAAGAGAAAGGAATTGAAGAAGGAAAGGTTGCTGAGCCTCGGCCCTCACCCTTCCCAGTCATCTCTCAACAGTGAACTCGGTGGGAAAAAAGTTTGATCACATCACTGGTCCAGTTAAGGGTCAACTCTCATTGCAACAACAATCCCCCACAGAAGGAACAAATAAAAAATGAGCTTGGCTGGCCCTTGCCCTGACCCTGCTATCTTCTCCTCTACGGCTGAGTCAAGAGAGTTCTGTCTCCAATAGGCCCTGCCAACCAGCAGTCACCCAAGACCCTGAGTGCTGGAGTGTCATATATTTCTGTTTCAGAGCAGATCAGTCCTGTGACCTCCATCCTACAAAACTTCTGCTCTATACACACAGGAGACTTTCTATTATGCTGCTCAAGTTGGAGCTGAAGAACAAAGAACAAGCTTGCGTGTCCCATCACCTGCTGGGAATAAAGTTGGGTGAAGCATTCTGTATAAACACTGCAGTCTACAGGGCCTGCCTACTGAGAGAACGGTCTGGGAGCACAGATGTGGCTAAGGGGATAAAGTAGTTGTGGAAAGGACATACATACAGAAGAAATGCAAGAAATTCCTCCACTGATTCTAGACACTAGCATCTTTCTCAGCACTTCTCAAAGGGCTGCTTTCCCTGCATCATGACCAATGTCTTTTCTAAAGAGCTGCCAGGACGATCTTCACATGTAAAGTGGACGGTGCTACTCACCTCTTCAAATCCTTCGATGAATTCTTTTGCATTTAGGAGAAAATTCTAAGACCTCCCTGTGTTTTCTGCCTATGTCTCTAGACCCTAACCATGAAATACCACTAGCTCCAGTAACTCTTGGCTTTCTTCATTCCTCAAAATCATCACATTCTTTCCCTCCTCAGTGGCTAGCACATGTGATTCCGTGTGCCTGGAATACTTTTATCCTCACTCTCCCTTAACTCCTACTCACTGTCTTATGGAAAATGTTACCTTCTCAAAGAGGCCTTACCTGCCTGTCACCAAACACAATTAGTTCTGCCTGTTAATATGCTCCCCAGATACATTCTATGTTTCCTACAAGGCAGTTAGCACAGTTGAGAATTTTACAGAGAAGTACACCGTCCATCTATGCCTGTGTTTCTCACTAGGCTGCCAGTGCCATGAAGAAATGGGGGGTAGCTGTTTACCTCATCACTGAATCTCCAACATGCAACACAGTGCCAAGCTGAAATAAATATTCGTTAAATGAATGTTTATCTGCTTCAAGTTCTCTTACCTGAGTTATCCTAATCCCAAAATAACCATCATCTTGCAACTCACCCCTCTCGTAGCAACAAAGAGTGTCTTTATACTGTTCCTACCCAAAGCGTCCACCACCCTTGTCTACACCACCAGTCCACACACAAACCCCTCATCCCAGTCCCCTTCTTGTGTCACTCAACTCCATCTCTTTTGTACCACACCCAGCTTCACCTTGCCTGAGCCCACTAATCCTTCAACTATGCCTCAAGGGCAACTCTACATTAAGGTGCACAACCTCCTTCTTCCACTGCAACCTGAGTTTTCCCTAAAGGCACCAGCCCAGTCAGCCCTCTGCGGCAGAGCTCCTGCAGTCCTCCTCTTTCAAGCACTGTCACGGGCAGGAAACTAGGGGAGAAGGGTGGGTTTTCTCTTATTCCCCAACGCCACTACTGACCTCAGCAGTAAAAACATGTACTGAGTTATTTCTAGGTTCCAGATATGATGATACGTGCTTTACACTGATTGTCAAATATAGTCTTCACATATAAGTAGTTTTACAGATTTAGTGCAAACTTGGTACACACTGAAGAGAAATACTAAAGTATCTTAGAAAGGTAAGAAGAACTGTGAATTTGGAGATATGAGGTTGGGCTGGGAACAACTGGAAAATTTAATGCTGTAATTCACTCATTTGTTTATCTAAAATATATATACATATGTATATGTACACACACACACAAAATGTGCGAGGCTCTGACTATACTCACTGCGATTATAATAGTGAACAAAACATGGCTTCTGCCTGCAGAACTTACAAATCACAGATTTATAACCAAACAAACAGTGACACAGAGTGATAGGTGCTTTCACAGATACCTATTGCATTTGGAGTACAAAGTAGGGAGAATAGAGAGAAACTAGAGAATGAAACCTTTAAGACAAAGCCTGGGAGGAGTGTGCCAGGTTGTGCAAGAGGGAAGAAGTGTGTGAGGGGTGTGTAGAGAAAGGGTGGAGTGCAGAGTATTTCAGGTAGAAAGAAGCATAGGCTTGAGTTGAAGAAAGAGCATGGCTAATTTGAGACAATGAAAAAAAATTCTTGTGGTTGAATTATCAGGAATGCATTAGGGGAGTGCAGAGAGGTGTGGCTGGAGAGGGAGTTACATGCATAGCCTTGGGACTCAATCCAAAGACAAGGAGGACCCACTGAAGTGTTTCCAGCAAAGAAATGACTTGATCCAATGTGTGTTTCACAAAGTCCACTCCACTGCAGTGAGGAGAATGGACTGAACTCCACCTCACCCCTCCAGGTCAACAAAGACTTCAGGCACTGCAGAGCACAGGCTCCTGTGGCACTACAGCAACGAGAAATACTGCAGTGCATCTGGGGCAGATTCCAGATGCAGCAGCACCAGAAAGAATCCAGGCTCAGCCACTGTGTGGACTGCCATGGTGGCTGGGCCAGTGCTGGGCATTCATAAAGCTGACCCCCACTAACAGAGAAGAAAGTGGTGCCAAACTTTGCCTCCTGCTAGAAGGCCCCCACTCTTTGGCTCTCCCCCACTTCCTTAGGCTGCTGGGTTTTTGAGCCAATCTATATAAAAGAGCCCCTCACTGCACCAGGAGGAAAAACCAGTTGCAGCCAGGTTGAGAGCGAAGGGATCCAAAGAGCACCCACCCCCCCTGTATATGAGCAGGCAGTTACTCTCCTCCGGAATGTGTAAAATGGAAAAAAAACCAACATGGCACCTATTAAAAGATTCTACAACATAAAACATGGAGAATGTAATGCTTAAGATGTTGGTGAAAAGCATACTGGGGAAATTATTCACTTCCAGGAGCTAATACATTTTAGAAAGAACTGGTTCTCTATGCTCAAGACATTGAGACATATTTATGTTCTACAGAGAAATAAAAAATAATATAGGACATCAGTCTCTGATGAAAGGGGCTGAGAGGCAGGCAGAAGAATCTATAAAGGACTGAATTGGCAATGAAGAAATATAAGTCAATGTTACAAAGAAGAACCTTAAAGAGCTCTACACAGAACACAAAACAAAAACTGAACAGATTAAATTATCAAGAGAGATTTTAGCTTTGCGGAAGAAAGAATGAAGACCTAATGCAAAGATAATAGGTTTTCCTGAGAACTCTACAACAAATGAAAAAAAGAGCAGAGAGCCCAGGGTTACTTATGAAAAAGAAGAAACACTCAACTGACATTGTATTTCCCTACAACAGTCACTGGAAGACACGAAGGAACAATGTCTAAGAACTTGATGAGAATTAATTCATGACCCAAGAATTTGACATCTAGCCAGGATACAACTTGTGTATTAAGGCAACTAAATCAAAAGAGACATTTTGAATAACCAAATGGCTCCAACATGCAACTTCTCTGAAATAAAATTATTCGAAGATACTTACTTAGCTAAAATGTTAATGAAAATAAGGAACTCAGAAACGGAAACGTCGTGAAATAATTGTATTGGTAGTCAACACAAAACAAGCAGCATATACAGCTAAGTTGAAAATATTATAAATTGGGTTATAAACTGTAAATATCAAAAATAATTTTAAAGAATACACAAATGTTTATAAATTTGATAATAATAATATAAATATTGAAACCCAGATTATTTATACAAAATCTAGGGAGTGAATGAAAGATATGAGAACTAAAAGTATGCTAATCGTCATCTTCAACAGAAACAAGTCAATAAATACATTCTAATTTCTGACATTAAAAGCAGACAGATGAAGTCCTTTAAAATTTTTGTTTAAAAGACATAGGATATAAATTATCACACCACGGTCTCTTGTTCTCATGGACCAATTTCCTCTGCCTAGAATGACAAGCACATGACCTATGTTCTTACTCTTTCCCTCTCCTGTCTCCCATGAAATCAACATCTGGGTTGAGGACCAGTGAAGTCATCTGAGTCAATAGTTCTTACTTTTCTCAACTTTATAGACCTCCATATCCACTCCATATCACAAGCACGCTAGATTCTGCACCCCGTTGTAAGACACTCACTGTTCTCCTAAAAGATCTCAAACTGGGTACTTCTACTCTCTGACTCTAACTTCCCCCATCTTCTTTTCGTATTTCCAGGAGACATCTTACCTAATTCATTCCCTACTAAAACCTGTAAGAGTAAACCTCTCCCAATAATCTACTTCATTAGCCAATGCCCTTTGAGCTGCCTTAGCTCTCAATGTAGCCAAGGCTCTATGGTCAATGAGATGAATAAAGTTTCTATCTCCTATAGCCCTGCCTTGTCTCTCTCTCTTTCTCTTCCTTTTTAGTTGTGCAAAATCTTACATAGTGATCTAAAGCCATTTCTCCCCCTTCCCCCTTCCCCAAGCCTATGTTTTTCTTTAACTTCCTGTAATTCAGTTTCTTTCTCTTGTTTATATTAAAACTGTATTTCAGAAGATTTCTAATAACCCAAATATTCTGATGAACATTTTGCAGTTACCATTCATATCTGAGTTTCCTGGCTGTGACTTACTAATAACCGTGGTTTGTTAAAATCAGTCCCCGGATTGTCAAAATAAGTAAGAGCAGTTTCCTGTCTTGCAGAGGCTGATAGTCTCCGACCACATAGCCCAGTAAGAGTAGTAAAATATGACAGGAGCTACCTCAGAGGTGTGTAGAGTTGAGTTCAGGGCAAGCTTCTAAGGCTGCACCCTTTGACTCAAGGATGTATGGCTGAGCTCTCGTCCCACCTCTCAAATCTCCCCTTTTCTCGCTTTTCTTCTTTGGATCCCCTTCCTCATCCATTTTCTGAAGTGTGGACGTTTCTCATACTTCAGGTCCAAATCCTCTGTTCTTATCACTCCATTCATTTTCCCTCACAGACTTGACACAGTCCATGGTAACCAAAAAGAGACTACAAATCTGAGTCTCTCGCCCCTGCCTGTATTCTGAGCTCCTGTTTTTCATTGGAAAACTCATCTCTAACTTACCATCATCTCCACCCTATTTCTGCATCTCTGTCAATAGTTCCCACATTCTCCCATTACTCAGACTGAAAACAGAAGTTCACTCTTCTCAGTCATCTCCTTCCTTACCCCACCAAGTCCTCAGATGCTTCCTAATTCCTACCCTTGTTCTTCCAAATTCTAGTGTGGTTATGTGTGGACTTTCTTATTTCTTCCTAGTCAATTTTACCACTCTTAAAAATAGAATTTTTTTTCTTTGTGTTTCTTACAGTATCTAGCATAATAGACTCTGTGCAGTAGTTGTTCAAAAAATATCTGTAAACATCTACAACCATTTCATGGGGGCTTAAGGAGCCATCAAGTTAAACTGGATCGTGCCTGTCACATAGCCGAGGCTACACCCTGAGTCCTGGGCTGCAGGGCACGAACGATCCTGCAGCCTCACCTCCTGCGTGTGGGGCTAGACTATCCACTCATTCCTGTTTCCACCAACAGCGCCACTAATCAACTCTGGGACATCTGGGCAAGGGTGCTTCAGGTTAGCACTCTGGCGATCTGCCCAACTGATAGGAAACTAAAATTGGGGTGAGGAGGTAGAATTCAGAGAACAGGCTTATTATATATAGAGTCCTCACAATCAGGTTGACAGCAGAGAAACTGAAATATGAGATGTATTTTCCCATTCCTCCATGCAGAATACAAATGAGAATACCTTTCCAGTCCCAGATATAATTAAGTAGTTTCCTCTCTCAATCAAAAAGCTCCATCCCTACAGTCTTTTAAAAAAAGGTAGAAAAATGGTTGTGAGAAAAGCCTCACTCTAGAGAATAACTCATCACCAGCTAGAGGCTGGACTGAGACAGGAACACCTAGCTCAAAAATGAAAGCACCATCATGAAAATGTCCATTCCCAGACACAAGGAGCTCATGCAGCACCTCTGGTGAGTGTACTTGCCAACTCACACCAAACATTTTTACTGACAGCAATGGAAACCTCCCCCAGCTCTTGAGACTCATCACACTGTAAAGGAGAGCTCAGGGAAAGTGTGGTCAACTTTTTTTGACTGATATCCACCTAACTTCCATTGTTCATTTCTGCTTCATGTCCCAGAGCACTATTTCAAGCCCCACGCTGAAATTACATTTCTAGATTAATAACAAGCACAGGAAAATAAATCACATCTGCCCCAGGAGTGAGCCCAAAGTCAAAAGCAGCCACAGAGAGGAATTCATGAGCTGAGCTTAGGGTCAACTTTAATTCTGAAGGAAATGAACCTTTAAAAAGAAAATTCAAATAGTCTATGTAGACAAAACATTAATCTACACTGCTCTAATAAATTTTGAGCCCTTTAAAACCTTTTTTTCCTTAAAATGGATATCTGCCAGAGCAGAACTTCTCTGATAAGATGGCCTGAGGCCAAATACAGTATAATAAAGACATTTGTGCTCTGTCTTCATCCAACCCTCAGGTCTATTTCTATTTCCTAAAGAAACATCAGTTATTCAGGCTTATCCCTATAAAACAATTCCTATAAAGAAGTAAACCATTTCCACACACTCACTCTCTAAAACCAATTTCTTTTTTCCATCTGAGCTTAGGCTAGTCCACAAGAGTGAGAGTTTTGGAAGCCACAGACAAACACTAGTTAGACAGCCAAGTAGGTTAGATGCCTGCAGTGGGGTATAACAGAGTTCTGCCACAGGCAACGGGAAACCATCTATTCCTATACCTCAGGGCTAGAACAGATGCTTCCACATAGCAGTAGCAATGGTAACACCTACAGACCATCTTTGCATCTGAAATAATGCTGTCCAACTGAAATATAATGAGAGTCACAGATATAATCTCAAATTTTCCAGTGGCTAACAAAATATTTAATAGTAAAAAGGAATAGGGGAAATTCATCTTAATATTATATTGTATTTAATTCAATGTACCAAACTGTAGTTTTTCAGCATCGAATCAATATTTAAACGTTATTAAAAAGGTACCTTTTTTCTTTTTCCTGTACGAAGTCCTTTTTTCTTTTTCTTTCTGTTTTTTTTTTTTTTTTTGATACAGGTTCTTGGTCTTGCTCTGTCCTCCGGGGTGGTATGTGCAGTGGTGTGATCACAACTCACTGCAACCTCAACCTCCTGGGATCAGGTGATTCTCCTACTTTACCCTCCCGAGTGGTCAGAACTACAGGTGCCTGCCACCACACCCAGCTAATTTAGTGTTTTTTGTAGAAACAGGGTTTTGCCATGTTATGCAGGCTGGCCTCAAACTCCTGGGCCCAAGAGGTCCACTCATCTAAGCTTCCCAAAGTGCGGGGATTAGAGGCACGAGCCACCACGCTTGGCCATACTGAGATGTGTTGTAACTGTCAATCAGCCATATTTCAGATGCTCAATAGCAAGATGAAACTAGTGGCCACTGTATAGAACAGCATGAATTTAGAATGTTCAGCATAATAGCTGTTTGCAGAACAAATGAAAAGATAAACTTTTTATTGCATTTCTGATTGTTTCAATATCCCAAGAAAGAGAAAATAGCAAATAAAGGCTTCTGAGAAAAGGAGGCTGACTTACCCTAAATCACACCATGAATAGAGCTGGAAAAATTTCTGCTCATCTTGAAGTCTAGAACTTGCTACAAAACACCAAGTCTTTTATGTACCTGTACTTACAAAACAAAGTCGTAACTATCAGGCTCTTCTCATTAAAAGCATGGTAAATTTCTAAATCTCCATTTGTTTAAAATTAATGCCTTTTTTAGCCATATAGTCATACCCATTCTTTTTCAGATAGCTGGCAACTTCATTTCCTCACCTCACTATCCCAACCCCTCCTTTTTCATTTTGTCAAAAGCCAGACCAAATAGTTAATGCTTCCACTCTACAGCTGGAAATTGTAAAAGGAATTCTGAACAAAGTTGTAATAAGGCCCAGTGAAAACGCATCAGACTGAATCTAAAGCATTCACATAATGTTAACCTCTAACCTCAAAGTAACAGCTAGGTTCTTAAAAAGGAAAAACACAAGGACTAAATCACCAAATCTTAGGATAATTAAATTATAAATGAAATATTCAGTCTATTAAAAAGACCCAAAGTTTTTAAAATAAACAGACAACTCATAAAATCAATTTTTTTATAGAAAAAAGACCACAGATTTGAGCACAGATTTGGAGTTCAACAAGCCTAGATTCAAACCCAAACCCAACCACTATGCGTCTTGGGCAAATTATTTAACCCTTTGAATATGCATCATCATCTGAAAAAAAAAGACATCTAAACTCTATGTCTAACAGAGTTATTGCAAAGATTACACAAAATTAAACATTGTAATTAGCACACTATTTGGATGCTAATAAACATTAGTGAACTCCTATTAGATTCCTGCTCTGTTCATTTCTTTGTGTAACACAGAAAATATGAACTTGAATTTATAGATCTTAATATCAGTAGAAATAGAAGTCTTATGACACAAAATTTTCCTTGTGTTTTTCTCTTTACAATGGGATGGGGCTGGGATGGTAAATAGCTCAGCTACATGCTACTGAGAACAAAGGTCTGTAAAAAGTGCTAGAAACTGCTGTCATCAACAGTCCAACTGTCCCCATAACTTGGTACATCCCTCACATCAAGCATATAATAATATCAATATAAAAGCAGTAAGTGTTATAACGGGGGAATACATGGGGTACTAAGGGAGTCCAGAGAACCTTTAGCTCAGCCTGGAGAGAGATCAGGGAAGCCTTCCTGAAGGAGGTAACCACTTGATCTCAGTCAGGTATGCAAAAAATGATGAGAAAAATGAGGGAGGAGTGGAGAAGGAAAACCTAGAGAAAATGAATGGTACCAATGAAGACACAGGATGTGAAGCACTATGCAGTACATACAGGAGAAGTGGGAGCAGAGAACTGCTAGGGTATGCTGCTAGATGCATGAGAAGGAGACTGGAGAAGCAGACAGGGCTGAGGCCATGAAAGGCTTCATATAACAGAGGAAGGACCTTAGACTTTATCCTGTTGATGATGGGCAGGGCAAAAACAAGGCTTGCCACTGGGAATCAAGGAATTGGTATGAGTGAAGAAGAAAACCTGTGATGAATAACAAAACACTGATGGTCACTCTAAATGACAGACAGCAGTTCGAAAGAAATAAAATTGCCACACTAAACTTCTCCATGACCTCCACCACCCTTTTTGGAAAATATAAAAACAGAAACATCTTATAAGGACTTCTATCAAAAAGAGGCATTTATTAAATGTCCTGGGATAAGAAATTTGAATAAAATATCATTTCACTGGGAAAGTTTCCCCCCAAGAGGAGGCCTTCCTAATTAATAAAAAAGCAAGAAACCAAATGTGGTATCAAAGAAAAACCAGCAACGATATTACAATGCTTCAGAAGGTTCAGTAATCTTCACTGGCATCAGAAGCCTCAGTACTACACAGTCACTCTCTCATGAAGCATGGGAGAAATCAGAATGTAGTCAAGTTCTTAACAAGTATCTCATCCTGTCCAATACTGTAAGGATCATTAAAAAGAAGAAAAAAAAACAAACTTTTCCTATTTTTTGTCATGTAATTAGTTACCATTTATCATGTAATTACAGTAATTTTTTAAGCTGAAAAAATAGCCTCTGAAAAATCTACCACAGAAAAATGGCAAAAACTAGAAGAGAGAACATGACAAAAAGTACAGAGGGGTAGGAACTGAAGTTCTAGGATCAAGACACCATGAAGAAATTCTAGGGGATATCCCAATTCTAGGAAAACCTGGTGAGAAGGTATTAAAAGGGACAGTTTGGGGATTAAAAGCAGAAATGTTTGGCCTCCCAGGAAGTCATGTTACTGAATTTTTAAACACTTTTTATCTTTTTCTATTCATAGCCTATAGCTCTAAAGAGTACTCTAAATAATTAGCGGCTACAGATTTAAAAAAGCAAATCAGAGAGACACTAAAAAATACCAGTTAGTAACAGCTGCACTCAACATCAAAATTTCTTTGTAGGAGACAGTCCATCACTGGTACTGTAATTTGTTCTTATAATACTAACTCCCTGCTGGGTTTCCACATTAAATTAATTTCTCTCAAAAAGGTGCAACTCGTAGTCCCTTAACCAGTTCTTAATTATCTCTATTTTCAGTAGTTAAACAGATACAAGGAGAAATAAGAACCAAGTGTCTGCACAAGTCACTCAACCTTCCTAAGACTACATGAGAAACTTCCAAGAGGCTGTAAAATTAAGCAAGATTATTCTTCTAATGTCAGAGGAAAAAAAAATCATTTTTGTTCTGTGTGCAAAAAGGGATAGAAAAAAGAATGTAAGATGCATATCATAAAAATAATGTCATTAAGAGTACCTGCCCAACACTTTGCCTAGTTATAGGACATGACATTAAGATGGGACAGATTTCTGTCCATGAACAAACAATAAGCTCTGAACTCTTATAGCCTGTACAATTTATTTTAGCATTTCAGGATGCTTTTTCCTCTTTAATATTTATTAAGTATCTACTATGTTCTAGTAATGTTCTAGGTAATATGCTGCTTTTCACAGATAATAAGCTTAGGGTGCACCAGTAATGCTCTTCTCTCATATCTGCCACAGCATCTAGCATGGTGCTGAGTTCAAAGTTGATGCCCAATAATACCTGTGAAAATATCTTTGAGTGAACATAGGAGAATGTATGAGGTTAGCACAATAAGCAGTGATCTAGCATGGAGATCCTGCTCAGTTCACACACTGGTCCCAGAGCAGACCTATGATATTTGTTACTGGTATTTTAAAAAACAGTCCTCCTCTGGTTACCAATCCATATCCCATTCTGGTGAACTCTCCACACTGTACATACCTGTCCATTGTGGAGGACAGCGGCAGTTGTAAGTGTTGACCCCATCCACACAAACCCCTCCATTCTGACACTTATGGTTAGGGCAGTCATCAATATTCTTCTCACAGGTGCTCCCTTCAAAACCTGGTAAATGAAGAACAAAAGAAAATGATGAAATCTCATACAGAAGAAACAACCTGCTCTGTTCCCACAAACCATGGTTATTAATTAGAATAGACCTGCTTCATGACTTCAGTTCAACAGTTGCTCACCCAGGACTTACCATATGAAAAATCCCCAATTTTCTGTGGCCTCAAGCATAGCTAGACGGTGAAATGACTCACTGTGCCAATGGCATGCCTTCATAGTCACCTCACAAGCATTTCAAAATGTTTTCATGAAATAAATCCCAGGGGTGATAAATGTCTACTTGGGACAGAGATATTCACTGGTTCTAAAAAAACAGGGTATTAGATTTTCCTCAGCTCCATACCAGACTAATGGGAAGAACAGATAAAAAAATTACCCAATTAAATTTAAGTTCCTTGTATTTTTTTTTTTTCTTTGAATGATTGCTAGGAAGCCTCCAAGCCAGTTGGGGAAGAAATTAGGGGAGGAGATAGGAAAAATACTGAGCTTAAAGTATGAAGATACGGGTCAAGTCTCAATCTCAGCACCTGCATGCTATTAGTGCATGGTAAGCTAAAGTTCTGCATCAGCTTCCTCACCTGTAAAACATGAGGCTAATTCCACTTGCCTAGCCTGTCTTTCTAATTATAAATGCCACACCATGAGTAAAGTGCTATACAAATGTTAAAAGGTATCTGAAAATTGGGTGGCATTATTACTAATTAAGCTTGCCAGCATTTCTAATTCATCAGGCTCTTCTCTAAACTAATAGCACTGCTTCCTTCCTCTTGATTTTTCTTATATGAAAAATGAAACTAGCACACCAAACTTCACTCTAACTGTCCACACTGTGGTTCTCTGTAGTTTATATTTTGGGCTTCTTCCTTTCTCTTTCCTTGCTACCAAGCCCCTGAGCTAATTAAACAGAAGATTACCAGCTTCTATTCTAAACATTCTCCTATTTGAATATAGTATGATTACATATTTGGCTTCCTCAAAATCTCCCTTAAGGTTCCTCTCTCTCACTCAAAATACTTATTGGGTCCTACATTAGGCACTGGTGATACAGCACTGAGTCCCTGCTTTTGTGGCATTTACAGCCTGATGAGTGGGACAGACATCAATCACACTTTGCTTTATTCCTTACCATAAGTTTCTGTGGTATTCTACATCTGCTCTGCTACACTAGAACATGACTGGTTTCTCTTAATACAATGGCAGTCATGTAAATAAGTATAAACTGAGTGACCAAAAACAGGCAAAAATCAAAAGAAATCGCTCTATGGAAGACAGAAATCACTGAAGGCTTTATTGAAGGAAATTATATTTCTCCGGGTATTTGGTACTCAGTCCATTTAAGCAGAGGAATCACTAAGCAAGCCTGAAAAAGACTGAAAATATACTCAAATTTTAAAAATGTATCATATTACTCATACAGAAATATGAGTCTTACAAATAGACTAACAAGCCAGAGAATGATGAACCACTGAAGTCCACCCCTACAGAATCTATGGGACCTACTAGGTCCTTGAACTAGGGTCTTTGCTCCTAGTCTGGTGCTCTTGATGAAGACATTCTTTGGAAATGTTTAGATTAGTTTTAGATTGTTGGGGAAATAGGGTTCCTGGCCTACCACTGTTCAACTTGAGAGGTTTGGTGATGTACCAGAATGTCGATGACCATCCTCCCCCTAACTTGATCTCTCTGATGAGTAAGACTAAATACAGTTGACTAGGGTGTCAGGGAGGCAGTAAAGACTTTGTAGCTAAACTATAAGGAATAGAAACTGTGACTTTAACTTTACATTAGCCAATGTTACAACTAACTGAATTCACCAATCACAAGCAAATTAAAAAAAGCAGAAGCATTTCAGCATAACCACAACAGCAAAGAAACAAAGTGTTTTCCTTTTATAACTGATTGACTATTGTTGAGGTACTTCTTCCCTGTCAATAGGTAGGTAGGTAAGAAGGGAGGTAGGAAAGACAGTTATTTCATGGCTAAAAGCATGGCTTCTGGGGCCAAACTGCCTAGGTTCAACTCTCGGCCTTGCCATGCAATAACTGAGTGAACATGGGGAAGATACTTAAACTTTCTTAGGGAATTAACAGGACCTACCTTAAAGGGTTATCATAAACATTAAATGAATTAGATAAACAGCACTTAATTCAACAAATGGTCCTGGGACAACTAAATATCCACATGCAAAAGAATGAAGTTAGATTCCCTCCTCACACATAAAAATTAACTCAAAATGGATTAGAGACCTAAAGGTAGGCACTAAAATAATAAATCACTTAGAAATAGTAAATCTTTGTCACTTGGGATAAGTAAAGCTCCCACAAATATGACCGAAAGCACAAGCAACAAAAGAAAAAATAAATTGTATTTCATCAAGTTAAAAACATTTGGGCTGAAAAGGATATCACCGAGAAAGTGAAATGACAGCAAACAGAATGACAGAAAATATTTGCAAATCGTATCACCTGGTAAGAAACTTGTATTTAGGATATATTAAAAATTATTACAGTTCAATAATAAAAAGATAACCCAATCATAAAGCAGATAAAGGATCTGAAGAGACATTCCAAAGAAGATACATAATTACTAATAAGCATAAGAAAAGATGTTCAAAATCATCGATCATCAGGGAAATGTAAATCAAAACCACAATGAGATAACACTTCATATTATGGATGAATATAATAAAGAAGACAGACAATAACAAGTGTTGATGAGGATGCGGAGAAACTGGAACTCATACACAGCTGGTTGGAATCTACCCACTTCAGAATAGTTTGACAGTTCCTGAAAAGGTTAAACAGCATTACCATCTGACACAGCAATTCTGCTCCTACGTATATACCCAAGAAATATGAAGATATACGTCCACCAAAAAATTGTACAAGAATGTTTATAACAGTATTATTTGTAATACTCAAAAAGTAGAAGCAACTCAAATGTCAATCAACTGATGATAAATAAAATGATAAAATGTGGTAAATCCATATGATCAAATGTTATTCAGCCATGAAAAGTAATGAAGTACTGATATATGCCATTACATGAATGAACTCTGAAAACCTCATGCTAACTGAAAGAAGCTACCACAAATGACTACATACTGCATGTTTCCATTTGCATGAAATGTCCAGAAGAGGCAAATAGAGACAGAAAATAGACTAGTAGTTACCTGCCAGGGCTGGGAGGGAGTTAGGAGGAATGGAGAGTAATTGATAATGGGTAAAGGGTTTCTTTTGATGTATAAAAATATTCTAGAATTGTTTGTGGTGATTGTTACTTTAATCTGGGAATATACTAAAATTATTGAATTGTGTACTTTTTTAAAAATTAAATTGTATGGTATATAAATTATATCTCAATAAAGCTATTGTATTAAGGGAAAAAGCACTAAACACAGTGTCTTACACATATTAGCTAATATTAATATTTGTTAGTGGTATTATGGCAACCCTTAGAGATTGTCTAATCCTTTTATGCTACAGATGACGAAGTTGAGGGCACATGGCTGACTCGTCCAAGATTAAATGGCTAGCAAGTAGGAATAAGTACTTAAGCAGAAACTTTACCCAATTGCAGTCCATATGTTTTCTGGGATCCAGGAGTTCCCTCTTGACAATGTAAAAATACAAACTTCGGTCAAAAGTTCCCATGTCTGAGAAAATCCTGCCAAATCACTTCTCCTCCAAAATTAAGACAGGATTTATGCTTTAAAAATAGAGATACGGAACTTTTTGGAAAGATCAACCAAATTCTTGTAAGAAACAGTCTACCCAAAGCAAGGGAATGACTATATGAAAAGTTACAAGGCACTTCTTAAAAATATATCTTAAGTTTTTAGGGAAAGGTAAACAGACAAGTTTCCAGACCCGTGGGTGGGATGGGTGTAGCTGATTCACAGAGAGGCTAAAGGGAGTCTACTGCTTAAAGCCAATTCACATCCTTAAAAGGTCAAATGGAGAGAAATTAAACTCAGGAGAAGCATTTTAAGACTGTGCTGTTACAAAACCATGGGCCACTTAACTGATTAATGATGGCAATGAGGGGCAGGGAACAGAAAAACGTTTTTCAAACCTGTCATCCCCACACAGAACAGCATCTTTCAAGGAAACACCCTTATCTTTCCATTTTCAGACCCTGGGAGGTGTGAGGGTGGAAAGGCTAGGTACAGAAAAGCAAGATGAGAGCAGAAAGGAGATGAAATGACACAACCAGGATTCTCCCAAGCTGGGCTCAAAGTCTTCAAGAAAAGTTCCCATGAAAGACTGAAGAAAGAGTTTCTTCCCTCTCCCACGGAAGAAGAGTGAAGAAAAAAAAAAAAAACAGGGATACCTGGAATTGGACAAAGATAAAAAGATACAAGGATTTTTTTTCCCCCATTAGAAATCTATCACAAAGCAAACCTGCCAATATACAATCAGTATAACACCCAAGAAAAGGACACATGCAGCCAGGCGTGGTGGCTCACACCTGTAATCCCAGGACTTTTGAGAGGCCGAGGTGGGTGGATCACCTGAGATCAGGAGTTCAAGGCCAACCTGACCAACACGGAAAAAACATCGTCTCTACTAAAAATACAAAAAATTAGCTGGGCATGGTGGCAGGCACCTGTAATCCCAGCTACTTGGGAGGCTGAGACATGAGAATAGCTTGAACCCGGAAGTGGAGGTTGCAGTGAGCCGAGATCATGCCATTGCACTCCAGCCTGGGTGACAGAGTGAGACTCCGTCTCAAAAAAAAAAAAGAAAAAAGAAAAGAAAAGAAAATGACTCATGCCCCAAAGAAGTGCGAGAATGCAAGAGGGAATCCCTGGCCTTTCCCTGTCCACCCAGTTTTCTTGGCACACATCTTCCATTATCTGAATGAGTCCAGATTAGCTCACAGACCCCTGTGACTGTGTCACGTATCTCCCACCCCGTTACCCCCACCCCAGGCTCGCTGCTCCTACCTGCTTCCCTTCATACCTTCTTCTACTTTTTTCTAACTTTGTCACCAAATAAGTCAAAGAAATAAATAGGAGGATTCAAAGAAAATAATTTCAGTACATTTTAAAACTTGTAGAACATAGGAATTCTCCTCTGTTTACCACAGTCAATTCATTCATTTTCAAAATATTCATTGAGGCTCCATTATATGGCAGGCACTATGCTGGGGATGCTGGGGACTAAGGTAGGGAGTTAAAATGAGAGTTTCTACTTGGAAAGGTGAACAGATAAATAATTACCGTGATAAGCACTGTGCTAGAGATATGCAGATGTCAAAAGACCTTAGAAGGTCTCCAATCCACATGGAGGGTAGGGAATACAGAAGGCATTTCCGTGAAACAGAGTGCCTTTCACAAATCATTAAGAGTGAGTTATACATATCAAAAAGGGAAGAGGGTGATAGAAAGCTGAGGAGGAAGCATAGGCAAGAACATGGAGCATGAGAGAACAGCGAGGGACATCAGGAACATCTTTCAGGAACCTCAGGTAAAACAGACTCAGGGCCCAAGTCAAAGGAGCTAAAGTAATACTCCCTGGAGAGTGGTATGATCATTTCTGCATCTATTCAAAGAAACCTGCCAAAATATGATTAGCATAATACCCAAGAGAACGTCACATTCCCCAAGTGTGAAAATGCAAGAGGGAATTATTTCTAATAGTTCTTAAGCTCAGCAACAACAGAGCAGACACAAAAGCCACAAAATGTGTTTAAGCTTTACTTTAATGATATAGGGATATCATATATCATCAGCCCGTGGAGTATAGAGGTGGTTTACAAAGGATAAACCTTCATTGTTTGGAAAGGAAAGATCAGAGAGCTCTTTATGAAGTTTAAACAAAATCAGAGGAATAAAGAGATGTGGGAAAGAAAGAAGAAAAGAAAGTATATTGAGGACAGTCCAATCCAACTGTGAACTCATAAGGCACAGCCAGTAAATTCAAAACAACCTACTGTTTTCTGATTACTTGTGCTACTTTATTAAAATAGCCACAAACACAAAACTAGTCTACCTCTTTCTCTTCCCACTGTTGGCCCTAACCCAAAAATACTGAGAGCGAATGATTTAATAATTTATTTTCATACTCCATTTTGTTCTTAAATTAAAATTACTGTGGCTGGGTGCCCCTCCTGTAGCTTCTGCTAAAGACTTTACATAATGAAAGTTCATGAAGTGTCTGGATTTCTAACAGTTACTTATTCAAAAAGAAGATGAGATGTGGTTCATTGATTTGATTCTATTAGTTCTCTCTTGAAGTTATTTTTCTCCTCCCTCTGTGAAGAAACATTTCTGTGTCATACACGATGAGTCATTTTTGTAGTTTTAATTTCCTCCTGAGTCCTACAATAATATTAAAATATACTCACAGTGACTACAGTGTCCTTTGCAAGAAAAGAATTGTAACTTAACCATTTAAACATAGGCACTGAGTTATGTGGCATTCACTGACTCAGAGTCGAAAAAGACTCCAAAATTCTCATCCTGTATTAGAGTATACAAGGACAAAAGGAGAGGCCAAACTAAGTCTAGGATGCACAATACAAAGAAAAAAATGAGAAGACCAAAGTTACATTCTCAACACTGACGTGATAGTAAACCATACAGTCAGTCAGCCAATACATATTTGTAGGCCTAGTAATATACTGGGCACTGTTTGTAGGTGTTTGGGATACATCAGTAAACAAAAACAAAGATCCTAGTTTTCATTCTGGAGAGGGTAAGAGGCAGCAGAAGTTGGAAAAGACAGACAATAAACAATAGACATAATGAAGTAAATTACATAGTATAAATTATATAGTAAGAAGATAGGAGTTACAGAAAAAGAAAACAAAAAGTAGACCAGGGTTAGTAATTAAGGGGATGGGGGGGACAGTTACAATTTTAAATAGGGTGGTTACGGTAAGCCTCAATTAGAAATGCAAAGACACGAAATGCAGTGGAAGCAACCATTTAGGAGTTGCAGAAAACTAACAAGCTACTTTGCCTCCTGCTGACTTTGTTTCCCCCTTTTTATTACTGAAATAATAATTCTTTTCAAATAAGATGCTATTTACATTGAGATAGTAACCATTACTCTAAGTAACAATTTAGTCTCTTTACAAGCATGGGGAGCAATGGAAGGAAGGGCAATGGAAGGAAGGGCAATGCATTATGAAAATGACTTTTTAAAAGAAAATCATCTCTAGGCACCATTTCCTTTTATGGAAATAAAGTGATATTTTCTGAACTCCATCTGGGACATAAAATCTTACAAATTTTATAAATAACATATTTATTCACAGTGTCACTACATCATCTATTGTTTTGGATTCTCTTTAATTTTCCTTCTACATATTTATCCAAAGCTGAAGTCATCTGTTTTAGATTATGGGACCCTGAAAAGCAAGAACTACTCTATGTAACTACTTTGAAACATCTGCACAATCAATGCTATATATAATACATATATATATTGATATATAACAAGTACTATCTGATTACAGTTAGAAGTATCTTGTTTTTCTCATAACATGAACATATATTTTTAACCCAAACAGCTCAAAGCATTTAACAAAAAGTTTTACACACTGACAAAGTACTTTCAGAAAGCAGACGTGCATGTGGCGCAGTAAGACGCACAATGCAAAGGCTTTGAAAACAAACTGCCCGGGTTTCAGGACCCAGCCTAACCACATATTGGCTGTACAGCTTTGGGTGAATCACTTAACAGCTTCAAACTTCAGTTACTTCATGTGGGAAAACTTGAAAAATGATACCTGTTCCCAAGATTTTTGTGTAATTGAGCTAATAAGCATGGAAGTACCTGGCACAGTTCCTGAGCCACCAAAAAAAAATGTTAGTTTTCTCTTCACCAAATCTCCCCATTCTGACCCCTCATGCTAATCTCCCCTCCCACACACACACACACACACACCCCCATCAGTGAGTAAATAAATGTCTTGCTTTAAACTACAAGCAGAGAATAAGAGACAGCCAAGATTTCCTTACTCTACTTCACTAGCCCTGGCAGCCGCTCAGCTGCAGAATCCTTGGTTATTTCCTTTCTCAAGGAGGACATAGTATTCTAGTTTGACAGACCCTTTCCTGGACACACTCTCAGAATTCCCTAAGGTTCTTATCGTGGCTAATGGGTAACAATGCAGAGGCTATGGGAGTGAATAATCACTCTCTCTCAGCTAAAAACTTCCTTTATTGACTTCTCTAACTTCCCGTCAACATCTTGCTGCCAAATCAACCTCTTGTTCTAGGCAACTATTAAAAGTAATTTTCTCGAAACTGAAAAACACATTTACCCTTCAACAATAAATCATACTAACATCAGTTACCAGTCAATTAGAGTACTAGAATATCAGACTCATAGAATACTTACAATATTACAACATTTTCAAAATAAAGTTGTTTACATTTCTATTTCTGTCTTTAACCCTTAAAATGCAAACAAATACAGGCGTGAAGACAGATGTCTTTTAGTTATTTCTTCTACAAGATAAAGTGGATAGTAATATTATGTTAATAAACGTTTACTTAGTATCGAGAATGACAATATTATCTATTCTTTATTAAAAGAGAAACTAAAAGTAATACAAGCTTGTTCTTGTGACTTAGTTAAATAATAGAAAGTTTTCATTTCAGTTATGTGGCAATGCTTTGTATAGCTGTATTCCAAATGCATAGCGTGGTGCCTAGAACATAGCAGGCAGTCAATACATTTTTACCAAATTAAATGAATAAATTACCAGTTGATTTTATACTGAGGCCCAACCTATGACCTTTAATCCCCCCCAAAATAAAACACACAATCCCATTATATGTGAACCATACCCACAATACCAGAATCGAAGATTCCCACTCTGAAGGAGTAGCTAAAACAACTCCTTTTTGAGGCAATTCTGCTTACTTAGCACATTACTCCCCCCTACAGTTTTCCTTCTTTTGTTTTGTACTAAGGATATTTGTATAAAAACAGGATCTTTGTTGCTTGGTAATTCATCTGCTCCAGCTGCTTGTATTCTGTTCCCAATCAAAATTTTTGGTTTTCAGCCTCCTCATCATTTTTATAAGGAGTTGAATGAATTGGCCAGGTTTGCTCCTTTCTCCCTCTCCATGGAACACCAGGCCCCAAGCTCCCTGACACTGTTCTTTCTGTTTCTGTCTTTGGGTTGTGTGCGCACTCTAAGACACTTGTACCAGTGAAGAGTGTAACAAAGTATTGTGCCATGTGCAGTCTCTCATACACCATCTATCAGCTCATTAAAAAGTGCTCATTGATTAACAGAGGACCCCCTCCTCAGTTTCAAGAATTCTCTAGCTTTAAGTTAGGGCAGGGTTGCCCCAAAGTCAGAGAGGGTACACGGGAGCGGGTTGTGAAGGCCAGTAGCCCAGGGAAAATCATGAAAGGGCAGCTGGGTGCATTTAGGTGAACAAGAAAACAATTAATTACTCCATCAAAAGTGAAAGCACATAGGAAAACTGATCACCCACTGTTAATGTCAATTCAGTTTAAAGCACTCTATTAACCACACATACATATTTTCCAACGTCTAATTCTCATCCTGTTCTTTTCCATTCCAGACTTGCCTATCTCTTTCCCAGAGCTCTGTTCCTCTTATTTCTCACTGTTTCTACAAAAGGGACAATAAACAATTTTCTAGCCACTCATCATCATAAACTTTGACATGCTAAATTACCCCCTGCTCAGTTTATGGACCACAGTGGGCCCATAAAACTCCTCCCTCACCAGCAACCCACCCCACACAAAATTCTCACTTCCTCTTTTCCCTGCTTTAGGAAGCTTCCTAAAAAAGCAACTGAGCCACACCCACCATCTCCTGTGCTAGGAGTTTGTCGCCTAATCCTGGGACACTAGGGAGCTCCTTACCTGGAAGGCAGTTGCACTCAAAAGTGAAGTCACCAGTCTGCCGACAGGTGCCTCCGTTGACACAAGGGGAGGGTGCACAGGGCACATACGGGCTATCACAGTACTGGCCTGTGAAGCCCTGAGGGCACTGGCACTGGTAGGAACCAGGAAGGTTGAGGCAGGTGCCACCATGCTGGCAGTGTCCTGGAATGTCACACTCATTGACATCAGTCTCACACTTCTGCCCTGTGAAGCCTGTGAGGCATTTGCAGGAGAACTGGTTGGCCACAGTGGTACAGGTGCTTCCATTTGCACAGGGATGAGACAGGCAGGCATCAGTCCATTGGCACAGCTTACCTAAAGGAAGGATAACAGAACTCAGTACTGGCCACAGAAATAGAAGCTGGCCCCATCCTCAACACCTCAACTTCCAGCCAATAGGTGACATCAGGGAGCTCTTGCATGGAGAAGACCTCAACTCTGAATTTTACAGAAGGCCAAACTGGAGTGTCCTCAAGGTCATCTGACACAGAGCACTCTCCAGAAACTCTCCAACACCTTCAGCCAGGACACAAGGACTCAGTGTGTGGAGCACCTGGAGGAAACTGTAGGTTAGTCATACTGAAGCCAAATCTTGCACAATGCTATCAGCAACAGGTGTCTGGATCCATCTACTCTCTCAGAGCTCTTTGTCTGCATACGCTGCTCCTCTGTTTGAAATACCAACTTCCTTTCTGTTTTCCTAGTGAACGCTCACTCATCTTGGCAACTCTGCTCAAAAGTTAAAGTCATCCTTAGTGCCATGTTGTTGGCCTGTGTGCAAACATAGACACATCAACTTTGCTATTTCCTTCTATTATACCACCTGCCACACTGGCAGGGTTGGGTCTCCACGGTATGCTCTCAAATCACGTCTGTTGAATGGATAAAATGTATTGATATTTCCCACAAAATATAGTTACTAAATAGACCTCTTTGGTGATAGAAACAAGTCAACATTACTTCTGTTTCCTCTAAATGTAACACATATATTCTGGGAAACATTTTATTAATTGCGGTCTTGCCATAAATATAACTTGATGTGTTTGAAAATGATGAAGGGCCTCTGAGTTCCTAGGTATCAAATGAAATAGAAGATGTCAGGAGGACAGAGGTCTAGAAGGCGCTCTGTGGACTTCTCAAGTAGGAAAGTACCAGCAGTAGCAGGAACTGACGGGTTGAAGACTAAATCAGGATGCCAGGGGAAGAAAAGCATATTCTTTGAGGTAAAAAAAGAAAGAGAAAAACAATATCCTCACAGAACTAGTAAATTTGATATTCACATAGCTGACTTTTTGTTTTCATTAGCCGGAGTCATTTGTTATTTAAACTAAAGAGACGAGAACTCCTTGAATTTGTTAATACTCAATTGATTGTCTAGGAAAATATCTAAATCTCTGACCTTATTGAAGGGTAAATGGGAGACACAAGAGTTTTCTATAAGGGAAAAGAGGTGACATCAGCCATGAGCATAGACAAGTGTTCTCTGCCTATCAAGGAACGTCAAATCAAAGGAGAAAAGTGTAATACTAATTTAGGTGCAGCATATACACCTCAGAAAGCTAAGGCATAAAATCAAAGGACTGCAATTCTTCTTCCTGTCTTTCCGCTCAGGTCACTAAGAGGTACTTATTTACAGCGGAGAAAAGATATAAATGCTCACTTCTGGTGAGTGTGAATATCACAGTGGTGCCCACTAGTGAAACAGAAAGATCCCTGGTCCAGAAGTGGTGGCTCACACCGGTAATCCCAGCACTTTGAGAGGCCAAGGCAGGCAGATCACTTGAGGTCAGGAGTTTGAGACCAGCCTTGCCTACATGATGAAACCCCATCTACTAAAAATGCAAAAATTAGCGGGCTTCATGGTGCATGCCTGTAATTCCAGCTACTCTGGAGGCTGAGGCACAAGAATCACTTGAATCTGAGAAGTAGAGGTTGCAAAGAGCCAAGACTGCGCCACTGTACTGAGCGACAGAGCGAGATTCCATCAAAAAAAAAAAAAAAAAAAGGGAGAAAGGAAAACCAAACCCTGAATTTGGTTTCCGTACATATTATGTACAGGCACTAACTTTCTGCCTCTGCTTCTTCATCTCTGAGTAGAGATGAGCTAGTAAGGTCTCACTGAGGTACAGAGCTACCACAAAAACTAAGAGGAAGATCTTGTGTGATGATTCCTAAAGTAACAGACAAAAGTAGCAAATGTATAAAAGATGATCAGAAACTTACAAAACACCAAGAACAGGTCCCTTTTAATGGCAAAAGAAGCAGCTTTGATTTGGGGACCATTTCAGAGAGATATTTTAATTATGAAGAAGGCATTACTGTCATTTCCACTAGTCAGAATTAAAATATTTTAAATGGATATGTGACCCCCACTTTGCCTCATAATAGCAAAACAACTCAAAACTGACAATCAGGAAGAAATTATTCTTATAACCACCAAATATTTTCAATGACTTACATCATCAATGCTATCATAGTCATGACGGAGACAATGGATCATCACAGCTACCCTCTATTCCCACCAACACGTTTTGATGAATGATATGGTTTGGCTGTGTCCCCACCCCAATCTCAACTTGAATTGTATCTCCCAGAACTCCCACATGTTATGGGAGAGACCCAGGGGGAGGTAACTGAATTATGGGGGCTGGTCTTTCCCATGCTATTCTGGTGATAGTGAATAAGTCTCACGAGATGTGATCGATGTATCAGGGGTTTCCACTTTTGCTTTATCCTAATTTTCTCCTGCCACCACCAAGTAAGAAGTGCATTTTGCCTCCTACCATAGTTCTGAGGCCTCCCCCCAGCCATGGGGAACTGTTAGGTCCAATTAAACCTCTGTTTTTATCAGCAGTGTGAAAATGGACCAATACAGTAAATTGGTACTGAAAGTGGGGTTTTTGCAAGAGTGCCAGCTATCCAGAGACAAACTTCAGAGGGAACTAATTACTAGATGGTTGGATTAATATTTGGCCCCTACAAGCAGGTCAGATGACCAATTTGCACATCAGGATCACTACGTACCTTCACCCTGCCGAGGCATAGTTCACCATCTTTCCGGTCCTAACACTTGTGCTTGTGCTCCACCTTCCCAGTATGGAAGGCGAGATAGGCCAGTGGAAAGCTGACCTGGCTAATGGCACTGCTGAGTGACCAATTTGCCAGCAGCAGAAACCAACATTGAGCTCTTAATATGGCACTATTCCTCAGAGTGATCAGCCAGCTACCTGGTGACAGGCTGATTATATTGGACTTCTTCCATCATGGAAAGGGAAGAGGTTTGTCCTCAACGGAATAAACACCTACTCCAGATACGTATTTGCCTATCCTGCATGCAATGCTTCTGCCAAGACTACCAGCTGCAGACTCAAAGAATGTCTCATCCACCATCATGGTATTCCACACACCACTGCCTCTGACCAAGGCACTCACTTTACGGCTAAAAAAGTGTAGCAGTGGGCTCATGCTCATGGAATTCACTGGTCTTACCATGTTCCCGATCATCCTGAAGCAGCTGGATTGACAAAAATGATGGAATGGCCTTTTGCAATCACAATTACAATGCCAACTAGGTGACAGTACTTTGCAGGGCTGGGGCAAAGTTCTCAAGAAGGTTGTGTATGCTCTGAATCAGCATCCAATATATAGTACTGTTTCTCCCATAGCCAGGATTCACAGGTCCAGGAATCAAGGGGGTGGAAGTGGAAGTGGCACCACCCACCATTGCCCCTAGTGATCCAATAGCAAAATTTTTGCTTCCTGTTCCTGCGACATTACGTTCTGCTGGCCTACAGGTCTTAGTTCCAGAGCGAGGAACGCTGTCACCAGGAGACACAACAACGATTCCATTAAACTGGAAGTTACGGTTGCCACCAGGCCACTTTGGGTTCCTCCTACCTTTAAGTCAACAAGCTAAGAAGAAGAGAGTTACAGTGTTGGCTGGGGTGACTGACCCAGGCTATCAAGATGAAATCAGTCTACCACTCCACAGTGGAGTTAAGGAAGAGTATACATAAAATACAGGAGATCCATTAGGGCGTCTTAGTATTACCATGCCCTGTGATTAAGGTCAATGGGAAATTACAACAGTCCAATCCCTCAGGAATGAAGGTTTGGGCCTCTCCACCAGGAAAAAAAATACCAGGACTGCTGAGGTGCTTGCTGAAGGCAAAGGGAATACAGAATGGGTAGTAGAAGAAGGTGGTCATCAATACCAGCTACTACCACATGACCAGCTGCAGAAAGAAGTATTGTAATTGTCCTGAGTATTTCCCTCCTTCTTTTGTTAAAAACATGTTTATGCACATACACACTTGTACTAAGAAAATATCTTCACTTTATTTCCTTTCTCCTTTATCGTGTGACATAAGATTTATTGGCTTCACATCAGCATTTAAGTATTGCTAACTTTATGTAAGTATTCGGTTGGGGATTGGTGCATTTCTGGTTGTATGAAGAATAGTTGTACTATGTTAGGCATAATTATGACCTTACTATTGTCGTTATGTGAAAATTATGTATGATCTCAGGGAGATGTGTATGGGTTCAAACTGACAAAGGGCACACTTGTAATGGTTAAAACTGAGTGTCAACTTGATTGAACTGAAGGATACAAAGTATTGATCTTGGGTGTGTCTGTGATGGTGTTGCCAAAAGATATTAACATTTGAGTCAGTTGGCTTGGGAAGAGAGACTCACCCTTAATCTGGATGGGCACCATCAAATCAGCTGTCAGCAAATATAAAGCAGGCAGAAAAAAGTGAAAAAGTGAGACTGGCCTAGCCTCTCAGCCTACATCTTTCTCCCCGTGCTGGATGCTTCCTGCCCTCAAATATCAAACCCCAAGTTTTTCGGTTTGGGAACTCAGACTGGTTCTCCTTGCTCCTCAGCCTGCAGACAGTCTACTGTGGGACCCTGTGATCATGTGGGTTACCAGTTAAACTCTGCTCTGTCTTCCTCTCTCTCCCTCTCTCTCTCTCTCTATATATATATATGTATACACACACACACACACACACATATATGTATACTCTGTATATATATATGTATACACTGTATATACACATACACACACACACACACATATTCCATTAGTTCTATCCCTCTAGAGAACCCTGACTAATGCAATGAAAAATTAATGTAACAGTGTTCTCTACACTAACTGATTCAGTATCGTTTTCTGAGCACATTTTTCATTTTTTTGCTTATTGCTTTCATGCAACTCTTGGTTTAGAGCTTAAAGCAGGAGAAAAAATGAAGAATGTTTTTCCTTTCTCATCTAATTTAATAAACACTTTTGAATAAAGCTCAGACTCACCTAGAAAAACCCACAATCTATTCAGGTGAGAGATGTGTAAAAAAATTACAACAAAATGTGATGCATAAAAATAATAAAACTTAGAGGCCAATTGCCTAAAGAAATCATGAAGGGGTCACTAAGACACAATTGTAAATAATATTGGACAATCACCAATTGTAGAAAGGGCATTCCAGGCAAAAGGATGTGTAACTGTACAGAGGCAATAACAAGTATGATATTTTCAGGAAATGAGGAGAATTTGGTGTGACCAGGCCTAGATGCTCGTAGGGGAGGTCAAGCTACAAAAAGATGTAAAGCTTAGGTTGTAAAGAGCTATGGAAGCCATGTATAAGAGTTTTCGGTTTATTCTGTGGATAATGAAAAAACATTAGACATGGTAAGCAGGTAAGACTGTTAGAATATTTGCATTTATGTAGCAATATCATGGGTGAATGAGACGGGGGAGAGAAAAAAGGCAAGAAAACCTATTCAGAAACTACTTCAGAAGTCCAGATGAGAGATGACATGGCCCTCAACTATAGGGCAGCAGAGGACACAGGAGGAATAGACAGGTGAGAAGCAATTCAGAGGTTAGGTTGGGTGACTGAGTTGAAGTGAGGTAAGAACAAGTGACAGGGAGTTTCCAGCTTCGATATCTGCTGTGTAGAGTGTTGCTACAATGTTCTATCAACATGGTGAGCTGAAGGCACCTGTAGAATATCTCCAAGGAGAACATGCAAAGGATAGTTAGAAACATGAGCCTGAATGTCAGGGCTGGGTGGAGCTAAGGGAGTGATGGTGAGATTCATCAGCAACTGATGAAGACAGTGGCAGTGGAGGCAATTAAAGACAGTGAAATTCCCCAGGGGAGAGCTGTGACGTGGCTCAAAAGAGAGTGCAAAACAGTGCTCCAGGCAGCACAAACATTTAATGGATAAGAACAGGCAATGAAGAACCAAAAGGAACGGGGTTCAGAAAACCAGAAAAGCCCTGAATGTCTAGGGAGGGAGATTTCTAAAAGTAAGTAGTTAATAACATCAGCAACTTTTCCTCTGATGACAGTGTACTTCTTTCTTTTAGTGAAGTAACTCTGATTCCCCACCTAAACATACATGATTTTTTTTGAGACAGGGTCTCACTCTGTCACCCAGGCTGGAGTGCAGTGGTGTGATCATAGTTTGTTGCAGCCTCAAACTCCTGGGCTGAAGCAATTCTCCCACTTCAGCCTCCCAAGTAATTAGGACTACAGGGGCACACCACCGTATGTGGCTAATTTTGTTTTATTTGTATTCTTGTTTTTTGTAGAGATGGGGTCTTGCCATGTTTGCCAGGCTGGTCTCAAACTCCTGGCCTAAAGGGGTCCTCCTGCCTTGGCCTGCCAAAATGCTGGGATTGCAGGTGTGTGCCACTGCACCTGGCCCTGACATATATACTTTAAGCAGTCAAAGTATTTACTTGGTCCTTTTTCTTTCTCTTTCTCTGCCCCTTAAAACTCTCAAAGGAAGTTAGGGATAGTTGTATGGAACATCCCAGTTCCTTATCATAATCTAAATGTGCACCAGAGCTGGGGTACTCTTAACGACCAGATGCCATGATCTAAATAAAGATGCTAAATAAAGGTATCTGCTGAGGGTAGGAAAGCACAGGCTTTAATTCTATCAGTTACCTGTAAACCCAACTTGGCAGGTGCACTCATAGGTATCCCGGCTGAGCATATGGCATGTACCGCCATTGAGACAGGGGCGAGACACAAAGCACGGGTGAGATGTCGAGTACTGGCAGTCCTCTCCTGTGAATCCTGAGGCACATCGGCACGTAGCTTTCCCCAGCATGGCCTGGGCCACACAAGTCCCACCATTCTGGCAGCGGTTCTTCTCACAGGGGTCTCGATGCTGACAATATTCTCCCAAGAAGCCCTCTGGACATCTGTATGGAAAAGAGAAGAGTCCATGAAAACATCTGACTTCTTGTGAGTCCAAAAACTCACAGCAAGAAATGCAGTCCATTCAAGAAAGCATGAGCTTGTGAATCAAGAGACCTACAGGTTCCACCTGTAAAACTGCCCCCCTTTAGAAGAAGGAGTGCTTAGAGAACTTAACCACATACTCCCATGTCCTTTTGAGTCTTGGAGACTGAATACCAGGTGTGTGGTCCAGCAGGGTCTGCTAATGGCCAGTCCACATGACCCCCTATTCAAAGGCAAAATGCACTACAGCCTTTTTCCACGTGTGTACAGGTTGGGATTGTGTAATAAACAGCACCTTTTTTAGAGCAGTTTCTACTTATCTCCTTAATTCATTATCTCTCTCAGTTTGACTAAGCCATTTGATAGGATTAAGATGTCCACAAGATAATGCATAAACTTGGCCCTCTTATCCCCTCCAATTTAAAATATGTAAGATACCACGTGCTTTTCCTCAATTAAGCTTTGAGAAATAGTAAGTTCTCTGTCTTGTTTCCACTGAAACATCAGTTGGTCTATACCCAGATTTCTGGGTTATCTTCAGGTGATTGACACTGCAACGGAAAAAGGGAAAGGAGGTACAGGAATGGGGGAAGGGTTCAAAGGGATATTTAAAAATCTGTTAATATTTAAGTAGTAGGCATTTTTTAACCAAATAAGGCACAAAATAGAATTAAAATAACATAAAATATCTAAGATACCATATAAACCCCAAAGTAAAGGAGGGCAACAACTGAAGAATAATAATCTATGATATTTTCCACATCGGGGCACTGAGAAACCTTTTTATATGGCACCCCCTTGATTCATAAGATGCACAACCATTTCAAACTGTGTATAATATTTATGACAATTTTCTCTGAACAATATCAAAAAGGCATGGTAAGTCTCCATTTTCGTAACCAAGTTGTTTGAATGGAATCTCTGAGAAGCATTTAACTTCAGAAACACAATGACTGTGATTCTAACGACAAATGCCGCTATTTGGCTGGTGCCCCAAATATGTGATTCGTATTCCTTGTTTTACCTTTCAGGGACTAGAAAACTGAATCTAGTAGGCTGTTCCACCATTACCTCAAACATTACACATTTAAACCAAACTCGAAATCTCCCCATCAAAAACCAGCTCTTCCTGTACCCAAGCCCTAGTGTCCTGATTTTCCTAGTCACTCTGACCTGAAACACCAAGGTCACGAGTGCTTCGTCTTTGACAGTCATATCCAAGGCCTTTCATTAACCATTGATGGCAAGGTGAGCTCTGCAGGGGTCATAGCTACTGAGAAGAGAAGGAAGGCCAGATATTAAGAAACTAAGATAGAACATGCGCAGAATTGCATAGTAACTAAAATGGCTAGAGGAGAAAACAGGGCTGGTGAATAGCTACAGTGGTAGTGAGGTAACTGGCCACAGCCTCTTCACCCCTCCCAGAGCTGCGTAAGAGAAGCGTGGCAGAGCCAGGAGCAGCTAGGGCTCTGGGCATCTTCAGGAGTAGGTGAAACTGGAGACCAATAGGCAGTGAAGAAAGTTCACAGCACTGAAACCAAACATGGCATGCAGGTAACCATGAGGAGTCTGTACCTAAGAAGGTCAGAGGGTCTTGTTTGGAGTCCTAGTGTCGTGAGCTTGGACAAGTTACTTATCTTCACTGACTATCCATTCTCTCACATTGCAAATAGTTAATAAGGCCACCTACATCATGAGATTATTGTGAGAACTGAACAAAATCAAGTATGTAAAAAACCTTATAAATATTAAAATGTTTTGCAAGTGGGCCGAGCACGGTCACGCCTATAATCCCAGCACTTTGGGAGGTAGAAGCGGGCAGATCACCTGAGGTCAGGAATTTAAGACCAGCCTGGCCAACATGGTGAAACCCCGGCTCTACTAAAAATACAAAAATCAGCCTGGCGTGGTGGCGCACGCTTGTCATCCCAACTACTCAGGAGGCTGAGGCATGAGAATTGCTTGAACCCGGAGGCAGAGGTTGCAGTGAGCCGAGACTGCACCACTGCACTCCAGCCCGGGTGACAGCAAGACTCCATCCTAATTAAAAAAAAAAAAAAAAAAAAGTTTTGCTATTTTCTCTCTTCTTTGTGCTTACTGAGGAAAATACAATGCCCTATCCAAATCACAGCTTGATTTGAGAAGTTTCCTGGGTCTGTTATTTTAAGTGGAGGAGCAAGAAGTGCCAATGCAGCACAGCTAAAATTAACTGAAATATATTATTAAAAGCATCTGCAGCTTATTCAAGAGATGTGCCATGAATGATGTTAAAACCTGCAACACAGTTCTCATTCACAGTGCAGTCCTCTGGGCATTCTTACACGGCTCTTGATTCTCCCGTATGGGAATTACGCACCTTTGCAATAATGGCAAATTGTTAAACCTGGATAGGCTTTGCCCAGCTTCGCTCCTGAACTATTACGCCACTCCCAACACTATCACGTGGCATATGCTACGAGGACGCAAACTCATTTAAATGGTAGCATCATAAACATATAATGGAAATATAAGTTGCCAGGAAAACAAAAATGAAGCAAAATGGAAGTTTCTAAAGCTAAACAGATCTATTTCTAAATTATTTGTTTCCATAGTTTAATTCACATTGCTCCACCCTATCAAGTATGGAAAAACACGTTTTAACTACGATATATGTAAGAAATCAGTAAAAGCAGAGATTGGCGAAGTATAGTTTGCAAGTCTAATTTGGACCACTGCCTGTTTTTCTTTGGCCTATAAACTAAGAATAGTTTTTATGTTTTTAAATTAAGAAAAAAACAAAAGTAGGATATTTTCTGACATTTCAAAATTATATAAAATTCAAATTTCAGTGGCAATAAATAGTCTTACTGAAACACAGCCATGCTCATTCATTTACGGATTGTTTATAGCTGATTTTGCACTATAACAACAGAGTAAGTAGCTGTAATGAGACCACAAAGCCTGCAAAAGTATAATTACTCTCTGGCACTTTACAGAAAAAGTTTGCCAACCTCTGAATAAACAATATATGAAGCTTAATTCTATAAATATCATCCAATATGCTTATTAATAATAATGTGTTTCTGATAGGAAATCAAACCTATTAGTTTCCACAAAGAATATTAAACTCAAAATCATTCATTCATGCAACAATTAGTAAGTGCCTATCATGCACCAGGCATTTTTCTAGTACCAGAAAAAGTCTTGCACTCATGGAGTTTAAATTCTAATAGGGGGAAGACGAAAACAAAATTACTAAGTAAAAGATGCATGTTAGACAGAGTTAAGTGCTATGAAAAAAAATAAAACAGGAAGGAATGGAGTTGGGGATGGGAATGAGGGGTGAGTAAAGAGAAGTGTCTCAGTTTAAAATAGGAAAATCAGAGAAGGCTTTCACTGAGAAGGCAATACTTGAGTTGAGACCTGAATAACGTGAAAGTAATCATGCAGGCATCTTAGGGAAACACATTCAAGAGAAAGTGAACAGCAAATGCAAAGGCCGTAACACAGAGAACAGCCCCGGCATGTCTGAGGAACAGCAAGGAGACCTGGAGCAGCAGCAAATAGATGAGAGCTGTAACTGTGTGGATCAGTTGGGGCCTTTAAGCCATGTGAAGAAGGACTTAGAGTTTTCCTCTAAATGGAATACTTAGATATGAGGAACAACAGACTTACTCTCCTAAAGCCCATGTACAGAACCACATATTGGCTTTATTTGAAACTAGACCTACTGTTAGTATTAATATAATAAAGATTTGATTTCTATTTAAAATGTTCTAGAGGGCTGGACACCAGTTTAGTTCTTCACTTTTACCTTAAAACATACACAAGTCTCTTTAACCTACATTTTAATGAAGTCCCACTTCCCTTTCTAAATTCTTCTTTCACAACTAACCTTCTATGACTGTAGCCTAATTTCAGATATTTCTCTTTCTTTTCCATCTACTTCTTACTTATCCCTCTGCAACAAAACTTCAATTCTAATTATTGCTTAGAAACCGTTTTCTAAGAACAATGACTTCCCCTTGTCAAGTTCAGTGGTCTCATCTGAGACTTCATAAGGAAATTCTCTCTCCTATCGGGGGAATTGCTAACCACTCTATGCACCATTTTAATCATTTTACCTTGGCTTCTATGACTCCATCTGTCCATCTCAAAGCCCAGTGAAGTCTTAGTCTGGATAGCTGATTTCTCTTCTCCTTCTTCCCCCATCTATTATAGCCACCTTAATGTTTAAGTCTGGGCTGCACTGCTCTTTCCCTCATATGCATTCATTACTGTTGTTGTTCACTTGGTTTTAAACAACTATCTTCATGTAACTGACTCCAAAATACAGTGCTCCAGTCCCATATGTTAAGTTTTCTAAAAGTTATCTCTCTACCCTAATAAGTCCTGCCACTATTTGAAACTAAATATTTAAAAAAGGAGATCACTTTCCCAAGAAACTTTAATTCTTCCACTTTTCTAAGGCTTCCACACACAATTGAACTTAGTTAATCTCTTTAAGTTATATATAATTTATTACCACATTCTGACAAGACTTGTTAACTGAATTCCTGTAATACTTATTATTCATGTTCACAGTTTCCTTTTTTGATACAAATTCTGATCATCTTAAAAGCCTCAGGCCAGACATTGTTGCTGGCCTTTCCCCCAATTCCAGCCATCCTTGGAATAACAGAACCTTGAAATTCAAGAAATTTAATTTCTATCCAATTAAGTAATCATTTCTAAAATATTTCTAAAAGATGATCACCAGCCTCTGCTTGAATACAAGCATGTACCATGGTGCCTGATTAATCTTAAGAATTTAATAAATGCTTGGAGTTATTATTGTTCCTGCTCTTAAGAGCATAGAGTCTGGAATCAGACCACCTGGACTTCAATCCCAACTCCACCATTTACTCAATGTGTAATCTTGGGCAAGGTACTAAACTTCCCTTTTGTAAAAGAGATTTAATAACAGCACCTACTTACAGGATTTTTAAATAAGGGTAAAGCACTTAGAACACTATCCAGCACATAGTAAACACTAGGTATGTGTTAAGTGAAATTACTGACTCACTACTTCAACAAAAGAACAATCTTCAATGTGGGTGGATCCCACTGTCAGAAAGCTCTTTCTTTCTTTCGTAATTCTTCAGATTCTGCCTCCCTTCCTAGGTATATTCCCAAGATAACTGAAAACACGTGCCCACATAATAAAAACGTTCATAGCAGCATTATTCATAATAGCCAAAAAGTGGAAACAACCCAAATGTCTATAAGCTGATTAATAGATAAATAAAATGTAGTATATCCATAAATGAAATATGTGGCCATAAAAAGTAATAACATTCCGATACATGCTACAACATAGATGAACCTTGAAAACATGCTAAGTGAAAGAAGCCACATACAAAAGGCCAAATATTATATAATTCCATTTATATGAAATGTCCAGAATATGCAAATCCATAGAGATATAAAGTAGATTAGTGTTGCCAGGAGCTGGAAAGAAAGGGAAATAGACAATAACTACTAAGCAGTAGAGAGTTTCTTTCAGGGTGATAAAAACGTTTTGAAATTAGATAATGGTGATGGTCTCGCAACTCTGGAAATACTAAAAACTACTAAATTATACACTTTAAAAGGGTAAATTTTATAACGTAAGTTATGTCTTAACTTTTAAAAGAACAAATTGTGCCTCTCTACAATTTCCAGGTTATCTCTACCCTCTAGAACAAAAAAAGAACAAGCCTTCTGCTTCTCTTACACATAGCCCTTCAAGAATCTGATGCTAGTTATGTGGGCCCTTTGTTTTCTTTTTTCCAGGATTCAATGGTTTGGCTTATTCCTTAATATAAAGTTATCTCCAGGCTTCCTCACTGTTTTAGTGGTGTTTCTATGCTTAATAGTAGTAATAATAATCGGAATGACCAAAATTTTCTGTCTTCCTTCCCAGGTATATACCCAAAGTTACAGAAAACATATTTTCTAAGTACTTACTATGCATTATATATTTGCTAAGCATTTTATAGCTATTATCTCTTGTATTACTTGCTACAGTGCCATATATATTATATCATAATCTCCGTTTTATATATGAGGAACTTGAAGCTTAGAAAGATTAAGATTTCAGAGCTAGCAGATGAGAAAGGCAGGATTCAAACCCAAGTAGACTCTAGAGTCTATGTGCTTCAACACGAGGCTATCCTGCCTCCTCCTCGTCACTGGATGATTCCAGTTCATCAAAAACTTCTTTAAAAAGTGAGGCTCAAAATGGAAAAAAACTTAACACATGTGTTCTCACCAGTGCAGCACAGAGCTGAACCATGACCTCCTGATCTGGACACTATGCTTTTACTATTTCAGCCTAAAGCCGTACACACTTGTTTAGAACCCACAAAATACTACTATGTACTATGGAACACACACTCAGCTAAAACTTTTAGAGCATTATTTCACATGAACTACTATTGTGCCCTATTTTTCTCATCTTATACTTGTAGCATATGTTTTGTTAATCTAATAATTGGAACTGTCATTCATTCCTCTTAATTTAGTCATATTGAGTCTTTACTCCAAGTTTCCTTGATTGAGACAACTTTTATGTTATACTAATATAATCACCGAACTTCAGCAAATAACCTATATCTCAGAAACCAAATGGTCGGAACCCCTATAGCACTGATAAGCACTCCAAAGCTAACTGATGTACCCAAAGTTGGTTATCTGTGAATCTAGTAATTACCCACAGTTTTACAAATATATCCGCATCTTCATCTAGAACTTGCAATGAAATAGCACTTAACTGAAAGTGTATGACTAAGTCTTGCCCCAAGACTAGCACCTATTCAATCAACTCTAACTCCCTAAATAGACCAGCATACTATCCATACTTCTCCCGCTCCCTAAGGACAGTCTGGAAATTCTTTGCTGAACCTAAGCATGTGACTGAAAGAATAATCCTTCTTAAGCATAATTCTGATGTCATTCTTCTGCTCAGAAACTAGCAACAGTATTAATATCAAGGCTTTCAAATCCAAGTTCTTTACAATCTCTGGTCTGCTTGTCTGTCCCATTCCAACTATCTAACCATCTTACTATTTAGTAATCCATAACTTGAACACCCGATATTGTTTCCACAATTTTGTCTGCTATCCCCTATACTGAAATCTTCTTTTTAATTTCCAGTGAGAAATATGCTTCCCTTCTCGTATATCTCCAACTTATGTTCGTTCCTTCCTTCCATCCCTCTGCTGTAAGCCTGTCCTACAGTAAGCCTTCTCCAAACCATCCCACCTATCTCTGATCCTTCCAACAGTAGATGCAGTGCCATGTCACGCACTACATTGTCTCTACCAGTACAATTCTTCTTTGTTTAAGCCATTGTTATGTCTTTGCTGTACCTTTCTCAAACTCCCATCTAGATAGCTTTTGTGGGGGAAGAGCTCGTCTTGAACCCCTGGCATAGGTTCCCTGAATACCTGAGTATCTAAACCCCACTAAGCACTGATTCCAAAGCAGGCCAAATTTCATGTGATGAATAAAGTCAGTCTCTCAAATATTCTACAAAATCCAACTCTACTCTGTGATCTGTCTGGTAGAATAACAGGCCAAATCAACCTAATAGTCATCCTGAGGTACAGAATTATCCTTCACACCGCAGGAAGCTAAGCAGCATTATGGACACGGGAGGAAAGGGGAATAACAGGCAAGACAGTCAGAAATAACAAACACAGACCCTTGTTTCCTAAGGCAGGAGATCTTTCAATTTGCAAATCCCTGTTCAACTGTAGTATAAGGACAACATATACCCTGTTAGTCCTGGTGTAAAGGAAGGTTCTCTACTTGAAAACAAGGGTTGATATAGCTCTCTTCTTGAGATGGATAAAGTTGAATTTGGTTAGAGGCTGAAAACATGGCTATAACACCCAACGTTCTTCAAGAATCTATAATTCTATTAAGCTACCCAGTACACAATATGGAAACTAGTCCACCACTTGAACTAAAGGTGTATACTCTAAAAATTAACCACAAAAATCTAACCGATGTCTTTCATCCACACAACTATATGAATGTTTCCCCTCCTGTAGGGAATTTATCAATTATTTTCATAATTGTCTCTTCAAAGTCTCTCAGTGACTTCCTTCTATTCCCTCTCTCTTCTTTAGCCTTGGAACTCTGAAAGAACATATTTCACAGATGAGGTTGTGAATAGAGAAAGGTTTCGGGAGCATTTTTCCATTTTAAATTCCATAAATTAATCTGAATACTTATCAGGCTCACCCAGATATATTTATGTCTTTTTCTTTAAAAGTCTCGGCTGGGCTTGGTGGCTTACGCCTGTAAGCCCAGCACTTTGAGAGGCCGAGGTGAGCAGATTGCTAGAGCAGAAGTTTGACACCAGCCTGGGCAATATAGGCAACATGGTGAGACATCCATCTCCAAAAAAAAAAGGGGGGGGGGGGGGGCAGTCATTTCTGACATTAAGAGGTTCACATTTTCATTACTACTGTTCAAACATACACATGGGGTTGGGGGCAGAAAAGTAAAGGAAGGAAGAAAAGAGAAAAAAAACGAGGGATTCCTCCTAACGGAACCAGAAAACATTCTATTTGAAAGGATACCCCTACAGTTCCCTCTCACTTAAGCAGGTGAAAACCAGACCCCAACTCTCACATCTCACTAGCAGCCTGGATTAGTTTACACGTAGCCACTTTACAGATTTCAACGAAGCTGGGATCTGAATAGCAATTCCAATCTATCTGGCAACGGCTGCAGTTCAGGATCAATCTCCCTAGTAATGCAGGACAGAAAAAATTTGTTCTTTCACGTTTCCTAAGTGAATAGCCACTCGTCTAGAGAAAAGCTTAAAACAGTGTAGCAGCTTGTGTCAGCTCCAAGATGACTGAAGTCTGAGCAGGAAATAAGCCCCTTTTCCAAATAAAAGCCAGTGTTCTCTCCCCTTGTTTTCTCCACCGAAGGTTCTGTATCAGCAGGGCGAGTCCACATCGCATCCAGGGCTTTGCAGCGCTGTCTTTAGCTTTTTTTTTTTTTAACGAGGTTTTGGCCATTAAAAACAACAACAACAACAAAGCAAAATCCCACCACATACGAGAAGAAAGAGAGGCGTGCTTTGCAAAACAGCTATTTCAAAATCATGATTTTTAAAAAACTATACAGAATGTGGAACGAAGGGGGAAAAAAATGTCTCATGTGGGTTGCGTCGGCACTGCAGCTGCTCCTCATTAAAGCTCCTCTTTACTCCCTCTGGGCTAGCTTCCAGCAGAAAATTCTTTAAACAGAACTCTGCTTTCAACCCACTTTCTTCTTACACTGGGCCTCTTGGCCCCCCAATCTGCAGTGGCAGCCTGCCCTAGCTGAGCTCTAGAGGGGGGAGCTGTCGTTAAGGTAAATGAGGTAAGGGCAGGGGAAAGAACTAACAAAACCCAGAAACCAAATTAAGCATCGGTCAGTAACAAAGGTCTGCAGTTTGAAAGGCTCCAAATCAGTCTGTTCTTTCCTGTGACCATAATGCCAGCTTAGTTTCCTGCCCCCCCTTCTCTGTCCTCCCTGTTAAAGTAGATAAAAATAATTGCTAACAGCCAAGGCTAGCTGTAACCAGTGAAAGTTCCTATGTAGCAGTCAATTCCCAAGGCTCTTGACTACAAACTCGTAGGTACACCAGAGCCTGTAGAATCCAGTCTAAACTTCTAGGCTGGCATTCAGAAGGCCCAACCCACCTACTGGTCTACCCTGACTGGTCTCCCTCCTTTCAGGCTGATGTCTGATGGGCTCATCAACTTTTTAATTCTGTCACTCTGTGTAAAGGTAACTAACTAGGTTATGCTAATTACCGACTTTGCTTTAAAAACATGCATGAGGACTTCTCGTTAACTTCCTGGTAAAGAGGGGGAAGAAAAGGGAAGAAGCTCTGTCATACTGACTAGTTCTTGCCATTCCCACTCTACTCTCACCCCCCTTACCTCAAAAAAAGACAGGAAAAAAAAAAAAAGAATATACTATAGCTTACTCAGCTAGAAGGAAAAACAAAACAAACTTGTAAAAAAAAGTATTTGTGTATAGATTAGTGTTCAGAACTGGGCTGTTTGTGGTAAAACACGCTTTCTAGTGTAGTGTTTTTTCTTTTCTAGTGTAGTAAGGCCCTAGACAAGGGAAACAACACACTGAAATTGTTTCACCTCAAGCATCTCCTAGAAAAGAGCCTTACTAGTTGTATATGAAGGAAACAAAGACAAGTATACAATCTCTCTCTCTCTCTCTCTCTCCTCTCTCACACACACACACACACACATTTTATCACAACTAATACACAAAGACTACCAAATACTGCAGGGCAGCTCATTTTCTACTATGTAAATTCAGCTTCCTGGACAGACCATTTCTGCTTTTCTAGTAGAAGCATTTCAGAAAATGTTAATCTTGGTTCCCACATTAGGTTGCATGCTTCCAAATTAAAAGTTTCCCACAGGAAAAGAACTTTGCGGGGGAATTGTGAGGCTGGGAATTACCTCTGAAACTCCACCTCACTTGGTTTACATGTGTTATGTTTTTCTCCTCCTCATATGAATAAAGCAAAGTGCACGCTGATTTTAATAAACCCAATCAAAATGAAGCTGAAGTGGTACGAACTTTAAAGCTGCTGATTCACAGCAACATTCATCTTCACTGGAGACTGTGAAATCAGTAACCACTGCAATGAGAAACCGTGCTTTATTTATACAAGAACTTTGCAAACATCCTTATCTTCCAGTTTACACTCTGGGCTCATTTATCAGAACTCAAAGGCTGAGCAGAGCACCTCGTTTCTTCAATCATCACTTGAAAGACTGGGGAGGGGCACACAGCGTTAACAGACTTGTGTTGTTGCTATGAAGAACGTAGTCTTTCCTCTGTTCCAGAACACAATCAGGATCTCACCGTACTGCACTGCACTGGACCCTGAGAAAATACCTACTTGTGATTAAAACATGGCAAATACATTCTAGACATATCAGTTTACAAAAAGCCCCTTCAATGTCATGGACAAAACTGAATGAGTTAGCTCAGTCGTTCCTAAGCTATGGGCTGTGGAGTTACTGCAAGGGATCTGCAATCCTTATAAATCACTTTCTAAACTACTAAACAGTGTCTTGTCCATATTTAAGTATGTGTATATGCTGTTAAGACTAGTAAAATATAAAGATATATTAAAATGATTCTTGAATTCTTAGATTTTGACAGTATACACTGTATTCAAACGACACACTGAGAAATTGTGTCATCTCAAGCTCTCTCCTTTGTGCACTCTTGCTAAATGTCTTTCATTAAATGCTTACAGGATACACTTCTCACCTCCAGATCTCACATGCTTTTCAGTCAGCCCAAAATGCTTTTCCCAACCTTCTCATGGCCAAGCCCTAAAATTTCATTAAGTCTCAGCTTAAATGTTATTTCCTTTGAAAAACAGCCTTGATACCCCCTCTGTTCTTCTATTCCTGACATATTGCGCTTCAAATTAGCCTTTATTATGATTATTTGTCAACAGACTAAAAATTATTAATTCTCATACTCCCGGTGCCTAATACATTGACTGGCATACAGAAGGCATTCAACTATTCAGTGCAGAAGCAAAAGGGCAAAATGGAAGGCTTTGTGGAATCTTTACCCCTTAAAAAGGCCCTATAAATACACTTGAAGTTTGGGAACAACTGGGTTGAGCTATTTACCTAAAGGATTTTCAAAACTAATTAAGATTCTTGATATATAGACTACTACTTAACCCTCACTCACCTCTAAATCAGTCAAATTGGGCCAACTCCATGCAAAGTAGATTATTTTTTAATCACCTTCCCTCCCACCCCCCAAATATGAAGTTAACCAACACACACAGAGAGGCCTGAGGCACGTGTGCATGTGCAGGCACACATACCACACACACACAGTCCTCATTCCCTCTTGCACTTTCATTAGTCTCTTATTAGTCGTTGATAAAAGACTGACTACATAAATGACCAGGGACCCGGAGCCCTGAGTAAAAAAAAAAAAAAATCCTACAAAGTGGCCTCAATAGCATGAACTGCTAGATTCTGTAGTGACTGACATTGAAAATTAAAGAAGATCTCTGGAAAGAAAAGTAAGTATTGGAGCCTGATTTCCATTCCCCAATGTTGGTGGATGACCACCTTCAAAGTTCTGAAGTCCAGAAAAATATCTAAAAGCAGGATAGTTTAAAAAGCTTACTCTTTGGTCTGAAAGGATTTTCCTAGTTCAAAAACAACTGTACCTATTTGGATACCAAAACTGAAAAGCAATAGTGGGGAATCTTTAGATTGCTTAATGAGATCTGGAGAAACAGCTCTTACTCCCAGACTACATTCTAATGAGTTATGTAATAAAGGCTAATTCACTTAGCTGTATTAAGCCTCAGGCTCCTCACTTATAAAACAAAATGAGTGGCAAAGGTGCTTTCCAAAGTCCCTTTGACCTCCTAAATGTGATGACTCTATAATCTAGGCCTTTGAAGTCCCGTGGCAATACCACCCAAGGATGTAATGATGCTTGCTGATGTTAATGTTTGGGTATTTGTAGTTGTATACGACTTGACCACTGTCCCACTCCAAGCAGGAGATCCTAGGGCAAGAACTGTGCTGTGTCTCTTTTTCTATATCCCTCACAGTGCCCATCACCCTCGAGGTGCACAGATGGTTCCACACACGCTTATGTAAATGAATTGTTCCACAACTCACACTTTCAGCTAGCCCCTCACAGATGCATAAGAAAGCAAAGAACAAGCAAAGAGAAGGAACAATATATCTAAACAGATAAAGAGAATGGAAAAAAAAATCTTGTATTTAAAAGGAATAGAAAGGCCTAACCATCTTCTCTCAAACAACTCCTGTTTTCTTGAGTATAGAATGGTGGTAAGTATCTCAGTCTCTCTATGGAATCTGACCTGCTGATTAGTTACACAAGGCTAAAACTGACTGAAGTATGTATGTGAGACGATGGTCTGGGAAAGAGAAGCACTAAATTTAAGCTGACAGGAAATCAACCACTTACGTAACATCAGGTACAACTTTATCCAGATCTCATTTTTATGCATCCTCTCTACAAAGCATGAACGCTTACCTTACTCATTTCCCATCTCATGATGCTATCATTAATTCTCGTAAAATTTAGACAAGAATAGGTGATGTCTCCTAATTAGAGAGTTTGCTTCTGTCACGAACTGTGACAGTCAGTGTCTGCCTTTGCCTGGAAGAAAATGAGTCACTTTTTCATTAGTAATCAAGTTATGTCCATTTTTTTTAACAGTGGTCCAGAAATTCCAGGCCGTGAGTTTCAGCAATACGAGACGGAGAATCAGACACCACAAATACTGTATACAAATAGAATTAAGACAAAAAATAAAGTCAAGGAGGTACTGAGTTACTTTTCAGGATGACTGAGGTTTCAGAAGGGGCAAGCTGCCCTGTAAAATAATTCCTCAAGATGCATCTGGCTTACACAACAAGAACCAGTATTTCAAAATCTTAAAGTGACAGGCAGTTAAACAACTAAGGCAGTATCATGGGCTAGGCAAGAGAATCGTAACCACCACCAAATGTTTTCCACACAGAATAGGCAGCCCTAGTTTATTCTGGATAATTGAGGGTTTGGATATGTACGATACAATCAGAGGAAACAAGCAGTAAAGGATCTGAACTAATCTGGGGTAACCAAAGACCTGGCTAACAGATGCTTGCTTACTCTAGGTCCCTCAAATCAATCAGATCTGGCCATTATGTTGGACAGAAGATATCTGGGGTTGAGATATCTGAATTCTCAACTAAGGGAATGAAGTACGCAGTATATGAAAACCAACCCTCTTCTTAGTGCCTCTGTTTTTCTATCACTTCTCCTATCCCAACACATAATCTTGCTCTTGCCTTAGAGAGTCTTAAGATTCTGATTTTCCTTGCAAAACATGGCCAAAAGCCTACCTGCCTCTCTGTCTGGCAGAAGTATAAGAATCAAGAGTCAAGGGCAGAAAGGTCTGAGGGAGGGAGGTAATTGCTCCCAGCTGCCCTCTCTTCCTGTCCCCTGGTCCTCTCCTTCACCCACACTCTAGACATTCTACTTCCAAATATTCAAGTTAGCATGTGCCAAAAGAATGATTTTTTAAATTACTTACCTGTCACTGTGAAACTAGATTAATCCACACAATGGTTTAGTAAAGCTCACACAAACTGGTGTATACACAGAAGAGAGCAATCAAGATGTAGAAAACGTTTGAAACTGTGTCATTAACAAAACATGTTCTCACTCATAAGTGGGTGTTGAACAATGAGAACACATGGACACAGGGAGGGGGAACATCACACACTGGGGCCTGTCGGCAGGTGGGGGGGCTAGGGGAGGAATAGCAGGGAGTGGGGGCATTGGGGAGGGGCAGCATTAGGAGAAATACTGGATGTAGATGACGGGGGGATGGATGCAGCAAACCACAATGGCACATGTATGCCTATGTAACAAACCTGCACTTTCTGCACATGTACCCGGGAACTTAAAGTATAACAAAAAAATTTAAAAAAAGAAAAATTATTAAAAAATTGATAATGATTATTACAAGAAATAACAGTCCCTTCTAGTCTCCTCAGCTTCCTTCCTCTTACCATTCTCCTATCTATTCATCTTCTAAGGTACCACTAATATTCAAAGAGTTAGCATCTAAGCAGTACACCAAAAGTCCTCTGATTTTACTCTTTTGTCCCACAGTAGTTGCTCCTTTGTCTGATTCCCCATAGTTATTATCTGTGCCCCTACACTGGGATATTACAGACTGTTTTATTTTACACATCTCTGCTTCATCTTCCCAGCAAGACTTCGGAAGACTGCCACCGTGTCTTATGCACGAGAAACTGCATTCATTGTCAGACACTCTCTGGGTATGTGTACTTGTGAATAAAGAACTCAGGTAACTCAGGCCTCTTGGGTTTTTCTGTCTATTCACAATACCCAGTACAGTGATCAATTACAGTAGCCTGCTCAATAAATGTTAGTGTGATAAAAATTAAACGTTTGTTTAAAAAGTGAGGATTCTATAGTGCTTCAGAGTTTATCTAACCTTCAATGTTCAGCATACAGGATTATAGACAGTGACTGCAGGAAAGTGACCTGAATCTCTACAGATTTAACACCCTAAATGCTCCTATTCTACATAAATCCTAATCAGATTATTTTCTTATTACTCTTACTTTTCTCTTCATATTTATGTGAAGGCAAAAAACTGGATGGAATGCTCCAGGTGAATGTGTTCGCTGAAAAATATTACCTGCTACTTAAGTAATGTCTTTCTTAGTCTTTATTTTCACCTTCTTTCATAAAACCCTTTTGGTAAAGATTAAGTAGAAGACTGTTTAGGAGAAGAGCATTTCAAGCAGAAATTAACTACATTACTTTTTCACAGGGGAAGGCTGATGAAGTCTAAGAATTGGCAATACATTTGTGGACACAGAGGACTAAGTGCTAGTGAAGGTCACTGACAGCGAATAAATAGGATCTAGAAAATGTGCAGAAATCCAAGAGAAATTTTAATTCACCTTACACTGGGGTGTAAGGAAAAACCCAACTAACAGAAATAAAGCAAAATACATAACACAGTCGCACGTGTGCACATGTGTGCAAACACACACGTGACAGCAGGCCAGAGACACACTCTACTTCATTCCTAACTACTGAATGTTGAGAGGAGGCTTAATGAGAACCTCTGTCACACCCACATATTTATGCTAGCTTAACAAATTTTAAAGAGCTCGGAAATTTTTAGATGATTACTTTTTTTCATATTCTGATATCCCCCACTCCTTTGCTATCCTTGATAAGGGCAGATATTGACAAAATTAAAGTGAATAATTTAATTAGGCTTCTCTAGATCCTGAAGGAGAAATAGTTCCCATTTTGCTTAGCCACGAAAAAAAGGGAGAAAAAAAAATCCTATGTGAAATTAATGATGCTAACAAGACATACCTGAACAATAAAAAACTTCATATAATATTATGATTAACCTGGAGACTGTGTTGAAAGAAACCTAGCTAAATTCACATCTATTAATGCCAGGTTGCAGGACATTTGTTGATTTAATTTCTTGGCAGTTACCCAAGACAGCTAAAAGGATACAGGCAGAACCTAAGAACCAGATTCTCCTACTTCTTCACTGAATACTGAAATATATAAAGGCCCCACTGAAAGAATAAAAATCAGTTGAAAAGAGTATGGGAATTACGCTGCTATGTGTTAAGAAGCTAGTAACTGGCCAGGTACGGTAGTTCAGGCCTGTAATTCCAGTCCTTTGGGAGGCAGAAGTGGGAGGAACACTTGAGCCCAGGAATTCAAGACCAGCCCATGTCTATAAAAAGTTTAAAAATAGGAGACTAAGGTAGGAGGATGGCTTGAGCCCAGGAGGTGGGGGCTGCAGTGATCCATGATTGCTCCACTGCACTCAAGCCTGGGCCACAGAGGGAGATGCCAGTAACCAAGATTTCCTTTCCAAAAGACCCCTTAGGGACACATCATATTTGATAAAGGATTTTAATAAGACATAAGTATTAACAAGAATCACTTAAGAATGATACTGCTAAAGGGTCCAGATATCAAGTCCTAATACAAGGAAAAGCCTCACAGGACATACTCATATGCATCTGTAAATCACTATGCAAATGTAAGGTACCATATTCAACAATCTGGGACTTTTGTGCTGGCAACAACATTTATCAGAAGCCACTGAATTTAACCTGTCTCAATTTCATAACTCCATAAATCCGTCTGGACTTGCTCTTGTTCCATTAGTAAAAAGGGAGAAGTTTCAAATTAGTTCTCTCTACTGAAGCACACTTTAATAGACAGTATCCTCTATCCCCACCTTCACTGCCCTCTTCTTATATTTCATCCATAGTAATTACACTGAGCTTTCAAGTCAAAGGCCATTTCTCAGAAATGCAGTATTCACCAAACCTGGTGCATATATACTCATGTAACTACACGCAGGTTCAGTGTTACAGTATTACATGAGGTACTCAAGTCTACCTAATGCTACTGTCTTTAAATTCAGAAATTATATAAAGCAGTGTTTTAAACATATTCCTAGTCTGAAAAGCCCCCATTTTGTATACTTTCAAATGTTCCACACTTCCTTTTCAGAAGGTTCCATTTGAACTACCATCTTAAAACAGGTAATTCTATCCCATCTGATAGGCAAACTGAGGCTCAGAGTGACAGCACATCTTCCAAGGGTATATCTTAGGTCAGCTAAAGAGTGATGGGATCCAGAGCAGATTACTTAACTTCTCTGAGGTTCCTATACTCTCTCTCTTACAAAAGGACTAAAGTAAATACATGCAAACTACTTAATTGAGAACAGACCCTAATTCACAGTAAGTGCTTAGTAAATGTTAGCTAGCATTATAGACTTTAACTTGCCAAAGATCCAATTGCTAATAGGAATCAGAACTCAAACTCAAGTCTATCTGGCATACGTCCTCTTCATGGCTTTTCCGGGCCTCTTAGTCCACTCATCAGTGCCAGGCTGAACCATACTAGGTCATGAGGCAAAAGAAAAAATCAGTAGTACTGATCTCCTTATTTAAAATTGTGATAATTTTCAACTTATTTTGCATTAATTCTGATTTTCTGGACAACTACATAAAAGTATTATTGATTTTGATTACTGAGTTTTTGGCACTCCCTTAAATTTCACAAATGAGGCCAGTGCCTAACTCGTCTCAGCCCTGCCATTCAGTGGTGGTTCCTGTGCAGAAGGCTGTATTATAGTCAGTTTATTTCATCCTTGGCTTTACTCTGAACCTAAGAAGTCCAGGTTAACAAACTGGTAATTATTTTATGACTTCCCAAAGAAGTGTGAAATAATATGACAATATTGATTAACTGCAACTACTACCACAGACTTGAGTTATCTGTTGTATGTGGTATGCATAAATAGCATGCAATAAATAACTCTTGAATTAATAAATCCTGAACACATTACATTTTAAGAAAAGATTAATCTATGGAAGGTATTTAATGAGCCAAAAAACAGCATTCTTTGTGTTATGTTAAAAAGATAAACAAACTATGGAAGAGTAGCCAAGCTTCTGCTAGCATCTTCCCAAAAACTATATATACAATGTTCAGCTAAGTAGGCACTCTACTTGAAGGAACAAGGCTGGCAGAACCAGTTTCAGCTGAAAAGAAAGAGAAAGTCATTTAACAGTTGATATTTTCCCCTGCGTATATCTTTGATCTGACAATGCCCCTGTACCATCCTGAATGCACTCACAAGAAGGTGAAGGAAAGGGGAAAATGCGGAGTCAGTCATGACTTCTGAAAATGCCTTTCTGGAGAGGAAGCACCACAACACAAACATTGCTAATGCATCCTCCATGAAAAGCCAGGTTCTAAGAGATTAGGAGTGTCTGTACTCCCTACTTACTATACAGACATTTACCAAGAAGACAAAGAAGGCAACGACTATAGTTTTTCTGATGGATTCAGGAGACCTGGACCACCAACATGACCTCCCTAATCCTGGCAAGGAAAATTGTTAGCTGTTAATGTTTAATGTTTATTACTGCTACCAGACAAATTTTAGAGAAAATGTGACGCAAAGTTGTATTTTAGAACATTTTATATTTATAATAATTCACCTTAAAAATGCAGTTTTTAGGTCAGTACTTTGGCAAAAAGTAGATATTATCAAATGCGAGCACCTGTCTATAGAAACCCATACAACTCATGGTGACTTTCTGCTGTTTCACAAACACTATGTTAGATATTTACCAAGTGGTATGTAGGAAATTCTGAAAGACCCTTTATAGTTCCAGTTTTCATCATGAAAAATACTTGCAGAGTAACTTATACCAGACTAACCCTCTTGCTCTGGACAAAATATTAAAGGCACTGGAGAGCCACCAAAAGCAGGCATAAACTAGAAGGGATATAAGCCTTGGAAAAACAAAGCAAACTATTTGAAACCCACATTTACAGTTTTTTGGTTTGTTTTTTTCCCTCCCGAAGGTACACCCCAGTCCATGTAGCAGAAGAGGAAGAGTGTGAAAGCAGAAAAGGGAAGTCCTGCTATGCTGAGGAGTCAGACGTATCTGGAGCTGTCACAGCAGCTAGAATATGAGGAGGAAGAATTCTGGAAAACACAGAACCATAGAGTGGGTAGCTTCAATGTATGTATACAACTCTGCTCAAATCATTAAATAATTCCTGACTGTGCATGAGCAAGATAAGATTCAGAAACCCAAGAGAAAGCAAGAGCTGGACAGCTGAAAAGACTGCGCAGAAGGTTCTTGGAGCTGGGAAGACAAGTCCTGCCTTAGAGGGGCTTGAAAAACACCCCAGGGCTTGGTAGGCCCCTCACACTTTCCACTGAACCCGCAGAAGGGCCACATCTTGGAAATAAGAGCCATATCCCACAACTAAGATTTGTATCATTGGACTAAGGGCAGAATAGAAGTAGGGCCACCCTAACAAGTCCTAAAACCTAGCATCCATAGGATCAAGATGATCTGCCCAACTTGACAAAACTCAACATTCTTAGTGGGAAACAAACTTTAAAATCTATCACCCACAATGTCCAGTAAATAATGCAAAACTACCATGTGAAGTAAAGGGAAATCATACCCATGGTCCAAAGAAAGAGCAGTTGATAGAAACAGAAACACATCCATAGACAAGACAGATGTTAAGAACTAGCAGACAAAGATTTTAAATAACTATAATAAATACGTCTTTAAAATGCACATTTTGTCAGTTATACAAATCATAACCTCACCTACCCCCAGGATCCTAATGAACTTGAGTTGTCCATGATCTTTAATCAAATTGGGATTTTGAATGGTTTGTATTTGAAAGCCCGAAGCAAACAACTTGAAAGTGATTAATGACATCAAATTTAATTATATATTTACACCTCCCAGCAGGACAAGGGAAAAGAATAAGATGTCTTATCTCTCTGTAGTGAGAGGGCTTTATTAAGATTTGACAGTAGTTGTTTAACAGCAATAATTGAGTTTTATGCAAGATTACACAGGTTCTCCTCATCTGGCATCAAAATCTAATCACAGACTGAAAGGGTATTTAGGCTCCTAACAGTGAGAAAAAACAGTTGAGCTGAGTAGAAAACTAATCTTCTAAAGTACTTATCTTCATCTGTCAATGTGATCTTATCAAGGATTTTTATAATTTCTGTAAACAATCATCATATTTTAGCTGAATCAGTATCATATGCTCTTTAAACAAATAGTCAGATTCCTTCTATTTTAAAACATTTTCTACCAGTTCCCATCCCACCACTCACCACTCACCCCCCACCCTGGCCCTATAAAAAGGAATTTAGCTTCAACTTTCTTTTCTTAATCCACTAAGCAATCTCATGAATAAAAGGATAATCACATGCCCTGCATGCCTGATAGGATGTTTTTATAAACCTTCTCAGTGTTTTAATATTTATTTACTATTTTGTGAAAATAATATTTACTGAATAAGCTAGATCATCTTCTCCAGAGAAAAAAGGTAACATTGGTGAAAATATACTGAAAGCTCTGCTAAGTACACATTACTTTTGCATAAAATTTTGCATAGAATTCTGTGGAGGTTGGCAAAGCACCGCAGAATGATTGACATGGCTGCCTTGATATTGTTCTTGCTTTTTCTGTGTTCACTTATGTTGACCCTGCCACTCCTAAAGATGCTAATATTACTTTTGCTGAGGTAGGGAATCACTCTTTATACACGTTTTGTTGTTCAGCTTGGTCTCCCAAAAGGATGGCCTCACCAAATTTTTTCTTTTTCTTTTTTTGAGATGGAGTTTCGCTCTTGTTGCCTAGGCTGGAGTGCAATGGCGCTATCTCGGCTCACCGCAACCTGCGCTTCACGGGTTCAAGCAATTCTCCTGCCTCAGCCTCCTGAGCAGCTGGGACTACAAGCACACTCCACCACGCCCAGCTAATTTTTGTATTTTTAGTAGAGATGGGGGTTTCACCATGTTGACCAGGATGGTCTCGAGCTCTTGACCTCGTGATCCGCCCGCCTTGACCTCCCAAAGTGCTGGGATTACAGGCGTGAGTCACCGTGCCCAGCCCCCAAATTTTTTCTTACTCTCTCTAAAAGAACTTGTTTCCCTCACAACAGGAAAGACACCTGAGGGACATACCCAAAACTGTATCCATAAGAATTCCATCCTATCAGCAATCAACAAGTACCCAGCGACAGAATATAGGCAGCTCCATTTTCACCAACCCCAGTTGCCTGCCCTCAAGCAGTGTTTCTTCCAGGCACTGAGGGTAACCTTGTCTCTCCAACCTTGGCTGGAGAGTATGAGACTAGCGACCCAACAGTCCAGCAAAGAACTACTGGACTTCGTCCCAACACTGACCCTTAGGTGTCTTCTCTTGGTAAGTGCTCAGAGATTGGCTTCCCCTAGAAACCTTCTCTCCCCATGTCAAACCAAAAATATATGGGCCAACACTTAGAAGCTATTTGAAATTCTCCATATGTAAGTCACCAAGTTGAATGATTTTCAAATAGAACTAACTTGCCTCTCTTTATGGTATTACCATTCTAAATGCTATGTGAAGTACATAAAATTTTTTTAAATTTTACTTCAAGTTGTGGGACACATGTGCAGAATGTGCAGGTTTGTTATATAGGTAGACATGTGCCATGGTGGTCTGCTGCACCTATTGACCCATCATCTAGGTTTTAAGCCCTACATGCATTAGGTATTTGTCCTAATGCTCTCCCTCCCCTTCTCCCCAACCCCGGACAGGACCCAGTGTGTGATGTTCCCCTCCCTGTGTCTATGTACTCTCACTGTTCAACCCCACTTATGAGTGAGAACGTGCAGTGTTTGGCTTTCTGTTCCTGTGTTAGTTTGCTGATAATAATGTCTACCAGCTTCACCCAGGTCCCTGAAAAGGACATGAATTCATCCTTTTTATGGCTGCATAGTATTCCATGGTATATATGTGCCACATTTTCCTTTTTTTTTTTTTTATTTTAGAGATGGAGTTTCACTCCTGTTGCCCAGGTTGGAGTGCAATGGCACAATCTCGGCTCACTGCAACCTCTGCCTCCTGGGTTCAAGTGATTCTCCTGCCTCCGCCTCCTGAATAGCCGGGATTACAAGTTCTTGCCACCATGCCCAGCTAATTTTTATATTTTTAGTAGAGACAGCGTTTTGCCATGTTGGCCAGGCTTGTCTTGAACTCCTGACCTCGGGGTGATCCACCCACCTCAGCCTCCCAAAGTGCTGGGATTATAGGTGTGAGCCACCATGCCTGACCCCACACTTTCTTTATCCGGTCTATCATAGTTGGGCATTTGGGTTGGCTCCAAGTCTTTGCTACCGTAAATAGTACCGTAATAAATATACGTGTGTATGTGTTCTTATAGTAGAATGACTTATAATCCTTTGGGTATATGCCCAGTAATGGGACTGCTGGGCCAAATGGGCATTTCTGGTTCGAGATCCTTGAAGAATCGCCACACTGTAATTTTAAAGGAGAGAACCAGTGTCTTCTTATTTAATGTAAATAGACAAGAAACAAGTGTGCGATGATATCTACTTAGCACCTTTTCGTTTAAAAACACATTGTTGAACAATAGCTACACCAGGCACTGTACTAGGCATTAACTATGCAAAAAATGCATAAGACTAAGACCTCACATTCTAGTAGAAGAAAGAAACACATCAACAAATGACCATAATGTAGGGGGTTAAGTAATGCAAGAGTTGAATAACAGAATAAAGCAAGTAACTAAGGGACCAGATGCCACAAAGACTAAACAAGATTTCAGTGGCCAACTCTTAGGTATTAAGTTCCCTCCCTTATTATCTCCAGTTGTATCTCCATTCTTAGAGGAGAATGCACCACATGTTTTTTTTTTCCCCAGCTAGAAAAACTAAATGAGCAGCCCATAATCAGCTACAGAAAAACTTTATTTCCAATGTTGTCTTTATTCCAATCCAAACAACCTATTGTTAAGCTTTACTGTCATCACAGCTTAAAATATTTTCACTTTAGTAAAGAAAATTGTTTCTGACTTGAAAAAAAAATCTTCTTTATAACATTAAAAAATTTAAATCCTGGTGTCAGGATGGATCTCAGTGGGAAAAAGTCATAATTATATTTCTGGTAAGAAATAAAATGTGTTGGATAAACTCACTTAAAATGCTTATTAAGCAAGTACCTCTACCAAAGCAAAGAAAAACTACACCTCATAAAAGTGAAGGAAAAGAAGATAATTTTCGTATTACCAGATCTTGTTTGTCCAACATCTTCCCTGAAATAAATAGAATGGATACATATTCCTCTCAAAAATTTTCAAATGAGGTAGGAGAAAAAAAATTGTTTGGAGGAAACCTAGAAAAGCTATTATGAAATTATCTCACAGCCTTCCTCAAACAAACAAAATGTCTTGGCTAGAGTAGATGGTTGGAGAAAAAGGGAAAAAAAAATGCTGTTGAACCAAGAATTAGCCTACACTTTCTTCATCCTTACTCTTTTATCCACATATAATAATACACACTCACGCCCCTGCTTCCCGCCCCATCTACACATATGCATACATCTTCCTCTCTCACTCTCACTTTCAGAATTATATTTTTTACACTAGAAAAAATATGAATATAATATTCACATATACTGAGCAGAATGTTAAAGTTGGTATCTATTTGGTTTTACTTAAAAACAAGATCATAGCTAACATGGTAAGGGGGGAGACTCTAAGAGTATGCCTTAAACTGAAAAACACAAGGGAATCTGATTGATTGATTGATTGATGGACTGATCTTTTTTTTTGAGATGCAGTCTCACTCTGTTGCCCAGGCTGGAGTGCAATGGCATGGTCTCAGCTCACTGCAACCTCTGCCTCCTGGGTTCAAGTGGTTCTCCTGTCTCAGCCTCCTGAGTAGCTGGGACTACAGGTAGGCACCACCACACTCGGCTAATTTTTGTATTTTTAGTAGAGTTGGAGTTTCACTATGTTGGCCAGGTTGCTCTTGAACTCCTCACCTTGTGATCCACCTGCCTCGGCCTCCCAAAGTGCTGAGATTACAGGCGTGAGCCACTGCACCCAGCCTACCCAGTATATATTAAGTAGCCACTCACTGAAAAGTCTTTTTCATAATGAGAAAGATAACAGTAAGATAGTAAGAAGTTCTTATTGACCAATTATCGGGCATCCACATCCTTCCATACTCACCTCCAACCAAAATCTGTACAAGGAAAGCTCAAGAAGCAGTAACATTCCACAGAAGCATTAAAAATACAGGAGTAGAATCTTGTCCAGTGTTCAGTCTTAAAAGAAAATATACGAAGAGAAAAACTTACTTGCAGTATCCTGTACCATTGTGGTAGGTAACACATATTCCTTCATTTACACAGGGTTCATAGCCATCTCGACACTGCAATGCTAAAAATAAAAACAAATGCACATTAGAAATAAGTCACTAATCATAACCCTCAGACACGAAAGAAATGTAATCCAATCCAGATCAACATTCTTTCCCACCTAATCTGGGTTTCTTTTTAAAGTTTTAATCAGTTCTTTATTTTTTTGGCTTCTAGCACAGAAGCCCATCCCAAAAGTATCTTCCAACAATAACCACCTTTGTGGTCTTGAATGATGCTCTTAGTTCCCTGTGTTTCAATATCTCCAGCTGTAACATCTCCATCTCCCAATTAAAAATTAAAGCTCTACCATCTATGACATGACAGATCATCTGGGGATTTAGATACTGCTGATGAGTATTATTATAAGGATTCATTAATAAATGTTTAGGAAAATGCTAGGTAAATAATAGATCACCATGATACTGAATAACTACTTAGCTTTCAGGTGAAGTTTTAAAACAGACCACTTCTGCAGTAGCTTTGAAGGTTAAAAACAACAACAACAACAACAAAAGACCACTTGGAGAAGTAATCAGAAACAGCAGCAACAGTCATTCAACAAACTGAAGTTGAGAGCCTAGTATTTCCAGGCACTAAATTAGGATCCAGTAAAAAGAAGAAATGTAAGACATAGATAAGCAAATAAAACATAATCTCTACTTTAAGGGACCCATAAAAAGATGGGGAGTCGATCATGAACAGAGATCGTATAGAGGGTACCAAAATAAATAAAAGGAGAAGGTAATTTTATACATACAGATAAAACAAAAATTCTCAAACTTGTGATTCCCCCATTCCCTTTAAGAGACAATGAAAAGACACTTTACCGTCTGAGTCCCTCCCAAAAACAGACTTTTCAGAAAAAAAGAACAAAACAGCAATAGTAGAAATTTTCATTGATTTCAGTTAGGAATGGAAGAAGTCTACCCAAAATCTGCCAATCATTTCCTGGATAATTACAATATCTTGATTGTTTAGCTCTTGGAGTTGAAATTTTCATCACCAAGATACATATTGAGAGTCCTAACAACTGGAGGGGTAAGACAGAAAGAAACCTAATCAAACAATAAATATCAAAATTGAAGCTCATGAACTCTTTCTTGAAGGTTATTAAGATGTCCACCTCTTATGACAGTTCATGTATAAATACCTGAAAGCAAAACTGAGACGTTCCCACTGTATCCATTAGTGGAATCATTTGAGAATATGTTTATAGAAAATGCATCCTATCCTTAAAATAATATTTTTAAATAGTAATAGTAATAATAATAGGAGCTAACACAGAACTTACTAAATACTAGGCACTGTTCTAAGTACTTTACATAAATTAGCTAACTAATTCAATCTTCGTAAGTAAATTTCATTATACCCATTCTCAGGTGAGAAAACAGGGAGGGTAAGTGGCCTGCCTACTGTCATACCAGTGAGTTAGAAAGCCAGAACTTGAATCCAGAGACTCGGCTCTTAACCACCAAGATATACTGCTTCCCACTACCTGAAATTTCTCAGGATTGGCAGGGTGGATATTATTATACCCATTTACCAGTAGTGAAGGCCAGGGAGAAAAGAGGCCTCTTTAAGGGACACTGTACCACAAGCTGGTGGCAGTGCTGGGCCTAGGACGCAGGTCTCTACTCAGTCCAACCCATCTCTTTGACAGCTGCTGGGATCACACAGAGTCACCAGGCTGCAGGCCCAAGCAGGCAAATCCAGGAAGAGGGTCATCTTGTTGTCCATATCCCACTTCCCTGTAAGGCTGAAATGCTCCCTCTTCCCACACTGATAAGCCCAATGCAACAACTATAATTAAAACATTTAATGTCAGGTTATTTCCTCCATACCAAAGTTCTCAAACTGATTTTTTTTCATTCTCTTTAGACACTTTTATTAGCTTCAGTGAGAACTTCTGGGCTTTTTTTCTATTTACTTTTTTTTTCTTTAAATAAAATAATAAATAAATAAAACCCTCACAGTAAGAAGGGAATGTCCTGTAGGCATGAAAAAAGCTGTAGCTCTGTCCCCCTGCAGGAATCCTAATGCAGTGGAGGGACTCAGGAGACCTGAAATCCTGTCTATACGCCTAACTGCAAGCAAAGCACAACCTCATGGGGGCTCAATTTCCCTACCTGTAAACCAACTGAGAGTGAACTAAATGTCCCTGAAGGTCCCCTGTGATCCACCAGTGACAACTCCCTCTTTAAAAGTTCATGAATGGCATGCCCAGTACCTGAAGAAACCTATCCAGGAGTGAATAAGGACCCAGCCACCCATGACGCAGAAAGCCATGGGTGCAAAAATCACGGCCTGTTCCTATTAAGTGTCCTGGCAAATCATTATAGTGACAGGTTCAGAGAAATACAAACAACCCAAAGTCAATATGTAGCAATCAATCTAGCAAATAACTTTACAGCCTAGCCTTAGTGAACCAATCACACTCAGTGACTGAAAAGAAGGTGGGCTTACCGGGCTAATAATTAATGCCATCTGGCTGATTTGTGGGATCATGCTACCTTGAACCTTTAACATTTACTGAGCCACGGTTCTCAAACCTTAGTAAGCATTGGAATCACTGGAGGACTTTTTAAAAAGAGTGTTGGACTCAACCCCCACAATTTCTGATTAAGCCCATAGGGGGCCCGGGAATCTGCATTCCTAACAAATTCCCAGGTGATGTCGATAACACAGGTCTGATGAACCACACATTAACAACTATATGAAGGCTTGAGTGTCCACTTTAAAAAATACTCAAAAGCTATACAATATTGAAGTCTTAGATGATAATATATTGCCTGAATAAACAGGATATGGAGAAATGGAACCCCTCTCATCTGTTAATGGGAATGTAAATTACTACAACATTGTGGAAAACAGTCCAGACGTTCCTCAAAAAACTAAAAATAGAATTACCACATGATTCAGTAATCCCACTGCTGGGTATTTACCGCAAAGATTTTCTATCAGTTTATTGAAAAGATATCTGTACCCCCACGCCAAGTTACAGAAGTGTCCATCAACAGATGAATAGATAAATAAAAGGTGGTAGATATACACAATGAAATACTATTAAGCCTTTAGAAAGAAATGCGGTCATTTGAGACAACATGGACAGAATTGGAGAACATTATGCTAAGTGAAATAAGGCCCAGAAAGACAAATACAGCATGTTCTCACTTACACGTAGAATTGAAAACCATCAAAATCGTAGACGCAGAGAGGAGAATGGTGGTTACAGAAGTTACGGGTCCAGGGGAATGGGGAAATGACGGTCATTGGATACAAAGCCACAGTTAACAAGAAGAACATGTTTTTTTGTATGTTTGAGATCTATTGCATAGTATGGTGAATATGGTTAATAATAGAGAAATTGCACATTTCAAAATTGCTAAGAGTAAATTTCAAAAAATGTTAAATATTTGAGATGAAAGGATACATTAACTAGCTTTTAATTGTTCTAGATTGTATTCATAAATTATTACATCACTTTGTACTCCATAAATGTATACAACTACATATTGACAATTCTAATTTTTAAAAAGGAAAAATAAAGTAATCTCGGAACTCGTGGCTTTACTTAGGGGCAATTTATAAATGAGTATTATACTTACTTTCCATACAAAGAGAAATTAAAACTTTGATAACCTGAAACCATAAAAGTGAGACTGGGAAAGACCTCATTTCAAAATTCAACTTACTTTTTTCCAATGTAAAACATTTAAATTTAACAATAATGGAAGGCAGCTTCATGATTATAAAGTAAAAAAAGAAACATTAAATCGTACCATAGAGAACTGATGCTTAAACTGATGCTTTAACAGACTCCAAGAAACTAGTCACTCCCAAAGAGTGACTTTTCCCCCAAATTTTCATGTTAAGCCATAAACAGCAGGCACTCAATAAATACTTGCAGGCTGAAACAAATCTTATTTACTGTGTGTGTCTGATGTTTGTGCATGCCTTCCTCTACTACACCAAAAAAAAAAGAGGGCAAAAAGTAGTAGATTTCAGTCTCATCATTCCACCACCTGGCAATATAATATAAAAATTGAGAAGCCAATTTCCAATTTTCATACATTTTCAGTACAGTGCATTTGGGAACTAGCTATCCAATATTCAGAACATATTTAGAAAGCATCTACTATGGGCAGGCACAGGCCCTGATGTCAGGGATAGTGTAGTATACAGAATAAACTCCCTGTCCTCAGGAACCTTATTCATATAAGAAAAAGGTGGCTAAAAAATTCATAAATAAATAAAATCATTTTGGACAGCAATAAGTAATAAGTTCTATTGGAAACAAAACCCAGTAATGGGATACAAAGCAATCATGAAGGCTAGGGGTGCAGGAGTGTACCTCAGATAGTGTCCAGGAAAGGCCTCCCTGAGGAGGTATGCTTTGAGCTAAGATGTAAATGAATGAGTGTCAGCAAGACATGAGGGAAGAGCACCCCAGGCAGAGGAAACAAGTATAAAGGCCTTGAAGTGGGCATGAGACTTGTGTTCCAGGTTCATATGGCTAGAGGTTATTCAGCAAAGAGAGAGGCCAGGGAGGCAGGCCGGGGTTAGATCACAAAAGGCCATGTAAGGATACCAGCCCTACGTGGGAGAGTAAACTACTCAGCTGTTTTTAATAAGAAAAATGGCATAGATTTATGTTTGAAAAAAGTCAAGACTATGAAATGTTCCAGTGAGTAAAAAGGTTTTTCTTGTCCTTCTTATATAAATTTATTCAAGTCATCCATTTTTAGACTAGACTGAAGATATCTTATTTTCCCAGCTCCCCATAATGGCAATGATTTTATTCTAATAGCATCTAACCTTCCAGAAGCACTACTTGTAACATGTTGCCCCACTACTTTATAACCTACGATGGCTATCAGCTCTTACTTAGTTCTCAGAACTTACCCTCAGTTTGGTTCTCCTAAGAGACAGCTGGGAGGTCTATGCAGTACCTTCACACAGTACTAAGTCGGGCACTTTTCTTCCAAGGATGAGCCATTTCTTACGTCAGCCAGTCTAAGCTCCCATGCTGGCCTTCCAGATCAGAGCTTACCTTACCTGCCCAGTATCACTCTCCACCACTTCCACTGCACTCTCTACCTAGTTTATGCCCTCTTTCCTCAATAGATCGCCATTTAACTTGGTTCCATTTCTCCATGCAGGTCTGTGCCTCCTCTGATTGCTGCCTTCCTCGTTACTATATAAATTATATATATTATATAAATTATTATATTATATAAAATATCCATCCCTCCAAGGCCCAGTTCATCTCTTGCCTCACCCCAGAAAGCTCCCCCCTGGAGGGTTCTGGTCCTCAGAGGGCCACCACCCCCTATTCTTGTAACACTCATGACTCTCAATTCAGCACTACATGGTCTTCTACTTCTCTGCTTTTTCACTTTTAAGTTCCTGGAAAATAGAAAACATTTCTTCTTTTCTGAATATTTGAAGCAATGCAGTTTAGCAGTTGAAAGCACGGTTGAATGCAGAAATCAGATGAATCTGGGTTTGAATTCTAGCTCCACCACTGACTATCTCTATATCTTCTTTGTGCTTCAGTTTCCTCACCTATAAAATTCTGTCTCACAGTCCTGGTGAGAATTAACTAAATTAATACATTTAAGCAGCCTAGAACATTGTCTGATACACAGTAAAATCTAAGAAAGGCTAACTACATAGTAGGTGCTTAAATTCCTGGTAACTGGTTACATAATAAATGATACCTTTGGGAAACTTGTTATATCAATCAAACCCCAGTTTAAACAAACTGAGAAATCTGGAAAAACAGAAGAGCTTTATGCAATTTAGGATGCGGTATAAATAAATGGAATAACTTCTTCCCAGTTGCCACCACTAGCAATAATAAAAGCAATACTGAACTATAAAATAAAAATTAAAAACAGCTAACTGCTTGATATAATTTGGCTATTTTGTCCCCTTCCAAATCTCATGTTGAAATGTAATCCCTAATGTTGAAGGTGGGGCCTACTGGGAAGTGTTTAGATTATGGGGCAGACCTCTAATGAATAGCTTGGTGCCCACGCACAGTAATGAGTAAGTTCTCACTACCATGTGAGCTGGTTGTTTGAAAGAGCCTGACATCTCTCTTGCTCTCTCCTCTCTTGCCATTTTACACTTCTCCTCCCTCTTCACTTTCAACCATGAGTGAAAGTTTACTGAGCCCTCACCAGAAGCAGATGTTGGCTCTAAGCTTCTTGTAGAATCTGCAGAGCTATAAGCCAAATAAACCTCTTTTCTTTATGAATTATTCAGCCTCAGGTATTCCTTTAGAGTAATGCCAAACAGACTAACACCCTTCTTTTAAAAAAGTATAGCACTGAAGGCATAAGGAGAAGTGATCCATTAACAGTGAAATAAACAATATGTATGTGCAAAAAGTCAATTGTAATGAAGTTCCACTAATATTTGTTGAGCAACTACTGTGAGCATTGTCCTCTACTAGGCATCGCATGAAAATTAAGCACAAATAAAACAAACAACCTCTGTCCTCATGGTCCTTACAATCTAATGCGGGAGAAGTTGGGAGTAGGGGCAAAGAGAATGTGACCTACCCAAATGACTCTAAGAATAAATAGAAACATAATAAAAATAGCTATTATATACCCTTAGCTACCCTCTTAATACCAATCTCAGCATCACTCCAAAAGAACTTTTAAGAAATACAACATGAACCGTTGATGTTTAGTACTAACTGTAACTCAGTCCAGACAAGGTTCTAGTATTTGTTCAGGTTTATCAGCTCCAATTGTACATAAAAACTGCAAACAACAGAGTAAGCTGCCATTGATTTTAACCAGTTCCAGTGCCTCAGAAATTTATCCATTTAAGGATAAGGCTAAGGTGTCCAGACTTGATGAAATCTCCCTTAAAATTCCTCTAGGCATTTACCTAGGTTTTCCAATGCTTTCAATATCATACCAGCTACATATCACTGGTTTAAAAGCCTCCCTTTGTTTTAGGAATCTCTAACATGAGTAATTAAGTCTGTACTTCAGCCATAGTAATTGGAGCAGCCTTCAATGTGTTTTACTTGTTGCATTAACGTGTAATCATTTTAAATTGGCATTACTTGTTGCTTGCTAGCCTCTTCAAATAAGCCTCTGTCTATTGTCTATCTCACATGATTTTTTTCATATCCTCCCTGTCGGCAGTGTGGTATCTGTGCTTAGATCCACTGCTCACTCAGAAGATATTTTAATGTCCTGAATGTCTAGGGCTCCTAAACTACACGAAGAGGAGTTATACAGGGCTCTTTTAACTTTTTCTTCAACGTTTATGCAAATTTCAAGTAGCAGTCTTTGAGAGAGATGAAGTCTGAGTTTACGCCCTAGGATCTTGGCTGTGGTTGGCTGCTGTGGATTCTGGCACACGGCCTCTGGAAGAGGCTCAGTAAAATGAACAAAGCAAAGTTTTCTAAAATGACTACTTGCATTATTACCAAAAATAGGAGAACTGAGGTCAGACAAGGAGACATCAGGGATTTGCAATAATTCTCATAGCACCCTGCAATTTCAAACAACAAAACTTTCACTAAATTTTTTATTCCATTTTTGGGAATCAAGCCATGAAAAAAAAAAATCCAAACAAACAGAGGAAGTGCGGAAGCTTCAAATCCCAAGTGGTACATTTAAATAAAAACGAAGTGGAGAAACATCTGTCTTCCTCCTTGAAATTTGTCTTGATTAAAAGGCAAAAAAAAAAAAAAATGCAATAAGAGATATCAACTTTGTTTTCCTAATAGTGTTCCAAGGATTTCTATGTTCTTCAGAGATATTATCTAATAGAAAATGTGTTTTCTACCTAAGAGATGCTGATATCAGATTCAGAAATTAAGGACAGGGCAATAGGGTCATAGAAAAATATTACTGCTTTTCAAAAACTGAAAATATACCTTAAATTAAGAAAATATAATCAATAATAACTGAACTCATAAATGAATATTTTTATATTACTAACAGAATTTTCATACTATACAGAATTCATTCCAGTGAGCTGATAAATCTAGAATAATCATTAATTTTAGAAATTCCAATTTTGTCCTATTTTATAATATTGAATTTATTGCAAAAAATAAAATTCATTGATGTTTGCTCTGCTGTATTGAAATCTACTACACCCTGTGTGGTTTTTCTCTTTTTTCTCTCATTTTAAAGACTGTAGAAAAAAAATTCAATTTATGCATGTGTTACATTTACTGTGTGGTTTTCTCTTTTTCTCTCATTTTAAAGACTGTAGAAAAAAATTCAATTTATGCATGTGTTACATTTCAATTCCTGGGTCTCAGAGATGAGACTAATGCATTTAGCTCTTCTATATGAAATATAAGGCATGAAATATCTACATATACTTACAAATAAGAATGTAGCCAATTTGCTAATATTGATCACCTCTATACACATGTACATTCTTTCACCTGAAAAATATTTTATCTCCTTTTCCTTTTTCTCTATCTTGCTAAATTCCTACTATATTTCAAATCACAGATAAAAGCATTACTTTCCTGAAAAAGCTCTCAGAGACCCACTGCTACAGATGCTCGTCTTCTATGCTCCCATTTTATCCCAGGTAGATGTAGTATTGTAAGTGCTGCCTCAGTCATCTCTCTCTCCCACTTCTATGCAAATGCCATAGAGGCAGTAACCATAATTGGCTCATCTTTGTACACCTGAGATCTAAGGAGGTGCCTGGACCACAGCAGGTCCGCAATACTCAGTAAGATATTCAATAAACTAAATATATAGAATTAAGACAAAACCTATGAATAAACCTGACCTTCAGCTTATAAGTTTATGTGTGCGATTTCATTTTGTGTAACGAATCAGAAAAGTAAAATGAGAAAAGAAAAATGCTGCAAATTTCCAGGCCTTTAACAAGGATGAAAAGTTGGGAAAGTAGAATTGTACTTTTCTAATCTTTGCAAAACTAAAAGAGTTTTGAAACCTTCTTTATGCAATTTGGATGAATGAAGATACACTCTCCACTCTTACCCTCCTGTAAATCTTAAGCCATGTGTATTATGGCAAAAACTGACTGAAATAGGTTGAATGGAAGCCAAAATAATTTACATCTAAATGAAAAACGTAGAAAACAGAGTAATAAAAAAGTCCAACTGAATGGGAAACTAAGACAGTGTCTTCATTGTACAGTATTATCTTCCCCAGGAGTAGATTCATTAATACACATCCACAGAATAAGCACCAACGTGATCCAAACAAGACTTCAATATAAGTATCTAATTCTTTGTAAAATGACACTGACCAGCATGATCACAGAGTTTACATGTCCAAAAGGTTCAGGACCTGAGTGTAATAAAATCCAACAGAGGAAGAAGCTGTATCATATCTAGAAATTAAATTATTCTCTACAAAAAGGGCTGCATATTTGTGTGCTGCTTAGTGGTCAAAAAAGGCGAATATGAAGTGTTATTCCATTGTCTTATCTTACATCTTGTATTATCTGTTCTGTTCTACTATCTTTATTTGTACCGTTATCAAGACAAATTTTGCCTGTCATCAATTTCCTGTGCTTTTAGTAAACCCTCCCTTTCTAAAGTTTTCTAAAGACTACTTTGTTAAGTACAGCTTAGTTTTTTAAGCCCTTAATTTTAAGTACATGCTTTTAAGTACCCTTGTTGGCAAAAATTTATAAATATATATAATCTTCTTGCTGTATACCCAAAAGAAACAACATATTCCTTTAAATTGTTCAGAACACTTTTTAAATGGAGTAGACAGTTTCTAGTATTTGTTAAGTTAGAGGCAGACTCCCAAACGGAAAGAATAAGAAACAAAATTATGTTAAAAATGAACATGGAAAAACTTAAGCCATGTGTATTATGGCAAAAACTGACTGAAATAGGTTGAATGGAAGCCAAAATAATTTACATCTAAATGAAAAACGTAGAAAACAGAGTAATAAAAAAGTCCAACTGAATGGGAAACTAAGACAGTTCAAATTGTTCAGAACACTTTTTAAATGGAGTAGACAGTTTCTAGTATTTGTTAAGTTAGAGGCAGACTCCCAAACAGAAAGAATAAGAAACAAAATTATGTTAAAAATGAAAATGGAAAAACTTAAGATTGCTACATATTATTATACAAAATCAAAGATACTTCCCAAAACAAAACAGGGAAAATCCAAAGAACACCCTCAGATTTCCCCATAGGCATCCTTCCTCACAGCCTTTTTAAAACATCCTTGGGTGGTAGCAAGGAAGGCTACTCACAAGGCTGGGGACAGAAGTGATCAGGACACCATAACCAATGTACTGTGCAAACATGGCAGAGAGGAGATTCCAACTACATGGATGGCTAACTATTCTCAAGTCAGGGTCGCAGAAGCTAAGGTCCTAACATTTGGATTATTTTTATATTATCATCTGGGGTCAGATAATATGCCTTCAGCCAAAATCAAATTCTGTTCACCTGTGAATAGTATTCCTGTACCCAAAATTCCTATACAGGAGCCCCAAATTCCTATACACATCACTGAGAACTGTCCAAACCCAAGTGCCTCAAAAGGTCCTAAATCCTCAACTCATACCCAGGATATTTCAAATAAACTCAGAAACTAGCACTGTGAGGGAAATATCTAAATCTGGAGATTATAAATGCCTATCATTGCCATTTCCAGAGAACACACCTGAGGCTAAAACCTTGGAACAGAGGATGGCAGATAATAGAAAAATATCAAATATTCATTAAATACTAAAGGGAGAAAACATAAAATACAGCCCTAAACTTCAATTTTTATAATTTTATTCTCCCTTGCCTTGTTTCTTCAGACATACATCTACGTCCCACATCAACACAACTTGGGCCTCTTGGTCAACAGAAAAAATAATGTGTACTTAATGATATGTGATGAGGAGCTGATAATTTCAATATCCAAATCAGTTCCTCTTAAAACACCAGTCCTCCAACTCCATAAGCCTTTTGATTACTCATATCTTTCTTTATTATAAAAGTAAGCAAGAATTTATCTTCAAGACTACTCAGATTCTTCAGAGTTGTAGCCGTCATTTTAATAAAAGCAGTTCAACACACTAACAGTCACAATCTGGTTTGCAAGTGCTCACAATCATTCTATTTGCTCATCCAGTTGTTGCTGGAATGACAAAGACAACAAAGACAAAAAATTCTGTATATAGTGACCATATTAGAACTTAAACTTTCCATGTTTGTGTCTTCAAGCGCAGAAGAGAACTCTGGGTTTCTCCATTTGCAGCAACACCTAATTTGGCAAACCCAGAAAGTTACATTGTCTTTGATAAAGGCTTTCTTTGTTCTGGAGAGGTCAAAAGATTTCTATCCAGCTTCAGTCTGAAGATCTTGGATCAAAAGAAACAATATAAATTCTAATATATTAAATTTTAAAATGGTGAGGTAAGCCCTAGAAGGGGGTGTTGGCCTTCTTGACCCCAGTGCTTCCCTGACTCTCACAAATGAGTCATAAACTTCTAGAGGGAAACAGAGGGAAAAACTTAGAGAGAGGGAGAGGGAGAGGGGAAAAGGGAGAGAAGGAAGGAAGGAGGAGGAGGAAGTGAGGAAGAGAGATGGAGGGAGGGAGAGAGGAGGGGGAGAGGGGGAGAAAGGGAGAGAAGAGAAGAAAAGAAAAGCAAGCAAGCAGGCAAGCAGATGCCCTGGCCTACCTCCCATTTCACCTGCTTTGTTGCCACTCCTCCTGTCAGGAAGCCTAAGGGAATTCCAGGAGAAGACAGATTCTTGGAGCTGGGCAACACCTAAGTGATGTCTGCTCCACCTAGCTTCAGCACAGCTATAATGCCATAGTAAGTGCTTGAAAAATGTCAGCCAAGCTAAGCTGTTAAGGAGCAGGCCCAGTAGTTTTCTATCTCCCTCCAAGAGGAGGATAACCAAGTCCTTAATTTCCCACAAGACAAAGAAAATCTGCATGATGATAGTTTATTCTAGTCTTTAATGGTCACAATGACCTGGCAGAGGAGATATTTCCATCTCTTGTTTATCTTGCTTAAAATTCTCTCCTCAATAAAAATCCATTCCACTTTAGGGACATGGGAGTGACACTCACATTGAACAAGAGGGACTTAAAAAGGGAAGTTTTACCAGTTACACCACTTCAGGTCCCATGAGAATGTCCTTCCCACCATAACCTCTCACATGAACAGGATTAAGTCCTTTGGAAAATCAGTATAAAGCAAGTAACCCTCAGTTCAAGCAAAGGGACAAAGGATTTAGTAAATGTGGTTCTTAGAGTAGTGCTGGAGATTAAATAACATTTCTCCTCCTCCCCACTAAAGCACACATTACCTCACTGAAAATATTAAAACCAATGCATTGTAATCACTTTGGCTATGAGCCTAAATATATGTTACCACAGAAAGTCTCAAAAACAAAGTTTTGTATTTAAAAAAACACCACATAAATCTAGCATTCTCCCCCTCCCCCCATCCAATGTAATCTGGCTTTAAAATTGTTAAGAAGAGTAAGTTTATAAATTTGAGCAAAGTAAGTTTCTGTACGTGCCCAACCACCTACACAGAAAATGCCCCAAAAGCAGCAACCTTCAGAAAATACAAGACTTTCCTCTCAATTTCAAAACTGTGAGTTTCAGAGATGAGCCAGCCATATCCTAAATCAGTTGGCTAGTTAGTTTCTTCAAGTAAAATGAGAGTAACAGGTATCTCCTTTACCTTAAGATGGAGCTGGTATTGACTTGGCATCAGGAAGAAAAACAAGGCATCTGATTACACTCCACAGAATATATTGAATATTAACATCTCAGCTTCTAATTGGCAGGGATTTTCAGCTGATTTTCATCTATGTTCCTCCACTCAAGCCTACAAGTATTCTATGGCTTGTGGGAACACCTCGGCCAAACAAATCAGAAAGTCATCTCACAACCCTCAATTTCTCACTCTCGAGGAGGCTGCTCATAGAAAATGATCTCATTGATCCCCACAACAATGCTATGAGGCATGCAAATTGGTATTGGCACCATTTTACTCGAGAAACTGCAACTCGAAGACATAAGGCCAAAGTCAGAGAAATCAAGATGTCTGAACCGGACCAGAACACAGGTCTTCTACCTACTGGCCCAACATTCCTTTCACTCACTACATTTATAGATACGCAGTTAGAAAAACCTGATATTCACCAAAATCTGCAAACTTGCATAATAGTACATTTGTGACTACAACATTCTCAGGCAAATATTCACCCACATACCAGCTATGCACATCAAAAAACATTTACACCAAGATCAGCTAATGACCTGCTTATTAAAACAAAACCAGGACTTGCTTATCAAAAACAAAACCAGGACTCAGTTCCTGGGACAAGAGGGGCTGCCAATGCTGCATCTCAGAACTACCATTCATACACGTGCCCTAATGACTAACACCCATTCATTAGCATCAGCCCTACCTACACAACAAAGAATCCCACTTTTGAAAACTTGCCAACTCTAGGTTTTGACATACAACTATGCATTATTTCTCCGGAAAAAAAAAAATTACCCTATGAGGTAAAAAAAATGACTGAAATTGTTTAGAATTCTTTGTGAAATTGACACTTAGAAGACACCATTTCTTCTCAATAATAGAGCAGCATCACAGAAGCAAAGGAAATTATGGAGTTAGAGATGGAAGCAGATCATAAGTATGATATACCTTATCCTGACAAGATTTTACTCTTAAAAACGATGGCCCTATTAAAAGTAGGTAACCCATCATTATTTTATCAAAGTACCCATAATTCAACTGATGAGAAATAAATCCCACCAAGAACACATCTGCAGTTAAGTTAGTGAAAACTGAACTATTGAATAAGAGAAGCATGGCCTGTTGCTTAGAGAAGACAGGTAATAACTAATGTGGCAAACCAAAAATGCCATAAGAGATATAATATTTTTTTCATCTGGTCTGCTTCTCTCCAACTAAAGAAATCAACTCAGAGGGGAAAAAAAAAGACAAAAACCCACCTTCCCAAACCAAGAAACAAACTATCCAGACGCATACCCTTCATGATGCTGAATCCCAATTTAGGAAACCTCAGACATCTCACAGCACTGTCTCATCCCCAAGGCTGAGAATACAAGACTTTGTCCTCCAAAATTGAAAGTATAAATTTTATCACTAAGTTTGGTATACTGTCCCAGAAAATACCACCTTCTTCCATGTCCACACCACTAAATAACTATAGAAAATAATGACATGTTAAAAAGGTCACACCTCTGTTTCCTTGACATTTTTAAAAGAATATCTGACACATATAGCAAACATAGACCTTGAAATGGGAGATGAATTAAAATAAAGTTTTAAACTACAATAGGTTTATAATAAATAATATACTCTTTAAATAAATACTCTGTCAAAATTCAGGGTATTTGGTGACAGACATCTAAGGAGGAAATGAATTTTTGAAATGTCTCAGACAAAAGTAAAACTAAAAGGCTAATAGTCAAGAAAGAAAGGAGACGGGCAACTTCTTTTTGCGCATCTAAGCCCCACTTCTGAAAGAACAGCTGTCTTTGCTCAGCTGTAGGAAAACCACAGGACTTGGAATAACTCACTTACCGTACTGTCCTTCTTCTGTTAAAATGACACTGTTGACTCACCCTCAGTAGGATATGTGCTTGGTTAACTTGTCTTTCCAGTAACAGTAATGAACTGAGTTACTCTACTATTTAAATGATTTGCATCCCCATAACTGAAAAAAATATTTGGGAACACCCACATATCTAATATGCTTGTCCTTGAGTAGGTCTGGTTTGACTATGCAGCCAGAAGCTTTATCTTCCCTAGAGTCTCCCCAAATGATGATGAGTGTTATTCCTATTTGATTGCAAAAATGGAAATTCTTCCAATTATCGAAAGAGTCCTTCACTGCATTTGCTCAGTCAATCCTTGTCTTAGCTAATCCCCCACCGTCCTGGGCTTCCAAAGTCTGAAATGAAATAAACTGTCTACTTGATTTTTCTTGCTTTTAGTTACATGAACTGCTCACATTTGGGTGATACTACAGAAGGCCCACACCAAATCCACAAACCTTGCACGCTACCAGCATCATTCAACAAGGTCCTGCACGACAGTCTGGTAGGTTACCCATTCTACTGCTCTGTCATTTCTAGCTTGCTTGCTAGCTACTTAAGGCTGAAAGAATTAAAAAAAAAAAAGTAACCTTTACCAAGCCCTAACTCTAGATTAAGACCAACCTAATCACCACATGGTGTGATGTAACTTCAAAACAAGGATTTTTACTTATACCAACCCAGACAATGAAAGGGAGGGTTAATTCTCCTCAGATCAAAAATTGTATTCCTTCTCAAGGAGAGATACAACTTAATTCACATATATCTTGTATCCATATCTTTTCTACCTTGAAGATACAGTTTTTAAATTGACAACTTTAACTCAAAATTATTTTGCAAAGGGATATCAGAAACATGGGGAGTAAAAGATAATCTACTAACAAAAGAACAAATAGCTTAGACATTAAACTCTTCAATTTACATTCTGGACCAGTGGTCTGCAAAATTAGGTGTGTGTATCCCAGAGGCAGGGGAGGTATAAAACCATCCACTGGGGCACTGGAAGAAATTTTAAAACATCTCCATATTTATGGTCTAAAAAACATATAATTAAGCTTTACTTAGAGTTAACATATGCCTATATGGTTTAGTAGTTGGACATTTATATAAATATTTACTTATAGGAGGAAGGGTTCATGCTTAAAAAAGGTTTTTCTTAGGGCATATATTTTTAAAAGGTTTGAAGGGTCCTGCTTTACCCCCAGATTTCACAAAGTAGGATACATATACCCTCATATACACTATGACAGAAAAATGCAAAGAAACTGGATAAACCTGGTATATCTTCCTGGCATCTCTATTTCACTCACTCTAGGGTAAGTGACATTCATTCTTCTCTATAATCACGTACTTTGCAAGACACCTCTGGCTAACATGTCTTTAGGATAAAGAGGCCACAAAATGATGGCCTGGGTTCTGGGTTCTATGCCTGGCTCCCCTATCATCTAGTCATCTGACCAAGCGCCAATCACTTGACTCTTCCAGGCCTTTTCAGCTCTTTCCTACTCAAATTTTGTGATTCACAAGTTAAGTCTTTCATCCCATCTTCAGCTGCTTCATGGCCCTGCACGTGTCATTCTTCTAATGAGAATGTAACAGCCACTCCTCTCCACCAATCTCAGCCTCCTTTCCCGCTCTCTGATGAGGTCTTGACTTTGCATTCCCTCAGTTTCCCATGGTCTGTTTATATAATGTGAAAGGGCACTTTCTGGAAGACTCTGTAAGTGTTCTCAGGTTATTACCAGTGTCTCCCAGTACTCCTGGACAGACTGTAGAGCTCCTTTGGCTAAAGTGCTTGGGGTAGCATTCTGCATGGTGGACCAACATGTATCATCACCATGCTGTGACCATGCTGACAATCTACAGCTCGGCCCCCTGATCCAAATCAGCAATATACTAATTTTAAGGAAAAAGTAACAGAAACCAGAATCACCTACCTAATGAAGATATTTAATCTAGTAAAAGAAAATGCAGCTGAGAACATCCACAGGGAAGCCAGACTATGAGGAAAATAGCTCTGAACTCAGCAGGAACAAAATGAGGAACCGGGGGAGAGTATAGAGAAGTGATAAGTCACACTGGTAGGATGCCCCTTCTCACTCAAAACAGCTGAGGTCATATCCCAGGCATGGCCATTCTATCAAAATAATTAGTAGTTAAACAAGTTAATATATGCAACATGCTTACAGCTTGGCACTGTTGAGATTATTACCATCTTTCCTTCAAGCACAGCAGAATTAACAGAAGAAATGTAACATCTTTATCTGCAGACTTTGGGGGCTCCAGGGAAGAATTTTCACCTACTCAGAGCAGGCTGAGATTCGACTTCCCTTTTCAGGTTTCACCAACATCCCGAAAGGTTTCATAGCAAATCTGCCATCATGTGGAAAGACAAAATTCAATTCGCAGGCATTCCCAGGCGCACTTCTAAGGAAGTGGTATGGTGTGAAGGATAAAGCAGTGGACCAAGGGCTAAAAAGTCACACATCTGGCCTGGCACAGTGGCTAACACCTGTAATCCCGGCACTTTGGGAGGCCGAGGCGGGTGGGTCATCTGAGGTCAGCAGTTCAAGACCAGCCTGGCCAACACGGTGAAACCACATCTCTAGTAAAAATTTTAAAAAAAATTAGCCAGGTGGTAGTGGCACACACCTGTAATCCTGGCTACTCGAGAGGCTAAGGCAGAAGAACTGCTTGAGCCGGGAGGTGGAAGTTGTGGTGAGCCAAGATCGCGCCACTGCACTCCAGTCTGGGTGACAGAGTGAGACCCTGTCTCAAACAAACAAACAAACAAAGTCATCTTGTCTTTGTAGTGTCACCATTTTTGTGCTCTTGAAAAATTACTTACCTTTTTTTTTTTTTGAGACAGAGTCTCTATTTGCCCAGGCTGGAGTGCAATGGTGCGATCTTGGCCCACTACAACCTCTGCCTCCTGGATTCAAGGAATTCTCCTGCCTCAGCCTCCCAAGTAGCTGGGATTACAGGTGCACAGCACCATGACGGAGTTTCACCATTTTGGTCAGGCTGGTCTCAAACTCCTGACCTCAGATGATTACAGGTGTGAGCCACCATAACCGGCTGAAAAATTACTTATCTTTCTAAGGCCTACAGTTTGTAATCTGCTTTTAAAAAATGATTAGATGACCTATGGTCCCATAGCCAAGAAAACAGTAGCTGACAAACATGTTTTACTGTGATGTACAGTGAGAAACATATCTTGTACCAGACCTGAATATTCACATATGTATGTGCATAGCAAAAACAAAAATTTCAAGAAACTGCTTATGCATACTATGTGAACTCACTATTCTACCCTTTTTCCCCCCCCCCAAAGTGCTGTTTGAGAACCACTAAATTGGCTTCATGACCCACTTGCGGTCATAATCTGCAGTTTGAAAACCACTGGACTAAAGCATGCAGTAAAGAATGTGGCTTTGCAATCAGACAGACCAACCCTTTTTTTTTTTTGGAGACAGGGTCTTGTTCTGTCACCCAAATGGATATGCCGTGGCACAATCATGGTTCACTGCAGCATCAACCTTTGGGGCTCAAGTGATCCTGCTGTCTCAGCCTCCCAAGTAGCTGGGACCACAGGTGTGCACCACCACGCCTGGCTAATTTTTTTATTTTTTTGTAGGGATGGAGTCTTGCTATGGTTCCCAGGCTAGTCTTAAACTCCTGTGTTCAAGCGATCCTACTGCCTCAGACTCCCAAAGCACTGGGATTACAGGTGTGAGCCACCAAGCCCAGCCCCAGGACACTTTTAACTAGCTACATAATCTTGGGTAAACTACCAACGTTTCCAAAGTACATATTTTAAATAAAGACTAAAACACCAGGGTTTTTTCTAAGGATTAGATGAGATATTGTATGTAAAGCACTTAGCCACACTGTGTCTGACACAAAGTACACACTCGATAAAAAGTTATGGTGATGACTAATAACATCAATATCATTATTATTAAATTCAAGGATTCCAAAAGAAAGTAAAATAAGTGGGAGAAAACTAGAAAAAAAGGAATAGGCTTGCCTGTAAGCATCAATAACCAGTAAGACTGTTGTTAGGTTAATCCAGGACTATGCTCATTGAAGTTCGACAAAAAAGGGGTTTTGCCTACTTTTTTCACGATATTCCCTAGCAACTTAAGCAGTGCCTGGCACATAATAGGTACATATATTTGCTGAATGAATGAAAACACCTGGAGGCCCACCTCTATGCAGTGGAGGTGCTGTGAAGGGATCCCAGCCACACCTGCATAGCACCCCTGCCCAAACATTCAAACACCCTGAAGTTGTTATAAGCCAGTGGCTCTCAAAGTGTACTTCCCAAAACAGCAGTAGTATTACCTGGACGCTTTTTAGAAATGCAACTTATCAGGTCCCACTCCAGACCTACCAGACCAGAAACTGAGGGGGTGAGCCCAGCAAACTTTGTTCTAAAAAGTCCTTCAAAACTTAATGTGCACTCAAGTTTGAAAACCAGCATTACAAACTGTGATGATTTAGGGACCAACAGCAATTCCAGGGAGATATATGTACAGTCAAAGGGACTCCTGCAAAGTTTATTGATCCTAGGAATTAGTCACTTACCCAGTTTAACCCAGACTTTTCAGAGTTAGCTGCAACTTCCAAGGAAGTTACCAAGAATTGCTTCTCCTCTCAGCTTCTCTTTAGTGCACCAATAAACCCTAACAGACAGACTCTCTGAAACAACCACTCTAATATTCAGCACAAAGCCTGATTCCTGAAAAAATGCAAAACCTATTTGTTAAATGATCTTTTATCTAAGCACATTCCCTGGCTCACACTGTCCATTATCAGAACTTCTGGAATGCAGGCTCAGGGTGCTTTTTCAAACTCTACATTAGTTCTCAAAAAATGAGCAAGATCCCACAGCCAATCTGCATGCAGCAACTTTGCACCAAAGTTATAACAATATTCATCTACCAATACCTTGCATTTCACTGTCTGCCAAAACAAGACCTTATTTAGCATCAATTTTGTGTACATACACTTCAGAAAGAAGATAACCAGATATTAAAAATAACCAGATACTAAAACTCCAAAGTTAAGGTTTGTAATGTGTTGATAAATCAAACAACACATATTTGTATCACTAGATTGAGCCCCGTAATTTCTACAGAACCTTCATTTCCCAAAAGGTAGCTTAATCAGACTGTAGTCAAGCACAACAAATTTTAGAAAAAACACATTCATTTTTATCAAAAGGCGGGAAAATATAACTATCTTCTTTCTATTCTGGAAAGGATTTCTAAATATACCTTCCAAGGGCAAAGGGGTGCCTTTCAAAAATAAGAAGCTTCCTTATTTCTGCCAATTGAATAATGATCCAGCTATCACAGGAGCAGATAGAAGACCTGGCTTTGGAGTCACGTGACTCTGCATTAGCTCTCACAGGGTCTCTGTCTCAGTCTCTACAAATAAAAACATGGACTTGTCTCTATAAAAGACACAATATACACAGAAGTGTTTTTCAAACTATCATATATTATCTCCTCAACACATAAATTTATCCCTGTGAACTGATTCTTCCCCCTCCCACTCACAGTGGCCAAAATAATTTATATTAGAATGTGTTCATAGGTGGCTTAATAGCAGTTGTGACAAAAGTGTAAACTAGAAAAGATACTGAATATTTACATACACATAAAGCAGCACGAAGCCACAGAAGGCTTCAAATGACAAAGAAATGAGTTAGAAAAATGACCCACAGTACACTGGTCCTTCCTCGTTTTGGCAAGTATTTCAGCCAGAAAGACATGGTATTTAAGGAGAAAAATTCATACAAAGAAAATGTAAAATGAATTCTTTCAAAACTTCACAAAAGGCTATGTTTAACAAGAAGTTTGGGAACAAGGGAATGCAGAGGGCTATGTTTTTGCCAGGTCTGACTTATCCTTTGCTATGGGTACACTGTCTTTTCATGTGGCCTCAAAGAAATAGTTGAGCCATTATTGTTGTTGATAATGATGAGCAGATGCTGATGGGATGACTGCACATCAACAGTTCTCAGACTCAGGTCTTGTGTAATTGGGTGTGTCAATCTATGTCACTCCACAGATGGTCATTGAACTAGTTACAACTTCCCTAAATCTTTTCACTAGACCTATGCAGCATTCTGGACAGCTATTCCTTGCCAACTGAGATTAGGCACTATTATAAAAAAGTTTTCAAAAAACAATTCCAAGGTCTATTCCTCCTCCCAACACACACACATACACACGGTTAAATTAGAGATGTTTAATTCAGATAGTAAAATATTTGAATTTGAAATTTAAAATTTTACCAAAACCATCAATATTCATTTAATGACTTCATTAAATGTAAGAAATATATTAATTTCAATCTGTTCTGAACAAAAATTATAGTACATAAACAATTTTCTATGAAAAAAATTATATGTATTTTGGATAATCGATGTACCTCAGAGCAGCCCTGCAGCAAATCTCTCCTCAGGATAGTGGAGAATGGTGAATCTCAGCTCTCACGACATAAAACTGCCAAATTATTCCTAGGGAAAGAGGTGGATAGCCATGGTGTACTAGACAAAGTGGCCTTCAGAGAAGAAGCTCTCCACTACCACGGGGCATGGTCCAACATCCAGTTGGATTGCTGTGAGAGTCAAAATGACCCACTTGGCATTTTGTTGAAGGGTCCCTTAAACAAAAGGTACAACCTGAGAAATATACTGTCGTGGAAAGACAAGTACAGCTTCATTATCATATAGACGTAAACAAGGCAGAGGCTAGGCTAAAATAAAGTGTAAAGTGTGAGTTTGTTAATTTTTCTTTCCCCAAAAACTTCTAACAGACTTAACATTTTAGCCATCATACATTTTCTTCCCTGAAATGTACCAGTTACAGTTCCCATAGACTCTAGATACACATTTCCTTGTGGGTGTATGTGTAAAACTACCATAACAAAACATTTTCTATTTCCTCATTTTGATTAAAAGGAAAGAAGAAATGCTAAACTCCACCTACATAAGTGACAGTGCAATACTGACACACCCATCTGTGTACACAATTTGTATTCTGTTTAATTTTCAAGTTATAATGAAAAGGTAAGAAATGCCAAGAGCTAGGAAATAAAAATACATTTAGAAATAGCCTATGTTGTATGCTGTTGAGAAACCTTAAGGAAGCTTTAAAGAGCAGCAAAATCACTTCAGGCCACTCAGGAAGAACTATGGCTTGAGACATTAAAAACAGCTGAGGAAAAATACTAAGAAATAGACATCAGAGAATTAAAAATGCCTGTAAATGAGGGTGACATTATGGACCCACTGGCAGGACATACGAAAGCTGTGATGAGTTAAGCTGAGTCAGTCACATATTCCTGCCTATTTCACTTTGCATCAACATCCTGTCTAGGAAACAGGGACAACTGATTAACAATGCAAGCACAGAACAGCTTTAAGAAAAGCTAACTGACCCATCTGGGGAAAGAACATTCAAATTCTGCTTCACTACTGTCATGCTCTGAAGCAGCTAAGTAAACGGAAACGAGAATCCTTTCACATTATGAGGAATGAAGTTCAAATTTAGGGACATTATAAAGTTATGTGGTATAATGAAATAAGAACTGCTCTGGAAATCAGAACCTGGGTTCTAGCTCTGGCTTTTCCATATACTAACCATATGGTCTAAAGGAATTTCCTTAAGCTATTTGAGACTGATTATTCTCATCTGTAAAGCTAAAATGATGTAACCAGCCCTCCATTCTTAGCAGAGTTCATTTGTGGCTCAAATAAGACCATAATCATTAAGGTGATTAAAACCTGGAAAGCATTATTTAATGTAAAGTATTATTTTATAACAGTACAATTCCCAGTCTAAAAATCTGTGAAACAGAAAATCCTTGCCATCTAACCAAGAAATGATAAATGATTACATGATACAAATTAGATCACAAACACCTATATTATGATTAGATCCATTCCTCCAGCCCAAATGGGGGTGATAAGTATATGTTGTTAGACCAGTGTAACTAACTTCACCAACTTTTTGTTTTGTTCTGTTTTGCAAATCCACTCAGGAACGCATTAACTTCACCAGTTTTTTTTAAAACAGTTTCCACACTCCTCTCCCTGTGTCTCAACCATGCTCAGGAATTACAAGTACAATAATCTCCTCAACCTCCCCTAGCCTTCTCTAGCCCAGAAATCTGACACAGGCCACTTCGCATGCCTGATTAGATAAGCTTTCCCAATGCTGAAAACCAACTACTTCTAACATTTCAAACCGGATTTCCATGAAGACTCAGGGGTGAAAGATAGAAAGAAATAATCCAACCAAGTAAGTTCCTCCTTGTTGAAAGAGCTCTTCAGCTTTAATCTGAAATCCTAAATAATTTTTTTCAAGAAATCAACTGCTTGTGAGATGAGAGGTGCAAGACACTACAAACTATGACCACACAAAAGATTTTTAAAAGTTTTTGATCCACAGTGAGTTATTCTACAAACTACAGTACTTTTAGTCTACTCTTTAGGTGATCCGTAATCTTGCCCTGGCAGTGGAGCAGAGCCCAAAGCGGGTCATTAAAAGAAACTGAAACAAGAAGGTCCCGAGACAAATGTCCCCAGACTGTATCTTCCAAAGGAGGAATTACCATGAAAGTAATGAACTTTAAAGTTCAGGGCCCCTACACTTGGGTGCCTATTTTGAGCCCAGCACCACACAAGCACAATTAACTATGTTGCTTTCAATCTTTACAAACAATCCTGCAAGTTAGATATTACTATTATCCCCCATTATATAAATAAGGGAACTGAAACTTAAAGAAGTTGAGTGGCTTGTCTAATATTCTTAGCTAGTACAAATCAGAGCCCAGTCTCTCTGATTCCAAAACTCACCAGCTATGCTAAAGGAAAAATAAAAATGTAGTAGGAAGGGTATCTAAAAGTCATTCTGAGTGACGATTAAAAATAAATAATGTTTACTGTCCCTTATCTCCTTTACCATGTTTAACATCCCTTGGCACCCTCTCCTTTGTCATTCAACTGTTGACTAACATAACGAAAACCTAAGAAGGAAGTCCAGTATGTCTGAAAGAATCCACACATCTGAGCATGCAGGTGAAAGACTCTATTTCAAAATAGCAGGGATAATCTGAGATTAGGTATTGGTGTCAAGCGCACTTATCTATTAGTACAGATGACCATCAATTTTTAGTAACAAAAGAGGTGGTAATAAGAAAAACATCCACAGAAAAGAAAAAACAAAGTTGTCTTTATGCTTGTTCTATGACGACATGTGTAGAAATGCTACCCACAGTTAATTCCATAGTTCCCAGGCCAATACAGGTTAGTACTGGGTAATTTTAATAATTGGCTATGTCCATGTTCAGATGCTGAGGCATTCCAATCATTTCGCATGGTCTCTTACACCACTTTCAAAATGGTACAATAAGAATACAACTATAGAGTCAAGAAAAGGGGATTTGGCATCAAACATTTCTGAACATAAATCTGACTCTGAATTGCTAGTTTCAATCTCTCTAAATTTTTTTATAAACAAAGAAAATCTACACATTCATTCCTGGTCTTAATCTACTAAAGAATTTCTTTTGGGATCAAAAAGTAACAGGAAAGAATGCTAACCAATTTTCCTTGGATTATAACAAACATAAATCCATTCTTCTCCCCAGTTACAAAAAGATTTAAAAGAACTACAACTCTTCAAAATAGAATTTGGCAATTTAGATTATTCTATTATGCAAATGTTCATTCAGAATTAAAATATTGTTTGAAATAGTAAAATGTAAGTCAGTTTAGTGCACACGTTTATATTAAATACAAAATTACATTATTTAAGGGACTACAGGATTCCGTCAGACAATGGCAATATTTATTGTGGTTAAGTATGTTGGCTTTGGCTCAGGAAAGAAGGGCTCCAGTGGCTGCTGTGTACCACTGACTGGCTAGTAATCTGGATGAACATTCCTTAACTTTTCTGTAAACAAGAATCCTAACATCTATTTTAAGGACTAAAGGAAACAGGTAAAGTATTTTCTCCCCCAAGCATCTGTCACATAATAAACCCTCAGAATATGGAGGCTATTGATACTCATATAAACTCCATGAAAACAGAAACTTTTGTCTGTTTTGTCCACTCTGTTAACAAGGAGGCATGACTTGGTCAGTATTCATGCAAAAACTTTCATTTCCTCCAAGGCAACATTTGTATTTATCTATATTAACTATATCCAAATTCTGCTGTCCTTCGTGTATACTTCTCTTTTACTGTAAGCAGCTTCAGCTACTTTTATGGAAAGATTTACATTATTGGAAAATATTTTAAAGGTATTTCAGTTAAAATATGGACCACTTATATTTTCTATAAACTGTGTGCTTACATATAATTATAAGTATCTCAGACTGTAAAAAAAAAAAAAAAAAAAACCTTCCACAGTGTTCTCACAATGGAAAAATAAAGTCTTGGAAATAATTATAGAGAGTAGAAGGGAGTGGTAGGGAGAAGATGAAGTTATTAAATCTGAAAAATAAAATTTGGAATTTTTTCTCAAAACAAAATAAAAACCTGACAACCATTTGTTCAAGGCTGCCAAAACTTGAGAAGAAGCAAACTGTCAAGGGAAACAAATGTTAAAATATAAAGCCCTTTTCTGAGAAAGTAACTCCACCAGTCCAGGCTAATCTAATTCCGAACCACTAATGACACCACACCTGCTGAGTTGTTTCAACTACTACAAAGAAGTCCACAGGGATAGGCAGAGGTTCACGGACAAATTATTGTCACTACTGTCATTGAAATTTCTCCCCCTCCCAACAGCCTTTCTACTCCTTTACTGTTGTTGACTCTGGCACTAACCCTCTTCAGACCTCAAAAACCAAGGGTCGACATATTGATACATAATGTAAGTAGTGAACATAGTGGAAAAATCACTTGATCAGAAGTTAAGAGATTGTATTCTGGCCCCAATCCTGACCCAGCTCTAGGTACCTGGGTCAGTCACTTTGCTGTATTAAAAACAAGGACAGATTAGATGGGTGGTTCCCAGCCCAAGATCCCAAAATCTCCAGGAGCCCCTGAGGTTGTAATAAGAAAATGTCTAACAAAGATAGTTCATTAACTACTTTAAGGCTAATTAAGACATCAAGTATTTTGGCTTCACATTAGTATTCTACATAGTGACACTGGATGACATGTGATTATGTTCGTTACATCATAAGAAACTTGGGAACAAGAGTGTTAGACTTGATACTGTTCTCAAAGCTGTACCTCAGAAAATTATAATATCTGCACTAAACATAACACCCAACCACAAATGTGTAGTTAACAAATAATGGGAAAATGATTTAACACCTATCAGTGCAATTTGCATGATACAAGCACAGCTTTGCGATACTGTGGCTTCAGCTCCAGATCACCCCAATAAAGCAAACAGTACGATAGAGCAAGTCAGAAAATTTTCAGTTCCCCAGTGCATACAAAAGTCATATTTACAGTCTACTGCAGTCCATTAAGTGTGCTACAGCATTATGTCTAAAACACAATGTATACACCTGAGTGTAAAAATACTTTATTGCTAACAAATGCCGACATAGGGACATATAGTGAGTATATGCTGTTGGAAAAATGGTGCCAATGCACTTGCTCGACATGGGGTTACCACAAACCTTCAATTTGTAAAAAACAAAATAAAACAAAATCTGTGAAGCACAATAAAAGGGAACACACAATAAAATGAGGTATGCCTGTAGATAAAATCTCCCCCAGATTGAAAGTGCATCTCATTAAGGGAACAGACTCAAATATGAAACCCTGAAATATTTATTAGATCACAGGAAACCAGTGAACAATCCACATGCTGCAAAGATGATGTTCCTATTTCCTCATGAAGGTTTCCAATCACTCATCCACGTTCGATTAAAAAAAGTGAATGCCCCAAGAAGCCAGTCTACACTGCAACATAAAATAATACCGCTACCAACAATACCTATTTCCTGCGCTTTTACTATGTGCCTGGTACTGTCCAATGAATCTAACATGTATAAACTGATACTATCTTCATAACAACTCTAATTATATACTGCTACTATCTTTATTTTAAAAATAATAAAACTGAGACACGGCGTGCTTCAGAAACTAGCCCGAAGAACACAGGGCTAGTAAATTCAGAGCCATGCTTTTATGTATTTCAACCTTCTCCCCCACCAAAGCTGGCATCTGCCTTTCAAAGAGACATCTCCATAAATACAAACAGGAATGTCCCCAAGCAGAGCCCAGAGAAGGGCCATTACTCCTGAGAGCAGTCCTCTGAAGAGTTCATCCCTGTGGCCCTTTTTGGCTTAAGAATTCACCCATAATGGAAACACTCCTCTTTTCCCTCCAAATTATATTTGCTTGTCCTGGTAATGGAAATCAACTGATAGAAGGTTAAGAGCCATCAATGTATCAGTCAACTAACATCCATCCATTTCTTACTTATTCAGAAAATACAAAAGACAGAGTCCTAACTGGTTGACCTGTCATAAAAGGTAGTTTTTTGAATTGATTTTTAGTTATACATATCATAAAAAATAGGCATCTGCAGTATCCTGGAATGAGTGAGGTTGTGGAGACAGATCTAGCTCTGAATCTCAACTAAGCCACTTGCTAACTGCATTATCCTGAGCATGTTAGAAGCCTCAGTTTTCCCAAATACCAACCCCTATCTCTTAGGGTTGTTGCAAAGTGTTAAGTGTATGAATGTACATAAACCACCATGATTTACTGCAGCAGCCCTAGAGCCAGACAAGGGTTTGAATCCTGGCTACACTCCACTAACCATATGCCAACATGCAAAGGTGTGAACCTAAATTCTAAATTCCTTATCCGTAATATAGAAAAATATTGTCTACCCCAAAGGATAGCCATATTAATTAAATGAAGCAATATCTGCAAAGCCCCTAGCAGAATGACAGACACATAGCAAAATCTCAAAAAAAGAAAAAAAATTTTGATGTTTAAAAAATCAAGCCACAAGGGCCGGGCGTGGTGGCTCACGCCTGTAATCCCAGCACTTTGGGAGGCAGGTGGATAACCTGAGGTCAGGAGTTCGAGACCAGCCTGACCAACATGGAGAAATCCCATCTCTACTAAAACTACAAAAAATCAGCCGGACATGGTGGCCCATGCCTGTAATCCCAGCTACTCCGGAAGCTGAAGCAGGATAATCGCTTGAACCCGGGAGGTGCAGGTTGCAGTGAGCCGAGATCACACTACTGCACCCAAGTCTGGGCAACAAGAGTGAAACTCTGTCTCAAGAAAAAAAAAAAAAAATCAAGCCACAAGTTTAAGTACCAGCTCTGTCACTCATTATGTAGGAGTAAACAATGACAGACAAGCCACCTAATCGTCTGCAGTATCCTGGTGGAGGCTCCACTTCCACCAAATTTGTGAGGATTAAAGGAGACCACTGTGTAAGAATATTCTATAAACTATACGTTTCCACAGAAATGTTGGAGGTTGTTTGATTCTATAAAAGTAATTTTTATATTAATTGTATTCACTGGTCCTTCCAAACACTATCTTCATCTTTAAAATGGAAAAAACTGAGGCAGAGAAATGTTAAGCCATAGAGGGAAGGCTAATGGTTTGAAATGTAGGGTGGAGACAAGGGCTGGGCCAAAATAAATTTAGACCAGGACAAAGCAGAAAACTTCTGAAAGCTTCAAAGGAGAAAAATGAGAATACTCATCAACCTATGTTTTCAATCAATAGCTTCACCTGCTGGTTAAGCCTCTCAGTGCACAGTCTGGACATAATAATTCTCTTACTTCCTCCCAGAAAGAGTATTAGACTTCAGAGTGAGAAAGAACTTCCCTATCAAATCTCTTTTCCTATTCGTAAATTAGTTTTGTAAGGGGGCACAGAAACAAATTTGAGTCAACAAACTTGTGGTCACAAATGTGAGTTTCAGTCTAACTACCCCATTTAAAAAAGAAAAAAAAAATGTTATAATCCTTCAGATAGGTTTCCTTCCTTGGTTGATCAGAAATGTCCTTATTCCCCAGGTCTCTTCATGCTAAATACGGTAATAGCTGGCAGACAGCCAGCCCAGTAAATTCCAGTGATACTTAAGAAAGCATTCATATGGCCTGAAATTACTCTGAACCAAACACTTGAGACCTGCAGGGCTTCAGCATAGAGCAGTTCAGCTGGAGCAACGAATGTCAAAAGCAGTGGGGTGCCTTCAAAACACACAAGCTTGGAAAAAAAGTAATCTACTCTTCTTTATTGCAACATTCTTTAGCAACAACATTGATCTCCTACCCACTGTGCACACAGCACTGCACTAGGGCAGTGGGAGGCTGGACGGAGAAATGGAAGAAACAGGTGGTGTCCATGGGTTGCCAAAACAACAGGTTGCTTCAGTCAGTTCTGTCCTAAAACTAATCAATTTGGTGAGGAAAGGGGGAGAGACTCTTAGTCATCTTGTTCTCTGACCAAGGCGACTGGCTAGACCCACTGTACTGGCTTATCCATTAGGTCAAAGTGTCAGAATTAGCAGTGCATGGTGGACATAGCATTAGTCCTGCCTTTCAGGGATGTTAAATGCTTCAAAAATCTTGGCTACCTAGAAAAGGAGGACAGCAGCAGATTACTCCTCACCCACCCAAAATCATGTATTTGACTCCAGAATACACTGCTTTCCTCCAATGTGTTTTTAAATTAAGTATTAAAGTAAATGTACATTTCCTGGGCACACTCAAGCCGAAAGCATGTTGATTTATGATACAGTCAAATTAGAACTTTAAAGTAGCTACAGAAAACACCAGTTAACAATTAACCGATATCGTTAGAAACCAAAGGGTTAAAAAAAATTAACCTAGGAAATGAACAATTTTTATATCAACATTGGTAGCAATTTGATGTTATATACTGCTAATTATTTCCATACATATTGCGACACATTTAGGACAAAAGACTAACACCTTTAATATTTAAAGAGCTTTTTCAAATCAGTAACAAAATAACCGAATGAGTAAAAGACATAATTTACCAAAATAAGTAGGAAAAAAGGTAATACACATGCCACTGATGATATTAAAAAAAATTCAACATCACTGTAATCAGAGAGGCAAATTAAGATTAGGTAATATCTACCACTTATCAAATGCATTGACAATAGTTAGAAACACTGATGGTCTCATATGTTGCTAATGAAAGTATAATTTGGTCAAACCATATGAAAAAGAATTTGATAGTGTCAATATAAAGCCACAGAGATGTACATACTCTGATACAATAATTTGACTTCTGGGAGTTTACGTTAGGAAATAAATATTCCTACCAAGATTTAGGAACAAACATGTTCATTACAGCATTATTGATAATTATGAAAATTGTAAACTAAAAATAGATTTCAGTTTAGATGAAATATACTGCATCCTGAAGATTGAACAATATGCAGCCATTAAAATCATATTCTTAAAGAATATTTACATATGTAGGAAAACATTCATATTATTTTAAGTTGGGCAAAAGGAAATAATGTAACTGCAGGTACATTAAAAATCCCAATTTTAATAATAGAAAAAAAAACGTTTAAAATGCATCAAAATGTTAACCATGGGTTTTGGTTAGAGATGGTGGAATTACTGAAGATCTTGAATTTCTCTTACGTTTTCCTGTTTTTTGAAAATTCTGTTGGCTGATTTTTAAATGTCACTCTTTGATGTACTATTTTTCTTCTGGAAATCCAGTGTACTGGAAGAATCCTAAAGGAAGAAATTTCTTTCTGTATGAAGATAATATCATTTATATAGAGGGGGAAAGAGCTAGAATCAACCAAATATGCAACCAAAGAAGAGTGGTCAAAACATAGTAACCCTATTAATTAGAATTAGAATGTTATTAATCTGAATTTTATTTATTCATTAAAATTAAATTTATGAAAAATGATTGAAAATATGAAAAACTATAATCATTAAAGGCAGAACAGAAACTTTATATATGCACAGATCTATAAATAGATCAATAGATAGATAATGAATCAACAGCTTTTCTAAATCTAAGGGTAAAAAAACAAACTGAAGATGTATACCAAAAAATTAATGGTGCCATGATTGTAGACATTTTACTTACACTTTTCTAGATTCTTTAAACATCCTTAACTACTTTTTCAAACATAATTACTTTTTATATTACAAAAGTAAAAAAATCTTGTAAAGGTGCCAGAGAAAATCAACCAAGTATAAATACGAGTTAATTATGTGTAAACATAAGGAATAATTCTGTTGCTATGTAAAGCTATCTTAAACTGTTACAATGTTTGTTTTTAGTTACAACCATTTTCCTTAACTCTCCTAGAAAAAAAAATGTCAGAGGAGGCACTACATATTGTTATTTACTTTAAATAGTAACATAATGCCAAAGACTTGCATGATTCTCAGGATATAGTCTTTTCCCTAAAAATCTTCATGAAGATTAGCAAGTTCTTTAAACGTTGTAATAAAGCAAATGCCCTTAATATTTCCAACTAAAGAAGACCTAGCAAATAAAGAAAGCAATATTCACAGCAAGCAAAGACATAATAAAAGTAATAACCAAAATATACACATCCTCAAACTTCAATGTGTCTTGACAGTGGTGTCTGGACCAAAGCATGGGAAAGGAGAGAATTAAACAAAAATAAAATGTCTTTGCAGCTTGCCACATTTACCATTTAGAAAAGTTAACATATTAGTATTTTCTAGTTTTGTGATTATCCATACTTAGAAACTCAACAGAATAGATTAGTGAGTAAACAGTAGTCAGTTATTCTTATTTGCATGTTGGTTAAGTATACCAATAGAACAACCTCTCCCTGCTAGGAACCAGTTAAAATAGATTATTGAAAATATTTGAGGCTTAAAAACTTCCAAAATCTTCACACACACACACACACACACACACACACAATGAAAACAAAAGAGATGAAAAAGAGGCCAACAACAATTTAAAAATGTGTCTGCCTCAGAACAAGGCAGTTTATTTTAGAATGTAACCACAGCCTCTTGTACAACTTATTCAGCAAGCACAACTGTATTTTAAAGGAATGCTATTTGTTAAAAGACAACATATTTAGGATACAATATCTAACTCCAACCACAATATTATCATCATGTTTTCCTTCACAAAATACACACATACATTCATCCTATGAATAAACATATATAAGGGTGAGAGAGCTACTCTTAATCCACAAACAGGTTCTGCAACACCATAGATCCAACCTGTCTCTGTGCAGCAGTGAGTCCATTTTGGCAAGATGTTTGGCTGATGTATTCAAAGAACCCTGAGTTCTGCCGGCTGCCAGTATCCTGCAGAAGGAACTGACTTGGAGACCAGAAACTGCCCTAGGCAAGCCTCCAAGGAAAAGTTCTTCAAGTGCTTCAATCCAATGAAAAGAAAAACCCGGCCCCTCACTGCCTGGCCAGAAGACCAAAGGTACCACGGCTGGACCGATGTAGCTGGCCAGAAATGCAAGAGGAGCAAGGGACAAGAAGGTGAACCTCCAAGAGCTTGTTCAGTCATACCTAGTAAAGCCCAAACTTTTGGGGAGCAAGTAGAACAGGGTTTTGCCAAGACAAGTACAAAAGGGTGAGGGAGATATTAGTATGATTAATCAATGCCACCTGCGGCAGCAACTCTGGGTGTGTCCACACCACACTTCAATGGCTGCCTGGCTGTGATGAGAAGTTCCTTCAGCTACTGCCACTGAGAACTGGATCCTCCGAAGAAGATATTTCCACCATAACTTGTCCTAGATCAGGCTTGGCATCCAGGACTAAGAACACAGCACTCTCTCTTGCCACAAACCCACTAACAGACATAATAGACACCACAACATGTGCCAAATTTATATTTACACCCTCACCAGACAAAGGGGTCTTTGTCTTTTCCCCAAGCCAAGTTCTAATACCTCTAAATTACAACATAGAAAGAGGAAAATGGCAGACAGCTCACAACAGCAGACAAGCCCAGCAAGGGTGAGCTGGAGGTCACCTGGCCCTGGTGGTATTAAGACCTGAAGTTTACTCCCCCAAGACCCTACAGCTCTGAGTCACTCTGACTGCAGGAAACGGCTTTCGGAGAGCACAGATAAATGATGAAATAATTCTATTTCATGTTCCTAATTGTGTGCTTATCTGTCTTGTCTTCATGATGATGTCAGCTCTTTGGGGGCAGGGCCATATTTTCTACTTGGTCAATGATTCCCACACATCTAGAAGAGTAGAATATCCTGTACCTGCTACCACATGATGCCAAGGGAAACATACAAATTAAGTGTGACAACACACCACAATGCTCCCCCAATACACCAGTGAGACAGCAGAGCTACAAAGACAGTAAATCTCAAGAGCCGAGGGCTAGTGATCTTACCAGTGAATTACACAGAAACGTATATATTTACATACACAAATTAATGCAATAATTCCTTTGCTTTTCTTACTCCAAGCTATGGCTTTATCATCCCCCTTTCTTGGCTTTACTCTTCTTTTTAAGGCCACAATGTATGTTCTGCCATACAGATAATATACCCCTCAAAAAGGAGAGGAGAGGAGAAAAAAACAGATCTACGGCAAACCTCCTACCACTAACCAGTGAACAGTGCTGTCTGTCCTGTCTCAAGCCCATGAGCATGTACTTTCAGATCTAAAGCCACTTCCTTCTTCCTATCAATGACAGTAACATTAAATGTCTTTGTCAGACGAGCAATCCTGTGCCCTTCGTGCAGATTTGCCTGTTCCGCTCCAGAGGACCTAGATCTCTCCTTTATTTTCCTTTCCTTATTCCATTTGCTGCAGCAGCCCAGACACCCCAAAAGCAGAACTGCCAGAAATGAATGACCTTTATATCTCTTCATACTAACACATCTGAGGGAAACTGCTGACACCAAATATGTGTTCATGTAACAAAGCAGAAATCCTCAAAGGAAGCACCATTCGCAAGGGCTGGAGACAGAATGCTTTAGTGGACACCAAAAAGGCTGTGGAACTCCTATGCATTCTATCATCTCAGGTAACACTTTAATGGAGGAATAAGGAGGCTTCCAGCAAAATACAACACAACAGAAGTCTGAACACACTGGATTTAGCAAATTTTTTTTAAGACAAAACAACTTTACTAACCTTATACCACAGCAGCTTCCTTCTCTGTGGTAAGCTAGGCATTCAGCAAGAAGCAGGCACTTCCAAGGGGGGAAAAATGATCACAGGATCCAGCCAAAGCAACCTGTCTCTAATACTCTCAAAAAACAAAAAGAAACACACAAAAACCTTGATTTCCCAGATTCACTCTGCAGTGATTCAAAAACTTTCCAAATGTTAAGAATCACCTGCCTATTTCTTAAACATACAAATTCCCAGATGCCATGCCAGACCCACCGAATCAGAATTTCCGTGAGAACACCATAGCTATTCTTATCGTTAGAGAGGTTAGGGAAACACTGCTTGATAAATGTTATCCTCCCATCATGTGCAGGAAGGTAAGAAACAAGTAGGGCTAAGATGCTTGACCTGAGCAATCACCTGAGACAGGGTCACCTTCATACTCCTCATTGGGTTTGATTCCTTTTATTGAGGGCTGGGTGTCAGTTCAGTAAAGGGTACATATAAGAACCTCTTTGGGTCCCTATCACCTGCACAGGTCTCAGGACTCCGAGACAAATTTCTGAGTAGATGTCAATGAGTACAGGTCATGAGGAGACAGATTACAGCTGCATATAAGAAGATCTTTCCAAGAACCAGAGCTGGCCGAAGATGGAATAAACTGCTGTGGTAGAGCTATCTACCACAAGAGGTGTTCAGGAAGACAGTAGGTATGCTACCTCTTGACCAGAATGTTGTAAAGATCAGACCCCGCATGGGATGGACAAAAAGTCTAGATGAATTTTAAAGTTCCTGCCAATGCATAAGTCAACAAAGAGGAAAATTTCAGCCACTCCTTAATTAATTAAAAGAGATAGCATAAAAGTCTGCGGGTGGGGTCAGCTTTCAACTGATCCTATCTCTTCAAAGGAAAAAAGAACGTAGAAACACACCTCAACTCACCAGCAGCCTCTCCTATAGAATTTTCTAAAGCTGGGAGAGCAGGAGTCACAGATGCTGTGACTAAGACCTGCTGCTCAGTTGACTCTGAACTGGGGGCACATGCCACAAAAGTTCTGTAGTACAGAGAAGAAATGTGTGTAGCACCGTCCCGGCCCTCAAGGAGCAAAACCTTGTGGCAGAGAAAACTCAACACCATGTGATTCTCTCAAGTATTTATTCATCATATTTTACCTTTAGTTTTTGTCAGTAGGGTGTTTAGGAAATTCTCTTGGTGGGGGGGGGGGAAAAGCAAATATACTTTACTAAAGGTACATATTCTCTCAGTCCAGTACAAGTTTGTAATATCCAACTCAATGAAAAATCTCAAAAAAAAAAAAATCAAAAGAAACATAAACTTAGTTAACTCTGATTTTACAAATAGTATTCCAAAAATGACTAGTCCCAAAATGACAAAATAACGAAAAGGTGTGGCTATTCTGAACAAAATAATAGAAATTGCTGGCCTAGTAATATAGTAATACAGAAAGCAGTGGAAGCAAATTTGAGTGAGAGGCAGGGGGTGGATGCCAGTGCCTTTGAAGTGAGATTCCAAAGTCAAAGTGACCTTTATAAATTGCAGAAGTGATCAGAAAAAGAAAGAAAGAAACCCCACACAAAAAGAAATTTAAAATTACAAGTTTAAATGAAACATCTGGGGAAGGGAAAAATTTGGTTTTTCCCCAAATGTATGGTAAACATGACTTTTGCAAATACTATTTTTAAAATGTCTAGGAGTACCATAGTTGTCCAAAATAAGAAAATGACTAAAAGCAATTGTTCAACTGAACAAATATTTATTGTGTACCTATTAGATGCCAAGGCATCTTGCCAGGTACAGGAGTAGGGGTGTGGGTATTAGAATAAACACATAAATGAAAAGACACAATTCTTTCCTCATGCACACATTAACAATAAGCACTTGAGGATGTTATAAGAGTTTTTGTGTATATAAGCTCATTTGTACACAAGATGGAAGCAGTGTGGAGAGTGAATAAGGCACTGGACTCCAGAGGAGAGGAATTCTAGTCTCAACTCTAATTGGCTCTGTGACCAAGGACGATGTATATTAGAAAATAGAGAACCAAAACAGTGGCTCTCCTACAAGGTCACCAAACCAATAAATAACAAACCTGAAGAAGAATTCTGGTCTTCTGGCTCCTAGTTCTGCGATCTTTCCAAAATACTACACATATGGCAGACTGACAGAGAAAGAAAAGAAGACCTTTTGGTTTCAAGTCATTTGCCGAGAAGGGGAAAACAAAAAAGGGAAAATCAGGAAAGGGTGGAAGGAAAACTAATAGTTCAAATTCAGGCATTCAGACTGAGACATCAAGAAAGGAAGCATGCAACTATAGAGTGTGACCACAATCTAAAGAAAATGATGCAACATTCCTTATTATATTCTCATTCAAATCACGCCTTGGAGTCTTTTACTCCAGAACCATTGCAGATGTATAGATATAGGGCCAAAAAACAACATATGTGAATGACATTTAAGGAAAAGAGATAACAGAAGAAAAGGGAAAAGGAGAAGTGGAGAATTTATAGTATCGTCCAAATATATGAAGCCCTTCTAAAGAGTCAGTGCAGACACATTGTACCCAGATTACAGAAGAAATGACACTATTCTACAGCTCTTCTGTTAGCAATTTTAAAATTCCTTGAGTCAGAAGCATTAAACACCGGGATGACTAAATTTTCATAATTCATTATGAAAATTTCTTAAATTTAGAAAGACCTCATACACACACCTGAAGGCAAAAAAAATGTACTTAATCAGTGGGTTGCAACCAGGTTACTTGTCAGAATCACCTGTAAACCGTGAAAAAAATGTGGACTCTCAAACCTACCTTATCAGAAGCCCTGGGTGCTGAGTCCAAGATTCACCCCAGTAGATTTTGATGGAGCCAGGACACAGAGCTTTTTCTACCACAATGGAAGGTGTAGGGAGGAGAATCACTAGGAATGGCATCACAGAGTGGGAACTAAATCAATGCAAATTTTGTGGGCAAAATAGAATTTCTGTGGGTGTGATATTTTTAAAATGTATTGTAAGGCTGCTCTGAAGCATCCAAGCATATCCCACTGAATTTAAACATTCTCTGAAGGTCCTGAAGTCAGCAACTACAATCCAGGTAAACCAAAAGTTGCTCCTCTATGCCACAGAAGCCTATAGGAGAGGCAGTGGAGTGGGAATGGAGCAGAGAGATGCCAAGAAGTAATGGGTAAATATTTTTTAAAATCTAAACCTTCAGAAAAATGAGAGAGAAAGGAATAATCAATCTCCTCCCCCCACACTACCACACCAAAAAAAAAAAAAAAAAGGAATAATAATAATGTAGAAAGAACAAGAAAAAAGTGAAAGGAAAAATAGTTTCAGGGTAAATTTCATCTCCATCTGAAAGAAAATTACTCTGATTTTGTTTAAGCAAGAGAAGAATTCAGCTGAGAAATTAGTAGGCAGCAAAATCAGGGAGTCACTTCCCACTGCAAAGCAAATGAAAACAAGGAGCAAGGGGGTGGTCCTGGATAGCTGTAGACAATCAGACATACGGGCTGACAGCTCCTTGCCTTAGAAACTCCGTGATGTTTAAATTAACAATTGGCCACAAGCCAAACACAGGAACGCTCAAAAGTTTGGAGGGGTGCACTGTAATTGGTACCTTAGCAAAACACAATAATAAATTAGGAGGATTCAAGAAGCCTTCACACTAGACTCTAAGAAAGATTTAAGATTTGTACCAAGAAACAGCCTTCTAAATCTCTGCTATGGCAGTAGCATCTAAAGAATACCTGCCTAAACATCAAAATATCTAAATCCTATCCTTTGAGTCAACTTCACTAACACTCAACTTGACTACCTAAAAGCTACCTAACACTCGCACAACCTCAGCAGAGCAGAGGTGGAGGGCACAGTTTTATGCACTGAGATCCTAGAATAAAAGAAGCCCTGTGTGTCAGAGTAATCCTATTTCTGACATCAGATTATTTAATACTTAATTTTGCAATCACTTTACAATCATATTTATTATTCCCTACAATTCTCTAAAGCAGGTTATTTTTTTCAATCCCGTTTCATAGGTGAGGAGACTACAGGTCATGAAGATTATTTACCCAAACAAGTTAATGGCAGACCAAGGATTATGACCCTCAGACTGTCACACTGATTATACTCCTCTCTATTCTAAAGCTACACTTAAAGATTTTACTCAAAGAAAAAGGAAAAGCAAAAACACCATCATATGCTCGTTATTAAATGTTTCAGAAACAACAGCTTTGCTTCATCACTACAAAGCCTCCTGGTCCACTTCTGAAATTCTTAGTGACTGAGAGGTGTATGAAATTTGAACTTTCCAAGAAGAATCTAGTTGGGGCTGAACAACCCAGTACTGTTTTCAGGTGATAAATAACCTTGTTCTCTTTTTAAACACCTACGATTGACATATCGACAGCCTGTTAACAATGAACAAAGACCATATTTTTCTGAAGCTCATCATCTTCCTAACCTTTTCTTTGAAAAAAAAAAATATGTAGTTCATGAACTAGTTTTTTGGTGAAGGTAAAATCTTTGTTCAAATTAGGCTCAGAAAAAGAAGGGGCTCCTTTTCGTTCAACAAACATGCACAAGACACCATCCCACTGTAAGCATCAGTTTCAGGAAGAATAAAACACAGCCTCGGCCCTGAAAGGACTTTCTGAACACCTTAAGAGTGCCATCCCTTTAATATACATTATTTTAATTAATCCTATTAGCTGCGTAATTTCATTCCCATTTTATTGGTGAGTTCATATAGCAGAGCTGGATTAGAATCCAGGATTACAGAGCAGGGCTCCAAAGTCCAAGCTATTTCCACTGACGAGTCTGAAGAAATCTAGAATCTCGAAGTGTGGGTGGGATGGAGAAGATATGACTCGATTCCCTTTCCTTGCTCCAACCGTGTTAGAAATATCCAACCACAAAAAGGCTTTCTAAGGGAGCCCTTTGAATTAACGTATCCACTTTTCCTTACCCGCCCCGTGCCCCACCCCCAGCCATGCCAAAGGAGCAGCAAATCCTGCTGCCAGGTTGGAGGAGTTGGTGATCGTCACACCACATTCCTGGGTCTGGACACAGCCTGAAACTGCAGCAGAGCTCCGCGCCTCGGAAAGAATAACAGCAGTTGAGATTTTTAAATCATGTGCCTCAGCAAGCGGCCACACCAGTTGCCCTACTTCTGCCTCCACCTTCCAAAGACGCGAGCAGCACACCCGGCTCCTCCGGACTTTCGGTCCAGTCGGAGTGTCAAAACTCAGGCGCGCCCCAAACTCCGTCCCCATCCAAACCAAGCCCGTACACCCGGCCCGTGTGCCGCCCCCTGGCAAAGCCGAGGCTGGCTGCGAAGGTGCAGGCCGTTCAGCTCGGCGGCCCAGCCCCCTCCCCACGCCGGAATCTGGCATTCCTTCGCTCAGCCCCCTCCGCGGCCCGCCGTCGGCTCTCGCTCGACCCCAGGAAACGCGGAACCTGAAGGGCAAAACTGCCCACCTCCCTGCACCCCGGCGCCAGGAAAAAGTTTCTGAGACTCGCTGCCGGCCTCCCTCCGGCCGAGGAGGCGTGTGAGGGGTCCCGAGCCGCGGGGAGCAGAAGGCGGCGGGGAACCCCGCGGGTCGGCGGAGGCGCCACGGGAGGGGCCCCCGGCGATGTCCAAACTCGCGGGAGCCCAGCGAGTGGCCTCGTTCCGCGCCGGCGGCCGAGCCTGGCCTTCCCGCACAGAGGAGGACCGAGGGGAGGACCGAGGGGAGAAGGGTCGCCCCAGGTGGCGGCCCCGGGCGCCGCGGACAGCGCCCCTCAGCCCGATACTCACCACGCGCGGGGGCCGCGCGCCACAGCCAGAAAGCCAGCAGCGCCCACAGCGGAGCGGGGCGCAGGGCGGGCATCTTCTCGGTCGCCTCCTCCGCCGCCGCCGCCGCCTGGGCAGATCCACATGGGGAGGGGGTCCCGACAGAGGAGCCCCACTCTCTCCTCCCCTCCTCCTGCTTCAAAGGCTCAGGCCCTGGCGCTGCGCTCCGACGCCCAGGCGCAAATGCCTGGACTACCCCCGCCCGGAGTCCGCCGCTCCTCGGCCGCCGCCTCAGCCGCCGCCCGAAGTTTGGCTGAAACTTTCTCGGGTGTGCAGCGAAGCAGCCTCGTGTGTCCTTCCGCCTCAGCCGCCTCCTCCCACCGCAAGCCCCGCCCCCTGTCGCCGCGGCCTCGGCCCCGCCGCCTTGGGCACCCAGGGGTTTCCCGCAGGAAGAAGCGCCGGCCTGAGCTCCGCGCGGAGGGATCTACTACGAATCATCGGCGCCGGCCGCATCCTTCTCCAGAAGCCCCGGGGGCCGCCGCGCCTTAACTCGGTCAGCGCTGCAGCGCCTCGTTGTGCCGAGGGGGCGTGGGGGGCGTGGGGGCGTGGGGGCGTGGGGGCGGAGGGGGCTGGGGTAGGACTCGGAACTTCAAGCACTGGCGTTTGCCGGGATCGTGAACTTGCAGGGAGAGGCGGCCCTCATCCAGTGAGTTCTGTATCGCCCCCAACACCCACACATCCACACACTGCTGGCTAGAGGAATGCGCTGGAGTTGGACCAGCGCTGTCAAAGAAGGAAAGGGGGCCAAGGCGCCAAAGTCCATTAAAAGGGAATAGAGCCATCACTGAGCGGTGCTGCTCCATTCATTCATTCATTTGTTCATCCGTGTAGCAAGTATTTCTTAAGTGCCTTGCTCTGCGAAGTCATGTGTTTGGCACAGTGGAATGATACAAAGATGCACAAGCAATTTTGAGGACCAAGACTTTGCTGCTGTGGGCTGGGGGATTCAGGGAAGGCTTTCACAGAGCAGCTGAGATGAAAGCAGGATCTTGAAAGGTCAGTAAAATTTGTATACGACGAGGACACCGCCTAAGCTAAAGATACTCATTTTAACGCTATAAGAGCAAAACCTTGAAAACAACATAAATGTCCACCCTCAGAGGAATGGATGAATAAGGTATGGTATACTTATAAAATGAAATGCAACACAGTGATTGAAAAGACGATACTCATGTATGTCAATAGGGATACATCTTAAAAACCAAATGATAGTGTAAAAATTGCAGAAGGAGACAAAGTATACCATTTACGTATTTTTTCAAAACAATACTACACCTTTTCTGTGGATACGTATATATAGATATAGCTATTAAGAGACTATAGTCGTTAATTCCAGGGCAGGTGAGTAGGGGCGTGATCAGGCCTGGGTACAAGGGGGGCTTCCAAGAAAAGAACTAAAAGTAAGAACAACAATAGTTGTATGGGCATATCATTCCACGAGAGAGCCCTCATGAAAGCAAAGGTAGTCAAAAGAGTAAGTAAATGAGTTCTGGCCCTGTGAGAGGAGTCAAAGAGGGAAAGGGAGTTGGGACCGAATTATGCAACCTTGAATGGCAAGCTGAAAGGGTGGGGAGGCAGCCACCTCTTAGGTCATAGAAAACTACTGACGCTTTTTAACAGAGTTAAGACTCATGGAAAGGAAGGTTGCTCTGATAATCCTGTACAGAAGTGATTGTTGGGACTGAGAGGTGAACCGGAGCCCCAGGACCAGTCAAGTGTTGGTGAAACAGTCCAGGCACAGACTGGAGAAGACCTGAACTAATGAGGTAGATTTCAGAAGGAATGGATCTGAGACAATCCTGAAGAAAAAAAAAAAAAATGGGGGTGGGGATTGGAGCAAAACCTATGTGACTAATTGGATGTGGGAGTTTACAATCCTGATGGGAGGGGAAATCCTACCCATAGAGCCTCTCCCTGACTCTACAGGATAAAATTCAAACTTCTAAAAATAGTACATACAAGGCCTTTCCATCACTGGGCCCCATCTCCTGTCCTCCCTGCCCCCGTGGTGAACTTCACACAATAACAGTATTGAATAACTTGAGATTCCCCCAAACATTTCTTGCTGTTTCAGTCTCTGTACCTTCTGTTCCTTTGGCTCGGAGTGACTCCTGTAGTCCCCTTCCCTCCTCCTCTTAATGAACTTCTAATCATAATTCATCCTTCAGTCCTAAGAAAGCTTTTGCCGACACCGCAATAAATTCCTACGCCTAGCAGACAGTTCCTCCGCTGTCTTCCACTGGCGCTTCTTTATCTTACACCGGTATTTATTTTTCACACAGGACTCTTTGTATTTCTGTGTTCTCAACTGCATTAGGAGGTCTTCGTGGGCAAGGACCATAGCCTATTCACCCCCCAGTGTCTATCACATAATAGATGTTGAACTAGAATGTAAAACAATGCTAAGGAAGTGCAAGTCAGTATGGACGTAGACCTGTGAAGTTCCAGGACTGTATGTTAACAAGCACTTTAGGTAAGCAAGTACTATTAGTGAAAGTAGTTACATTGGAATACTAGAAACCCTTTTCAAAAATAACATACGCAAAACAGTTTTGGAATTTCTCTTGTGCAAATATGTTCAGAGAAAGATAACGTTTTTCAGTTCACCCACAGTGTTACCAGTTCAATCTTGCTCTTTACACACCAAAAATAGTGCGAAGTGACTTGGCTACATACACATTTTAAAAATCATCTGCAAAGATAAGTTTTGTCACCATTAAAATATACTCAGAAGAATATAAGACAGTTATCCCAGAAGAACAACTCTAGAAGTGACTGTAGCTCTGACAACATTATTAAAATAAATGTGGAGGCTGGGCACGGCAGCTCATGCCTGTAATCCCAGCACTTTGGGAGACTGAGGGGGGGCAGATCACCTGAGATCAGTAGTTCAAGGCCAACCTGGCCAACGTGGTGAAACCTCATCTCTACTAAAAACACAAAAAATTAGCCACATGTGGTGGCAGGCACCTGTAATCCCAGATAGGAGGCTGAGGCAGGAGCATCACTTGAACCTGGGAGGCAGAGGTTGCAGTGAGCCGAGATCGCACCACGGCACTCCAGCCTGGGCAACAAGAGTGAAACTCCGTCTCAAAAAAACAAAAACAAAAGCAAAAATAAGTGTGCAGTTTCTCAAAGTGTTTTAAAGAAAGCAGCTATTATGTTCACATATAACTTGTGTTGAATTTGGTACAGTGATAAACTTATTGCATACATTCTGGTAAGAAGAACAAGAGAAGTAAAGAGTAAATATTATGAATGGAAGTAAGGGAAAGATGACTGAAGACATATTTTAAAGATAAGTTTTAATGTTAGAAAATATGAATAAGGTCTACCAATTGTTTTAGTTTTAATGAAAACTAAAAAACATACATATATATCTTTCCTAATTTAAACTCACATAAAACTCTCTTCCAAAATAAATGCAAAATTGGACACTTATTTGTTCTTGTGTCTGGCCTCTCACAGCTAAGAAGCTGTAAAAACCCTCACAGGCAGAGATTCTCTTTTCTGTTTTGCCCCAGTTTCCGTCACAGTAGTGCACATAAGTGCTCAATAATATATGCTTTACATAAATGCTGAATGAGGAACATATAGATATAAACTGGGGAGCAATGCAAAACTGGAAGAATGTCGTGGTGTATTGGAGATGTTACAGAATAGATTCTGGGGAGCTGTGAAGCATAGGTTGAGCTATGCCACGTATCTCTCCATGTAACCCAGGAACCCAAGGATATGTGATGAGATGTTTGTGGAAGCTGGAATTAAAAGGAAGATTTCTTTTAATAATGCCTTGCATTTGCGCAGTGCTTCAGACGTTCCAAAAACACTTTTAAGTGCATTATCTCATTTGATCCTCAAAGCAATCGTGGGAAATAGGCAGTCCAGTCATTATTATTCCCATTTTGCAGATACAGACTGAGATAGAGATTTAAGTATCTTGCCCAAGGTTAAATAAGTAATTAATGACAGAGCTGAGACAAAACCCCACTGTTTCTGTCCTCTTGCTCAGTCTCACTCCACTGCACCTTTGTGCAACAGTATGAAGCACATCCAAGATGATACTTAGTGTGGGGGACCTCTGCATAGAGGGACACCAGCTTCTTGTCACTTCCGTGTTAGTACAAAACAAGCTGACCCACTGTAACTAGGAAATATAAGCAAGTGAATACATTCTTTTAATTTAAAATATTTTTGGGAGCCTATTCTCTACAAAACACATACTAGGCTCTGCGGCAATGCAGAAATAAATAAAATCCAGCCCCTGTTCTTTGGAGAGCACAGAGCATTGAGGCAGGCCAGCATACAAATAATGTAACTACAACATAGATAAAACACAGGGATACGGGGAAGTAGAGAACACTGTGATTAATTTTAAGGCCACTTTCATCTCATCCAGTCCCCAGCCTGAAAGATAAGAACCGTGGTGGCCTACATAGCTGGACTGTAAACCATGTGACAACAGGAACTATTTCTTACCCCTTATTCATGTTTGTAAACTCCACAGTAGTTGGTTCTTTGCCTTGCATAGAGTAAATGCTCAATAAAGACCTGCTTTCTGAAAGGTTCACAGAGTTCAGCCAAACAGAGGACAAGTTCTAGAAGGCAAGGAGTTAACCTCAGGATTCAAACTAGCACTGAGAATTAAGAACCAGCCAGACCCTTCCACTGAGCCGAGACCCAATCAATTACCTCTGCTCTGATTAAGGGAATAAGTAATATAAGTAATTGTAATATGGGCAATATGGTTGGCCGTGTCCCCACCTAATGTCTTATTTGGAATTACAATCCCTGTAATCCCATGTGTCAAGGGAGAGACCAGGTGGAGGTAATTGAATCACGGTGGTGGTTTCCCCCATGCTGTTCTCATGATAATGAGTGAATTCATGAGATCTGGTGGTTTTATGTGTTTGGCAGCTCCTCCTGCATTCATTCTCCTTCATGCCACCTTGTGAAGAAAGCACCTTGCTCCTTCTCTGCCTTCTGCCGTGAAGTTTCCTGAGGCCTCCCCAGCCATGCTAAACTATGAGTTGAATTAACCTCTTTCTTTATAAATTACCCAGTCTTGGGCAGTTCTTTAGAGCACTGTGAAGACAGACTAATACAATGGGCTTCTTGACATATTTTTGCCTTTTTATGAAAGTGATTATCTCAATCTGGTTGATGTTAAGGAAAGGCACAGTGACTCATGCCTGTAATCTCAACACATTGGGAGGCCAAGGCAGAAGGATTGCTTGAGCCCAGGAGTGCAAGACCAGCCTAGGCAACAAAGTGAGACCCTGTTTCTACAAAAAAAAATGAAAAAATTAGCTGGGAGTGATGCATGTCTGTAGTCCTAGCTACTCAGGAGGCTGAGGTAGCTACTTGATACCAGGAGATTGAGGCTGCAGTGAACCATGTCACCATCGCTGTATTCCAGCCTGGGTCCTGCTCTGTTAGCAAGACCCTGTCAAAAAAAAAAAAAAAAACTTACCTAGAAATTTAAAATCTTCTGCTATACATGAGATAAGCAGGAAAATTCATATAGGAATGCTCACTGTAGCACTACCTTAAAATATTTGTTTAAGCATTTTATGCTAGTAGGTATTACACTTTAATTCCTAAGGAGGTGTGTACTTTTTGTATATGATGATGTATGAAAGGGTTGACCTGTATGCACCAAGATGTCTCTCCAATTTAAGAGTATCATAAATTCACAGCTGTGTAATTATCAAACCACAATATTATTGGATGAGTCTCGGTGGTTTAGTCACTAAAATGGTTATGCAATTCTGAATATTTATTAATGTTATGGCATTTGTTCTCAGGGACTGTTGAGTTGCTTTTACTCACATTCTCATATTCTTCCTTCATGATTAGCCAAGAAGTTCTTGACAGCAAGATTCAGGCACACAGAAAGTTTTTATCTCAAAATATGGAAAATCTTCACACTAACTAGGTGCAGATGATATCTAAGTCCCCCCAAAGAAGAAGAAAATGGAAACTTTCCTTATTAAGTAGAATTCAAAATGGTTAACTAAGTATGAGAGTGGGGTCATCAAAAGGAAGGTAGAGAAATCCCATTTTAAAACATACGCACGGGCCAGGCACAATGATTCACACCTGTAATCCCAGCACTTTGGGAGACCAAGACAGGAGGATCGCTTGAGCTCAGGAGTTTGAGACCAGCCTGGGCAATATGTTGAAACCCTGAGTCTAAAAAAGATACAAAAATTAGCTGAGCAAGGTGGCGCACGCCTATGGTCCCGGCTACTCAGAGGTGGGAGAATCACCTGAGCCTGGGAAGTCAAGGCTACAGTGAGCCGTGATCACACTAATCACTGCACTCCAGTTCGGGTGACAAAGTGAGACCCTGTCTCAAAATAAATAAATAAATAAAACCATGCATTAAAAAAAAATCTCCTTCTAAGTAAGTAATTCATCAGGAGATAATTAATGGCTGGCAACAGGTATTTATAATGGAAGCATACATGGCCTTAACGATAGGGTTTGCTTCTGAAAACACTCTAATTAAAAAGGGAAAGAGTAATTTTATAGGAAAGTACAAATCAGTGGTGTGTATGTCTGCTAATGTGGGCAAAGAGACAGAGGTGGTAATTGCTGGACCCAGACCAGGTATCAGCAACAGCTGAACATAATGACCTTATACATATGCAAATAGGATTTCTGATAAAGCTAAAACTACATCATTATTATTATTCATCAATGTGGAATGGAATGTGAAATTGGAATCAGCAGGTGAGGGGTGGTTGTACCTGAATATCCTGGATATCAACTTTTTTTTTTTTTAATCATTCTGATCTCTGTTAAGAATAATGTAACATGACGACTTTATCCTCTTTTTCAGATCACTGATTCAACCATTGTTCTTTCAAATCTTTGCCTCCTTTCCTCTTATAACACTTCCTAACAATCTAAGCAGAAAGAGAAGAACAGATGGTGGTAAGACCTAGGATGTTTACCCCACTAAGATCTACATCTGAATCCAGACGGAACAGCACATTGCTGAGAAAAGCCCTGGCAACTCACACCTCTGTTTGTTTCTTTTGCAAGATATAGCTACCTCAAAAAAGTCTTCCTTAATCGAACTCTATGGCCTGGAATCCTTTCTGCTGATGACTTTCATTTGAGAGTATTTACTAAAGGCAATGGTTGGGGAAAGAGATATTTTTAAAATAAGGGAAGAAGTAGATAGGGTAAACCCAGACTTACTTATGTAAACTCCGAGTGCTGAAGTCAGAAGACAACCTTTAAGTTACCAAAAAAACCAAGTTAGGACATGTAAAAGACAGTATAGTTCCTTACCCATCCACCACTTGGTTTTGAGGAGAAAGGGAAGTAAGAAGAGTTGAAGAGAAGGACAACAGAACAGAAGAAGAGTGGGAGAGGAAGGGGAAAGGGTGCTCTGGAGCCCTATGCACCTGTTTAAAGTGGGGAAGTAGCACGAACACTAGCAAAAGAAGAACCACCATGGAGTTCCTCCTCGCACATCTCTCTCCCCCTCCTGAAGGCCTAGGGTGAGCTCACTGCCCCCTGAGACTCTCTCACGGCCCTTAAGATACCTCCCTGAAGTCCCTCCAAAGAATTCAGTGTGCCCCCAGTCCAAATCAGTTTCCTCCATCATAAACAGCCATAGATAACCACACAATAAAGCATTCATGACGACAATGGCAATTGTATATGTCAAACACTGTATTAAGCACTTTACCTGCTCTATTGTTTGTAATGCTCCAGCAGCTTATGAGTAGGTATTATTATTCCTACTTCACAGTACAAAAAAAGTGAAACCTGAGTAAGTTGTCTGCGATCACACAGCTGCTAAGCATTGGCACAGGGATTTAAGCCCATGTCCATCTGACCAACTCTGATGGCACATAGTTGACCTCTGCATGGTCCCACCTGCCCACAGGTGGCTGCCTCGGTGATCCGATCCCATCCATTGTTTAGAAGACCAACTTAACCACTAAATAAGTTATCCTCGAATCATTTATTGTAAGCCTAGTCTCCCAAGTTTATTGTGAGTCAAGGGCCAGGTCATATACCTCTTTTGTGCTCTTCTGTATCATGGCACCCAATCTCTTACTTGGCAGCTTCCAACTCTGGGGCTTAAGTTTAAGGACTTCTTTTCCTGGTATCTGTCCCTCACAGGGGAGGTGTTCAGACGATTCTATTGATTGGTTTCACCTTACAACTTTTTATTTTGAAATACTCTCTTCTGAGTGTTCCTAATAAATTTTTCAAAGTCAGCAAGGAAAAAAATTCTGTTTATTGCCAACTATTTATAAACATTAAAATATCAATTTAAAATTTAAAATAACCTATAATACCACCACTATTAGCACCTTGGTGTGTTTTATTCATTTGTTCTTCATACGTATATCTTTACAGAGTTGTAATCAAGACATACGTATGGTTGGGTTTTTTGTTTGTTTGCTTTTTGTTTTTTTGTTTTCTTGTTTGAGATAGAGTCTTGCTCTGTCACCCAGGCTGGAGTGCAGTGGCACCATCACGGCTCACTGCAACCTCCGCCTCCCAGGTTCAAGCAATTCTCCTGCCTCAGCCTCCCAAGTAGCTGGCATTACAGGCGTGCACCACCATGTCCAGCTAATTTTTGTATTTTTAGAAGAGATGGGGTTTCACCGTGTTGGCCAGGCTGGTCTCAAACTCCTGACCTCAGGTGATCTGCCCACCTCAGCCCCCAAAGTGCTGGGATTACAGGTGTGAGCCACCATGCCCAGTTGACATACATATAGTTTGTATCCAGATTTCTTAGGTAATTCATATATTATAAATATTTTCTTAGTTTTAATAATTGCCATACATAGCATTATTATTGTCTGCAAGACATTCCAGGCTTAATTAATATATAGAGCTAGAATGCTTTCTATGTTAGTACTGGAATCTGTACCCAGAAGTTGTCGATCTTATTTCAAAGACAGCCTTTGGAGACTGTTCCTCCATACTTGTTTTATTGCCAGTCATGATTGGATAACTAGACTCCTGTTTAGCTTGAATCAGGGAGATGGATGAGCCCAAAAGAATCCCCCTGTTGCTGCTCTGCAATCTCCTCTCCGGCATTTACAAGCCTTCACCACTCTCCTGGAGCCTCTTTCCTTCTTTTCTGTTCCCCATTTTCTTCCTAGCAGAAGGCTTCACTTCCTACTTCACTAAAGATGTCTCCTAGTTCAAATATCACTTTCCCTGCAAAACCTTCCCTAGCCCTCACCATTTCTACACTGACAGGCCATCTAAGGACTCCCCGTTACCTCCCCCTTTCAACCTCACAACTTATCTCTTTTGTACCCACCTTTACTTCCCCTCCATTCTATCTCAGAAAAAGAGCCTGTCCTTCTTTCAATGCTAATTCTTCAGCATTGGCCATTGATTTCATTCCCATTTGCCTTTTCTGGGACCATTTTGCATTCATTACCCACTGATTCCCACTGTCTCATCATTCATCTTTCCCTCTCTATTGGTTTACTCCCCTCAGCCAACAATTTTCCTCCAGACACACACACACACACACACACACACACACACACACACACACACACACTTTCTATTGTATTGCTATTTCAAATTCATCTTTCCTTTCACTTCCAAACCTCTTAAAAGAGTCGTTTAACTGGGAGTTCAAGACCAGCCTGATCAACACGGTGAAACCCCGTGTTTAAAAAAAAAAAAAAGTGGTTTATCCTTTGCTGTTTTTATTTCTGCAATTTATTACAGCTTCCTCTCGTTACATTTACTGAGCACTTACTATGTAAAAACAATATTGAGGTAGAGATCGATAAAGCAGTCTCTACTCCCAAAGAGCTTCTAATTCGTAGGGAAGACAGTAAATCAAAACAACACAACACAATAAAATAAATCTTATCACGTAGATATGTGCAAAAGTACCCATGGGGGCCTTCTAGAGGAAATTGGAGAGACTTCCTAGGGAGGTGACGTTTGAATTAGGCCTTGAACAATGAGTGCAATATTACCAGGCAGAGACTGTACATATATTGCATATGACTGACAGGAACAACTTATGCAGATAACTGAGAAATCATATTAATGATTACTTAGGAAATACCAAGTAGTTCAGGTGTGGTAACAGCTGGGTTTCTAGTAAGGAACATTTGAGGAAGAGATGAAGAGTTATTTAGGCCAGTAGTTCTCAAACTTGACACTTTTAGAATCACCCAGAAGACTTATAAAAATGCAAACTGCTAGGCTTCATTCCCAAAGTTTTGGTAGGGGTGTGGGGTAAGCCAGATAATTTACATTTATAACAAGTTCCCAAGTGATACTGTTGCTGCCGATCTGGAGACCACACTTTGAGAACCACTGGCTTAGTAATCCAGCTTCTGCTTCAGCCGTTCTAGTGAAAATACTTTTAGATGTCTCCAAAGATCTCCGACTGCCAAATCCAATGAACTCATTCTCAGTCTTCATTTTCTTTGACGAGTTCGCAGCATTTGACATCATTGGCAATTTCAGTGACCTCTTAACTGTCTCCCAGCTTTAAGTCTCTCTTTTAATCCATTCAGTACTCTGAAACCCACAGGATTGTCCAAAATACAAGTATAAACCCATCACTTCATACTTAAAACCCAACAATGGCTCCCCCACTCCCTGCAGTTAGAGCCCAAACTGCACAGACTGACGTGGAAAATCCACTGACACTCTGACCACGTTTACGTCTGCCCCCTGTTGCTGCCCAGGATTGCATAGCCTTTGTTCCAGCCACATCAAGCTACTAGCCAGTCCCCAGACATGCTATGGGCTCATGTTCTCTTCAGCGCCCTATATGCACTTTCCTTTACCTATAATGCCCTTACTGCCTCCCCTTCCCTATCCCATGCTCTGCTGGACCCATAGTGATATAGTGGAACCCTAGTGATATGGTTTGGATGTGTGTCCCCTCCAAATCTCATGTTGAAATGTGATCCCCAATGTTAGAGGTGGGGCCTGGTGGGGAGGTGTTGGATCTTGAGGGAAGATCCCTCATGGATGGCTTAGCGCCATCCCCTTGGTGATAAGCAAATTCTCACTCTGTTAGTTCACAAGAGACCTGGTTGTTTAAAAAGAGCCTGACAGTCCCCCTCTCTCTTGCTTTCTCTCTTACCATATGACACACTGGCTCCCCTTTGCCTTCCACCATGATTGCAAGCTTACTGAAGCCCTCACCAGAAGCAGATGCTGGCACTATGCTTTACCTACAGGGTGTAGAACTGTGAGCCAAATAAACTTCTTTTTTTTTTTTTTTTTTGAGACAGAGTCTTGCTCTGTCACCCAGTCTGGAGTGTCCTGGTGCAAGCGCCACTCACTGCAAACTCTGCCTCCCAGGTTCAAACAATTCTCATTCCTCAGCCGCCTAGGTAACTGGGATTACAGGTATGCACCCAGCTAATTTTTATCTTTTCAGTAGAGACAGGGTTTTGCCAAGTTGGCCAGGCTGGTCTTGAACTCTTGACCTCAACTCATCCACCTGCCTTGGCCTCCCAAAGTTCTGGGATAATAGCCGTGAGCCACCACGCCTGGCCAAAATAAACCTTTTTTCCTTTTAAATTACCCAGTCCCAGATATTCTTTTATAGCAATGCAAAATCGACCAATACCCATGGAATCCTGGCTGAAGGCCTAGCTCCGATCTCATCTCCTCTGCAAAGCCTTCCTCAGCTTTCTGGCTCCTTTTCCTGAGGCCCTCCATTGGTTGCTTTCTAGATGTCATATATACCACTTAACAACTAGTCGAACACGTGATTACTGTATGGAGACTTTCTTGAGTCTCTGAATCTTACTCTGAATCTATCTTCTGATTTTTGTTATTCTCATAAAAGCCTTTCAATATAGATGTATTGAATGAATGTTGAGAACATAGTACAATTTGATAAATAATGATTTGAGTAGCCACTTGCCCCTTACCCAGAGGAACAGGCAAGCGGGCAAAGAGGAGGAGGAGGACACAAACAGAAACCTTGTTAACAAGCAAGAATCAAAAGTGCCACCTCACAGCCTCCTGACTCCCTGCCTGAGAGGGTGAGCCACAGATTTCCCATGATTCCCTCTTTCTTTGATGACACAGTGATTTGTCAGCTCTGTGGACTGGGCTGTTATGCAGCTGCCTTTCTTGCTTTCAGCAAAATGCTTGCTGGAGGACTTATCCAAAGCTGAGGAAAAACACCTGTGGGGGACTGGGCAGGAAACACTTTAGAAGTTTGTCTTGGTGCATGCACCACCAGCAGACAGCCATTTGCCTTCCATTCCTGTTCTGCAACTGAATAGATGCTGGGGGGTTATCTGCCTCCAGGAAGAGAGAGCCCACCTACCATCCATTCTTCTTCTCTCTCTCATCCTGAGTCTTACCCCTGCACATTCTGATTGTTGTGTGCCCAGATCCTGCAGAAATAAAACAGGCCTGGGTTCCCACGTGGCTGAGCCGTATTCTCCTCATTATCTAGTAAAACCGTGACATTAAGGAAGCATGTATGATGAACTAATGAGCTCAGAATATCCATGCCTTTTGTCACCTAGCCTTTCCCCCGTCTCTGTGCAAATGGCTACTAGAACAGTCATTTATAAAGTGACTCCTATGTGCTGGGTGGTCTGCATACATGATCTCATTTGATCCATACGACATTCCTGCAAGATAGATACCTTTATCTCCATTTAACAATTAAAGATGCTGAGGCTAAGAGAAGTCAAATAACTTATCCAGGGTTGACAAGCTAATAAGTGGTAGGGGTCAGATTTGAACCTATGGTGCAACAATTTTAAAGGCTGTATTTTTTCCATTATTTATATCATCTTGGAGAACTACAAGGGCTGAAAGTTAAAGTCAGCCAATGTCATAGCAGAAATTAAATTCAAGGTGTTCTGATTTCCAGGGCAGCCTACAAATATCCACCATATTGAAAGAACTGTTCGAATGGGTATATTTAATGTTCCAAGAATTTATGACACTTAAAAATGTATGTTGATACTACAGGTTGAAAAGGACCCAGAATTGGAAAGCCTGCCTGATTATTCACGCGTGTCCCTTGTCTCTACTGTCCTGTAGTCAGTGCCCCCTCAAAGTTGGATGCACCTGAGTAGAGATGCTTTCTTGTCACCAAAAGCCACACATTTACCTTTGATTCAGACCCTCTCCTGAAGCCAGTGCTTTTAAACTCTTCCCTTCTCTTCTTTTTGTTTGACGAAATATAAATGATTGTTTATTTCTAGAACGATGCCAAATTCAATAAAACAAAGAGTTGTGTTTTGTTTTCTGGTCAAATTGACACCATAAAGTGGGTTTTCCTGAAGGTTTCCCTATTCCACTGGTGCTCTTGCATTGTGAATAAACAGAGCCGGTAATAACATCCATCATAAGAGTTAAGCACATCGAGTGGGTGATAAAGTCAACAAGAAGCTGAAAGCAAGATTTACCAGGGATAAGCTGCCAAGGGTTGGCTGTAGATTCCAAGTGGACACCGCGGCTCATTCATCTTCGCCCTTCAGCTTTCCACCCCAACAACATCTTCCCTGCCTCAGCACTCATCACAAGAGTAGGAAAGAGAAGGAACGCGCGGGGGGTCAAACACGGGCGACAAATACATAGTAATTGATCAGCCTGAGATAAAATGTGATGACTCAGTAGTAAATTCTTGAGTACTGAGAGAGAACAAAGAAAATAGGTTTTTTTTTTAAGCAAAAATGAACCAACTAACAAGCAAAGGTCATATTCCAGAAAGGCAAGTGGACACAAATGATCACTGGGCTTCTTTTAAGCAGCATTCTGTTTTCTTTTCCTAACCTATCTCGAACTAAGGAAATTCTAGGGTCTATTGTTCAAAGACTTGAAATTGTTTTCCTTGGATTATTCCCACTCTTCAATTTTTCTTGCCTCTTTTCAAAAACGGGTTTAAAATGTCCAGGTTTCCCTCAAGCATCTTAATGAGTTAGTCACGATTACAACTGCATCTTTTAAATTACCCAACCTGTTGAAAGGCTGCGGTGAAAGGAGCTTCTACAAACAAAATCTGGGCTGTGTTTTTTATGATCTTATGTTGCAAAATGTGAATGAGGAGCTCCTTCCAAATGAGTAATTAGCACAAAGGCTGCTGAAGCAGAGGAGAGATAGGTGGGCTACTGTCTCACGGAAAATGTCGCTGTTGTTTCTGCAAGGAATACGTACATTGCAACTAAAGGAGAAGCTCTTTGCTAGCAAATGTGAAAGGGCTTCACACAGTTCATGGCACGTAATAAGTGCTCATAATTTCTTTGCTGTATCAGAATCCTCTCCGTAGTCTACTTCTCAAATAATCAACCGTGGCGACCTCCATTTCCTCACCATCCCGTCTCCTTGTGTTCCTTCTGTTATAGGAATTGCAGCCTCATCACCTGTCACACTGTGGAACCAAAATGTTATGGAGAAGGTGGCTTCTCAACCCTTTTCTTTTCATCCTTGCCTTCCTAAGGAGGCTTTTCAGACATTTTTAAAAACTACTCTTCTCCGTAACATTTTGATACCACAGTGTGATGTTTAATTTTATGTGTCACCTTTACTGGACTAAGGATTGCTGAGATCACTGGTAAAGCATTATTTGTGGGTGTGTCTGGGAGGGTGTTTTTGGAAAAGGTTAGCATTTGAATTGGTAGAGTGAGTAAAAGATTACCCTTGGCCATGTGGGTGGGCATCCTACAATCCCTTGAAGGCCTGAATAAAACAGAGAAGGGGAGGAAGCACACGTTCCCTCTCTCTTCTAGAGCTGGGGATATCCATCTCCTCCTGCCCTGGGATATTGGTAGTGTTTCTGGTTCTTGGGCCTTTATGCTTGGACTGGGACTTACAGGATTGGCTCCCCCTGGTTCTCAGGCCTTCTGGCTTGGACTGGAGTTATAATATACCATTGACTTTCCTGGGCTTCCAACTTGCAGATAGCTGGTCACGAAAACAGTTTCCATAATTGCATGAGCCAATCTCCCGTAATAAATCTATTTCTGTTTATCTATATACATGCTGTCAGTTCTGTTTCTCTAGGGACCCTAATACACACAGATACACTGTGATATCAGTTCATGTATTTTATATATATCTGTACTTTGTACATTTAGAGAATTAAGTTGTTTTTTATCCCCCAAGAACAATCCTCACTCCCAGTGAGACTGTGCTACCTGTCAGACCACAGCAGACTGATTTATGATACAACAGAAGGAGGTCACAGATATAGATGCTAGACAAAATTGATTTGGGCAAAAACTGATGGAGATGTCAGGCATAGAAGTTTGTCTAGATCAGGCTTAGTAAAGGTAAAGACAGACAGATGGCCATTAAGTTTAGCTAAACAAAACACAGGTTGGAGAATACAGCTGACAGCAGTGTTGATGGAAGGTAGGAGGGCAAGGTTCAAGGCAGGCAGAAATGTGAAGACTATTTGTCCACTGGGTCAGAGAATGCCTTATATAGAGAAATTTCATCATCCAGAAAAAGTCCATAGAAGAGAAATTATTCTCAGGTCTGAAGTCAGACTTCGACATTTTGCCTTTGTTCCTGAGGAGCCTGGACTACCCAGCCGACTGTGCCCTATTGATGAAAATCTCTGATTATTATAGGGGAACGCATTATGTTGGCTCCTATATTCCCTGAGAACCACCCACGTCTCCTAGTACTTTGAAGTCATGGTATCAGATGAAAGAACCAAGCCTTCCAAACTGACTTGGAGCTGTACTGGGGTGTTCATGGCCTCAAGCATTCAAGCAGGTTGATCAGATATGAGGTCTGATATTCCTTTTCCTCAAGTCGTTTATCTTCTGGAGATCCTAACTAACCTAACCTCTCCTAATCTAAAAGGAGCAGACCCAGGGTTCTGATGGGCACTCTCAAAGTTATGCTTCCTGAAATCATGAGGATCGCTTCATGGTCACATCCAAAAGCCTTTGTCTTTCTCAGGCCTGCAGCTCACTGCATATGGAGCTGCGTCTTACATTCTCCTCTTTAATTAGAGGTCAGGCACTTTAACTGCAGCCTTCTTCACACTCTGCCTCTGGAGTCTTCTGAATGCTGTGTTTGAGGGTCTTCTCGGTCTCTTCCTTCCTCTTTATCTTTATCAAAGGTACCCTTTTAATCTTTTGGTCCCTTTCTGTTTCCCCTCCATGCTCATCTGTTTATATGTTCGGTTTAAGGTCATAAACATAGTTGAGTGCTTGCTATATGCCCAGCACTGATATAAACAAGAACGGTCTTGCGCATTCTTGTGATGGAACAGATATGTATATAACCGAGCAAAACACAACGTGAAATATGTAATAAAGATAGGTACAAAATGTCTTAGGAACTCAAAAGAGGAAGTGATGAATTCCGTCTTGAGAAACATAAAAGGCATTGCAGAAGGAGAAAATTGTGCTTTGAGAATGAATTAGGGATTTATGAAAAGAAAAGTTGGAGGAAGAGCATTACAGACAGAGAGATGAGGATGGGACCGGAACGCCATGACCAAGAAGGGTTAGAAAGTCCACGTAACTGGAGGGGGAAGTAGGCAAGAGTGGGCAGGGGGAGTGGTAGGCATCAACCCTGGAAAGTTAGGAGATGTGTCGCAGCTGTAGTCCCCATTTAAACCTACATGTCTAGTTAACATTCAAATGGGTCACTGCACGCCCTGGTACATTCAGTTTTTTAAAAAGTAAATTTAGCTGATACTACTTACAATATAAATAAGCTGTCCCCTCGAGAAATCAAAATATACTAGAGAGGTGAGGATATGTTTTAAGTTAATAAGTACAATACAAGCTGACCCATGCAGTGATGGTAGCGTGTATGTGACACAAAATCAAGAGCTTGGCTCTGAGCAGAGCACGCTTCAGAGAGAAAGTGATAGCTGAGCTTTAAGCGATTAATTGGGGTTGGGTGGTGTGGTAAGCAGAATAATTGCTTCCCAAAGATATCCACATCCCAAATTTGCAAATGTTACCTTACATGTCAATGAGTACTTTGCAGATATGACTAAGTTTAGGGAAAATGGGAAGATTAGATTATTCAGATGAGCCCGATGTAATCACAGGGGTCCTTATAGAAAAAGGAGGTGGGAGTGTCACAGAAAGAGATGTGACAATGAAAGCAGAGGTTAGAGTGACAGGGCCATCAGCCAAAAACAAAAACAAAAAACAAAAAATGTGGTTAGAAGTTGGAAGAGGCAAAGAACAAGTCTTTCCTCAAGCTCCAGGAGGTATGAAGGTCTACCAACACCTTAATTTTAGCCCCATGCAATAGCCTCATTTCAGACTTCTGATCTGGAAAAGAGTAAGTCTGTGATAGTTTGTTACAGCAACAGGAAATGAATACAGATGGGAAAGCAGCCAGGTGTTGGTGGTGAGAGCATTCCAGGCAGAAGGAATAGCATAAGCAAAGTCACAGAGGCATGAAATGGAAGGGCATACTCTCGGGCCAGGGGTTACAAGTAGTTTAGCGTTGCTAAGGTTTAAGAACCACCAGGTACGGAGCAGGAGAATACGCTGGTGTGTAAGGCAAGTCCCCGATGACATAAGGCCTGGTAAGGAGCAGCCCTACCATGGAGTTTAGGTATTGCTGAAGCTTAGAAGGTAAATCAGGAGCCATTTCATGGTTTCACACAAAAAAGGAAAAACACTGAATTTTCCATTTTGGAGAAAAAGCTTAATGGGAAAGAGCCCAAGGCAGGGAGATTGTTAAGGAGGCTATTACAAAGTCCTGGAGAGACGTGGTGGGGCTTGAGCTAAAGCAGTGTGAGGAGTAGGAGAAGTCAGGGTAGTGATATTTAGGATTCAGAGTGACCAAATATGAGGAGCAAGGAGAAAGCGAAGGTCAAGGATGACCCCACATTGCTGATTTGGACTTTGGTGAATGGCCACGTGTTTACTGACATGGGAAAAACTGGAAGTTTCTCCCTATATTTCTTAGGTTCATATTTTCTATATTTCTGTATCCACTAGGCTAATTCACCCATCAGCCTATGTCTAGACAGTCTTTAAAGGCTTTCTAGCCACTTCTTCTGATTCTAGCCTTTCCCCTTCTCCGTCTATTCTCCACCATGTAGTTAGAACAACTAGTTGAGTATTCATCAAATATTTATTTAGTGCCTGCATTTTCCAGGTTCTATTATAGACTCTGTTCATATCATAATGAACAAAACAATTAAAAAAAATAAGCCAGCTTGCATTTAATCTAGAAGATTCTCATAGAAAGTAATTTTGGATTGTTCCATCTCCAATTCATACCTTCTACAGTCACTTCAAATTTCCTCTCTGTGTCTAAATTTTCTGGTGTGTGCTCAAGCTGTCTGTCAACTTCCTTCCACCAGACAAACTGTAGGGACTCTTAACTTACAAATCGGTTGCTGTCTAAAGCAGTGCTTTTCAAACTATCCGTGGGGTTAAATTTTTTTTTTTAATTTCCAAGCTTGTGGTCTAAGAGTCTTCCTGCATATGACTAGTCCACAGGTCATGCCATCTGTGACTCACTGCGAGAATTCCACGACACCCAAACCAGTCCGTACCCTGCTCACTGACATCAGTCTGCTCACAATGTGCCTGCATGTTACAGCATTCTCGATTTGCTCTAAAAATTTCTCCACGCTTACTCTCAATTTTAGCATCATTCATATACCACATCAGAATAATTAGTAAGTCCCTCACTAAAACAGTTTTCAGGGATTTGGAACACATTTTTTTATAAATGCCTAATGGTATCGTGATTGCGTTTTTTTCCTTTTTATTTTTTTCCTTCAACTTTTAAGTTCAGGGGTGTATGTGCAGGATCTGGAGGTTTGTTACACAAATAAACATGTGCCATAGTGGTTTGCTGTACAATTAATCCCATCATCTGGGTATTAAGCCCAGTATCCATCAGCTATTCTTCCTGATACTCCCCCTCCCCTCACACCCCCCTCTGACCCCATTGTGTGTTGTTCCCCCCATGTGTCCATGTGTTCTCATCATTCATCTCCCACTTATAAGTGAGAACATGCAGTGTTTGTTTCTCTGCCCCTGTGTTAGTTTGCTGAGGATAATGGCCTCCGGCTCCATCCACGCCCCTGCAAAAGAAATGATCTCATTCCTTTTCATGGCTGCATAGTATTCCATGGTGTATATGTACATTTTCTTTATCCAGTCTGTCGTTGATGGGCATTTAGGTTAATTTTGTGTCTTTGCTATTGTTAATAGTGCTACAATGAACATACATGTGCATGTGTCTTTATAATATAATTATTTATATTCCTTTGGGTATATACCTGATGATGGGGCTACTGGGTCAAATGTTATTTCTGCCTCTAGCTCTTTGAGGAATTGCCACACTGTCTTCCACAATGGTTGAACTAATTTACATTCCCACCAACAGTATAAAAACACTCCTCTCTGTCCACAACCTCACCAGCATCTGTTTATTTTATTTTTTTACTTTTTAGTAATAGCCATTCCGACTGGCATGAGATGATATCTCATTGTTGTTTTGATTTACATTTCTCTAATGATCAGTGATGTCGAGCTTTTTATCATATGTTTTTGGCAACATGTATGACTTCTTTTGAGAAGTGTCTGTTCATGTCCTTTGCCCATCTTTTTAATGGGGTTGTTTTTTCTTGTAAATTTGTTTAAGTTCCTGTAAACTCTGGATATTAGACCTTTGTCAGATAAATAGATTGCAAAATTTTCTCCCATTCTGTAAATTGTCTGTTCACTCTGATGATAGTGTCATTTGCTGTGCAGAAGCTCTTTAGGTTAATTAGATCCCAATTGTCAATTTTTGATTTTATTGCAATTGCTTTTGGCATTTTTGCCACTATTGCTTTTTTTCTTTTTCTTTTTTTTTTTTTGCTTGCCCATTGAAACCTATATTGACCATTCTAGCTTATGTTCTTCCTATAAATAGACTTTAGATTATGTGGAGACAGGAGATGGAAGAGCTCTGGTACTACTCTTTGGTACACCATCTTCCTTTAAAGAATGAATACTTCCGGCCAGGCATGGTGGCTCACGCCTTAATCCCAGCACTTTGGGAGGCCGAGGAGGGTGGATCACGAGGTCAGGAGATAGAGACCATCCTGGCTAACACGGTGAAACTCAGTCTCTACAAAAAATAGAAAAAATTAGTCGGACGTGGTGACACGTGCCTGTAGTCCCAGCTACTCTGGGAGGCTGAGGCAGGAGAATCGCTTGAACCTGGGAGGCCGAGGTTTCAGTGAGCTGAGATCGAACCACTGCACTCCAGCCTGGGCGACAGAGGAAGACTCCATCTCAAAAAAACAAAAACAAAAACAAAAAAGAATGAATACTTCTTATTGTCCCCTCCTTTTCTTGTTTTACTTCTCTTTAACCCATCCCATTTCATGCAAATTAAGATTAAAATTAACGTGAAAGACTCAGTTTTTTATCAAGTCCTTGCCAGAGCTATCGGAACCACTTCAATTTATCAGCCCTAATTAGATGAAGCTATTTAGCATAAATCATACTTGCAATTCAACCTCAGGCTTATGAACTGGCTAGGACTAAAAAAGAAAAGGAGCCTTTTGTCTCTGATTCACTGGCTCAGCTCTGGAGATGGCTTATGTTGGACTTTCTCCAGCCCCCAATGAGTATGTCTGCAGCCTTATATTACAGTTCTTTCAGGACTTAAAAATCCATATCGTTTCTTTGATTTCAACACTACAAATTCTTTCTTCCCTGTGAATAAACTCATTTTCTATGGCTCTCATGACCCCAGATTGTGTCATTCTCCTCTCTCTCCTCATTAACCAAAGGCCATGCCTAGACCACCTTCTCTCACCCTCACATGCTCTCAGATGCTCTCATCCACTGCTATGGAATCGGTTATTACCTAGAGAGACTCATGATCTCAACTCTTTCCTGAGTATGAGGCACATAATTTCAACTGCTTTCTCAACATTTTCACTTAAATATCTCATAAGCGTCACAAACTCAACTCAATGTTATTATTCTGCATTCCATATCAGGAAAACGCCATCTGCTTAAACATTCCAGATGAACACTTGGGATCATTTTTGACTCCTCATTTGCCTTCATTCCCCATCTTCATCTGGTTGCCACTCACCATGCCACCACTGCTGTGTTTATTTCTCCAATCATTCTCATTTTCCGCATCTCCACTGCCTTGCCTCAGGCCCTCATCCGTTTTTACCTGGGCCATTCTCAGTTCTCTGAACCCTCACATCAGCAGTGTCCCACCCAGACTCTGAGTCACAGTCCCACTCATTGCATTGTCCTTTCTCTCTGACAAGCACATCCAATCATCCCTACTCTTGATACCGACCTTCAAAACTCTTCTTTCTGTAGCTCTTTGTAATACAATCGAAACTCCGTTCTCAGCATGAATTGCCAGGCCTTTTCACACATAGCCCCTGACTGACTTGTAACCTCTTCTTCTAATGTAACAATAACAACAAACCACCACATCCCACAGCCCATCCTCTCAGGTATCCTTGAATTTCCCAAACCCGTCAGCATTTCTGCCACTTCTCAGGTCCCTGTACCTTTGAGCATTCTATTCTGGTGACCAGCTATGAACCAACCCCTGCCCTGCCTTGATGTTCCTCTATTTGGTATACAGCTTCCAAGGCGACTCCTCCAAGCACAGTTCACTGCACCTTCCATTGCATTACCACGACACGATGTAAGGGCCTCTATGGGTGGTTCCTTCAATGCAGTTGTTCAGAGCTAGGCACTGAGCTAGATTCTAGGGGTACAAAGATAAAGATGGCCCTTACAAAGATGGCTCTTAAGGAGCTTATCTTCAATTAGCAGAGAAAGACATAAGTGTAAATAGCAAGGACATTTATGTATTTTAAAACAATCAATGTTATAAAGCACTAAAAGTGCTATAGGAGAAATATGGGCAGGACGCAATAAACGAAGGAAGGAGTGGTGAATTCTGCCCGTGGGATTGGAGGTGGGAGGAGAGAAACTAAGGAAATCTATTATAAGGGAGATAACCCTCCTGGAGGGTAATGAGAGGAGATCATTCCAGGCAGAGAACAGTATAAACAAAGGCCTGGAAGGATGCAAGAGCATGCTATATATATATATATATATATATTTTTTTTTTTTTTTTTTTTTTTTTTTTGAGACTGAGTTTCGCTCGTTACCCAGGCTGGAGTGCAGTGGCGCGACCTCGGCTCACTGCAACCTCCGCCTCCTGGGTCAAGCAATTCTCCTACCTCAGCCTCCCGAGTAGCTGGGACTACAGGCTGCACCACCATGCCCAGCTAATTTTTGTATTTGTAGTAGAGACGGGGTTTCACCATGTTGACCAGGATGGTCTCGATCTCTTGACCTAGTGATCCACCCGCCTCGGGCTCCCAAAGTGCTGGGATTACAGGCATGAGCCACCGCGCCCGGCCAAGAGCATGCTATATTTAGGGAAAAGCAATTAGTTCTCCGTGGCTAGATCTTCAGCATCAGCATAGACCCAGTTAGACAAGAGGCTGGAGAACAAGAGGAAAACTTTACCGTATAGGCACTGCAGGGTTTTACACAGGGATAGATATTTACAATTTGTATTTTCAGAAAGATCATTCTAGCAACAGGGTACAGAGTATAATAAAATACTGGAGGGTGGTCTACATATGTACTTTTCTTACTGGATTGTGAACTCCTTGATGTCAAGTATTGTGGCTCTTTAATTTCTATCCTTCCAGTGCCTAATACACGTATTCATCAAGCAATAAGAGAGAGGATCTCCAACCTGGCCAACATGGTGAACTCTCGTCTCTACTAAAAATACAAAAAACTTAGCTGGCCTTGGTGGCGGTGTGCCTGTGGTCCCAGCTACTCAGGAGGCTGAGGCAAGAGAATCATTTGAACCCGGGAGGCAGAGATTGCAGTGAGCCAAGATTGCACCACTGCACTCCAGCCTGGGCAACAGAGTGAGACTCTGTCTCAAAAAGAGACAGTGAGAGAGGCTCCATGATGCTGGTGCTGGAACATGGGTCTGGGACACAGGGAAATTGAGCTCTGGGCCAGGCTGTGCCAGCTTGGTGAGGCATTAGCAAGTCACTCTGTGTTTTTGTTTATCTGTAAAATGGTGGCCTAAACAAGACCATCTTTCAGTTCTCCTTTGCTCTAATACTCTGTAATTGTATAAAGGAGGTTTCTTTTTCTTTTCCTTTTTTTATTTGCAGCCAATGTTTGGTAATACAAATAAAAGTTTACAGAGGTGAGTGTCAAGAGCTAAAAGCACCGTGAAGCACAGGTGAACCGAAAGATTGCATAAACCATTTTCTGAAGAGTGGGCAATGACTCTGGTTAAATTATTCACACAGTAAAAAAAATGCATTTTTCCTGTTGTGGGAGTACAGAATTATCTCCTCAAATGTTTACTCCTTTTTAAAGGAAATAAACAGAACTTGGACTATCTTATTATTATTATAAGCCTTTAAGTTTTCAAATACATTCTGAAAACATTAGAAGCCTGAGAGACACCCAGCAGTTCTGTCCACCTTAAGTTAGTTCTTTATTTATTAATTCAGCATAGTACACAGAGCTCTACCAGGTTCTCCGTGTTCCTTTCATAATTTTTGTCTGTCTTCAACTTAGCAGAATATGCTGTGACATTTCTGCTTCATCAGCATATTACTGGCCCAGTCGCCAGAATTTAAAATTCGGGATCTCCAGCAACAGAGCCAGTTTCTATTGACCACTCCCACAAAAAAGCAAAGGTTTATTTTAGCCTCCACGCTATTTGAGCTTTATCTTGATGATGCTATAGACTTCAACTCTCTTGATAAAAATCTTTTCTTGCTGATATAATATTACCATCTTTAACCCAGAGGTTATTTTTCTTAACAAGTTTTCTCAATGTATTTCACTACTGTGAACTATCTGCATTTATATTGAAATGGAAATATTTAAATTTAATTTGTTAGAGATTTTGTGTCCAACTTTTAAAATTTAATCTTTCCTAATAAATAATATTTACTGTCTAGTATCGAGTTCAAAGATATAAATCTAATTTTGTAATATAATACTTATCTTTATTCATAAAACCAAAGAAAATTCTCACTTTGACCATATTTTCTTAATAAGCTATGTTGCTGGGTTTCTTTTTACTGTAAAACATAGCTGTTAAATTTATGCCAGGGCAAAACTTTCCAGAGTGGCTTGTAAGCCAGCCACAGCAATTTGAACTAAGGTTCAACCTCCTTTATAAAAAACGTTTAGAGGAGGAAAAGAGACTACTTATTATTATAATTTGGAGAACAGAAAGAGAAAGATAGTGGTGACACCACCCATCTCTTATGCTCTCACAGGCACTGTCATGCTCCAGGTGGGGTGGGTGGTGATGCCAGTAATCCCCTGGGCTTTGACTTAGCTGAGCATGGACTCAGTTTTCAGTTGCTTGGCCTGTTCTTAAGTAAGCTGACAGGGTAGATTTGGTTCTCAGCATATCATCTAAATAAACAAGACATGTAGGGTAGCAGTTTCACGTCCAGTGAGGGGCTCAGCCTTCTTAGAGGCACCTTTCTTCACTCTCGGCCTCCTATGCTTGAGAAACAGCAGCAACCGGCCCTGGCTGGGCTAGCTCTGTGAGGCTACCGCACAAAAAGCTTGTATTCTAATAGACTCATTAACCCCAAAACCTATTCAGAGCATCTACTTTTTATTTATTAAAGTACACATGAAATATATTTGGGGATATAAGATTAATATTTCTTAGGAATCAAGAGTCTCCTAGCCAGTTAATTTTAACACAATATAAAGTTCTAAAATTCACAGCAAATTTTAAGCCAAACACACTATCTGAAATGAACACAAAGTATAATTTTAGCTCCTCTTTTGTTTCATGAAGAAAGTCTAAACAATATTATCTAGAAAATTCCCCAATATGCAGGCTATTTACTGTTGCTTTCTTTATCTTCAAAGTGAGATGATGTCAAAATTTTTTGTTAAATATCTTAGGCAAGAAATAATAATGGAAAGGAGAAATATTGTCACTCCAGATAAATTTTTCCCCATCCAAAACCTAGCGGAAGTTGGATAAAATAGCATGGTAAGAGGCCCTGAAAGGCTAAAATATTGCAAATTAATAAATAATAAGTCTGAGCACTTTCCCATTCACTTATTTTGCCTGGTGGTTCTTCCCTAGGAGTATCAGTTGTGAGAAGGCTAATCTCTTATCAAGCCTGGGAGAAAGAAGAGGGAATTGTGTACTGACTTAAGAAAAATGGCAGATAAAAATAAAACATGCCTTTTGTTATATAGTAAGATTTTAATGTATATAAATAAATTTTACGATTTTATTGAACATTAATTCCACTGGTATACCTCGTTGCTTTTGCATACTGGCAACTGATACCTATTAAAAACAAGTTCTTGTACGAATGGCCCTCCACTATTTATTCTCACAAAAGAAGCTCTACCTCACTTATTTTGGTTCTCAAAAGGTTGCTATTCAAACAACTACCTCTCGTGAAAAAGAGAGCAGAAGAAAATGAATTGTTTTTAAAATTAAGCTTGTCACTTTTAGAAACAAACTTAACAAATTTCAGTGCATAGCAGGTAATCATTCCATAAATACCTGCCAAACATGTAAACAAGTCTAAATGTTGTTGTAATGAACCATTTACTTGGAAGATGTGTGCGGAGATAACTAAGGCTGTAGTTAGCTTGAAGCATGTTAAGTAAGATTAACATGAATGACAAGTGTGGCCTCTGGAGTCAGACAGTCTGAGTGTGAATCTTACTGTCATTCACTAGCTGTGAGATCCTGGGCAATATGTGCACCTCAATTTCCTCATCTGCAAAATGGAAACAATAATGATACCTACTTCATAGGCTTTTGTGAGATTTGAATGAATTAATACATGTACAATGATTAGAAAAGTAAAAGTAACTGGCATATAGTCAGCACTTAATAAATGTTAACATTTAATTACCTGGATTGATTCTGCTTTAAAATTCTTTGTAGCAATGAAATGCCCTAAATTTTTCATGGGGTGTGAGACTGAGACTGAAATAATACAGACCACAGTTCCAGAAACTTTTTTAAGTGGCTTGTAATCCCAGCACTTTGGGAGGCTGAGACAGTTGGATCACCTGAGGTCAGGAGTTTGACCAGCCTGACCAATATGATGAAACCCTGTCTGTAGTAAACATACAAAAATTAGCCTGAGGTGGTGGCGGGTGTCTGTAGTCCCAGCTACTCGGCAGCTAAGACAGAGGAATTCCTTGAACCTGGGAGGCAGAGGTTGCAGTGAGCGGAGATCATGCCGCTTCACTCCAACCTGGGAGCCAGAGAGACTCTCTTTCAAAAAAATAAAATAAAGTAAAACTATCTAACTTCAGGAATACTTATAATTTACATTAAAGCAGAGGTTGAAATCTTTTCAGCCAGAACCTATACCTGTAACCATATAGCCAAAATTATATTTGTTTAAAAGTGAATTTACATTTTTGCTCCACCTCTTTTCATTCTCCTATTACCCCCCACAACCTTTTCTACTGGTGTAACATTTTTTTCAATTAGTATAATTTTGATTTCTAGCTATACTAAAGACACTTGACTGGATACCATACAAGAGGTAACTGTATATAACTATATATATATATATATCTGTGTGTGTATGTGTATGTATATATTCTGGATTAAATATAAATAGGCTGTAGAAATTTAGTATTATGTACAGCATTGTTACTAGGGAAAACACATTCCACAAAGGCAAATAATTGAGTATTCATTTTTATTCTTCTCAGTAAGACGAGGGCCTGGGGTTATTGTTTAGACCAGCTTTGTCTTTAATTCCCTTCCAAGAATGAAGAGGAATATTCTTGCCTAAGAGAACAGGGTGATCTTTCAGGCCTACTTGAGCTGGGTGAGATGGAGCACATACCCCAACCAGGTGTGGAGGTTCACTGCCAGGGCGCCTTTATGACTTAGGTGGTTACCAAGTGTCATGCCTTAAAGGGTTATGAGTGAGATCATCTCTTCAGATTATCTGCTGCACCGACTGACCTTAAATCACTCTTGCCATGATTTAAGACCCTTACATTCCACTGTGGCTTCCCACTTCGATTTATGCTTTGCCAGTATAAAGTAGTAATGCAAAGTACTAATGGATCATGTCCTTTCCCCTATTTGCAGCCACTCCTATTAAGTGATTTAAAATACACTTTTATACATGCAATTTAAATTTTATAAATACAATTTTAGTTGATTGTCAAGCTCAGCAACATAGACACACTAATGCTTCTAGCATTAAAAATCAAAAGCCGTCCCCCCACAAATGTCGTAACTGTATATCCAGAAATTACTTAAAACATAAAATAATTAATTTGCTTATGAAATATAAACAACACCAGGTTCAAAATAGAAAATAGACACAAATTTCAGGTAAAATGTAAGTATCGTATCAGCCAGGGCCTGCTGTCCCCAACCTGACCCCATTGCCCGAGCTGATTCTGCCTCTTGCAGGTATAGCCTTGCCTAATCCCCATGCCAGTGAGAACCATACCTCATTCCAATCCAGTTCTTTCTCCAGAAGAGAGATGAGAAATCAGGAAATAGTTTATTATTTCAATTCCCAGCACCTAGCCCAATATCTGGCACAGTGCCTAGAATATAAAGAGCATTCAGTAAATATTGATTGAATGAACAAATATGCTGTCACCACGCTGACCCCCCATCACCTGCCTCAACATAGTCAATATTCAGTGAGACTTTGGATGGATTTAGTCTCCTGAGGCTTCCGTTTCCCTATCTGCACTTCACATGTGCGGCTGGCCAACCTACCTGGCCCTTCTGATCTGGATGGTCATCTGCCCTGGTTCTCAGTCTAAAACCCCATGGAGTGCCACAGTGGAGTTGTGCAACACCAGCTAATGGGCCAAGGGGTGAGAAATGCCAAGGGAGCCAGACCCTCTTACTTGGATCCTGTAATTCTTTTTTTTTTTTTTTTAAGTCAGAGTCTCATTCTGTTGCCCCAGGCTGGAGTGCAGTGGCGCGATCTCAGCTCACTACAACCTCTGCTTCCCAAGATCAAGTGATTCTCCTGTCTCAGCCTCCCGAGTAGCCGGGACTACAGGTGCACACCATTATACCCGGCTAATTTTTGTATTTTTAGTAGAGACGGGGTTTCACCATATTGGTCAGGCTGGTCTTGAACTCCTGACCTTAGGTGACCCACCCACCTCTGCTGCCTAACCTGCTGGAATTACAGGCGGCGTGTAATCCCAGCCCCTCTAATTCTTTTTCCTTAAGCCAAGGCCTTTTTCAAGGGTCTCTTCTATTGCCTAGGAACCTCATCACTAACAACTCTGAGTCCTAATCTTGACAATCCCTGCTTCCCGAAGCTGTGCACTGCTCCCTGTTTCGTTCTTTGAATACTATTGCAGAATAATATCTTCTCCATATTATGACTCAATTGTTACTCTTTTTGTCATAAGGCAGTTCACTCTCATCGGTTGTGCAGTTAAAATCCAAGTATGAAATCTAATTAATACAACTTTATCATAGAGGTACTAGAAGCTACAAGTCTTGAATTTCTCTCTTAGTTTTCAGCTAGCCAGTCTTTTCTGAAATAAATTGAAGCCACCCTCCTCTTCGAAAAAATCCTCCTTTCTTCATTTTATTTTCATGGGCTGCTTCTAGCAGTATATTGAATTCTGCCTTCCATATTTCTAACCAGCCTTCACAGTTTCTTCCTTTTCTGTCCCTTTCTCTCTTTTCCTACTTCCATCATATCAACTAAAGCTTTCCTTAGCTCTTGCTTTACCCATAGCAATACCTCCTTCTTGACCTTCTAACTTATTACACCAGTTTATGTTGGCTCTGGACCTTATTATCTACGGGGGGCTGAGGTAGGTTGCTTTCACTCTGATCCTCAGTTTTTTTCATCTGTAAAATGGTCACATTGGAGTATGGACCTTGTAAGTTTGGTATAAATGTAAGCAAATATCCTTGGTTCCCCTGGGCTATAAATCGAAATGTGATTATGCTAATTAAAAATCTTAATAGTTCTCACCCTTCCCCAAATATTTCTGAGAAACTCATAAAATGGATTAACTCAGTGAATATTTATTGAGCACTCTGTGTGAGTCACTGATGTAGGTCCTGGGGACACAACAATAAACACATAGACCTGGACACCGCTTTCTTGGCATTTGCATTCTAGGACAGGAAAAGCGATGATTTAAAAAAAGAAGAAAAAGAAATAAAAATTACAAGACACGAGACGGTGATAAGCGCTACAGAGAGAAAGTGAGGGTAGGCACAGAGTAGGGAGGCGGAGGGATGTTCAGTTTTACATAGGGTGGTCAGAGAGGGCCTCACTGAGAAGGTGTTTTTGTACAAAGTCATCTGGGTGTCAGTGGGCAGATCTTACCTGTGCTCATAAGCTACTGCTGTCATTGTGTGTATTGTTATAGTTAGCTAGATGACACTGGTGCTGACAGCGCCACTGTGAGCTAAAAGTCCACGAAGTGTGTCAGTGTGGAGCTCTGCACATTTACCCTAACCAATGATGCTTCTCAAAAACAGGAAGTAAGAGAGTTGACTTTCAGCATTAATGCTCAAGGTAAAGAGTTATTACTGAATTAACTGAAATCAACGACTATTTCCTTGATGCAACTTGGATAAAACCTTTTTCTGCAATCACAGCTAGCACGTGGTGCTGGTTTTATGGGAAATCGAGCACTGTGAAAGCCCCTGTGATGCCTGTCAGCATCCTCTTTCACAGTGAGAAAAGAAAAGTTCTCTTCCTTAATATTACATTGAGTTACCAGTTACTGGGCCATAGGCCCTAGAGCACGACAGAGTTTCATGGCTCTTTCCAGGAGTCAGAGGCCCTTCTTTGTTTTCTTCTGGGAAGACACATACAAGGAAGCTGGATTAGGCCCTTCCCTGTGACAGCCAGACTTGCCATGGCCTTCCAGGTCTAAAGCCCTGTCTTACCATTACAAACTCCTTCCTCAGCCAACTGCGCTCTCCCCCAGAGGCCCTGCCATTCCTGCCAGCATCTACCTACTTCTGGAACTCTCTCCAGACATGCCCATGAATGCTGAAAACCCTACTGAGGCAAAGATTTCCAATTTGCCTCCAGCAAACTTCTCGGCCCCCTTAAGTCAATGGATGCCAATCATTGCTTAAAGGAAAGAGACATTGTCTATTCCGCATCACAGCCATATCTGTCTGAATTCTGGCCCATCTAGGACATTGCATTACACAAGAAATAGAAAAATAATTCATGAAGTTCCTAGCATAATTCTTCTGTTTAGTAGGTATTCAAACATTGGTAACTATCACAATTATTTAGGTAGTAGGTGAATGGGCAATTGTAAACATATTGTTCATAATTTTTGTTTTTTTCAAAATGTTTTACAAAATCATGTGTTATATAATAAGAAGCAAATTCTTCAAAAAAACAAAAAAAACAAAACATGTACACACCAAACTCTTGACACATAGCTGTTTTCTTCCCCCTCCTTTTCATCTAAACTTCTCAGAAAAGTGCCTTACACTCACTATTTCCACTTCCTCAACTTGCTTCTATCTAACTTCTGCCCCGATTATTCCTCTAAAAACTGCTCTCCACTGAACCCACCAGCTGCTTCTGAATGTCTTCCCTCGGAAGTATGTTGGTGGGTCTGGGAAAGGAAGGCACCCTCGGGTAAGTAATAACCCAGAGAAGAGTGGATTGAGTAGAAGGGAGGGACAGGGATACAAGAGGTGAGGCAATGTCATCCAAATTGAAAGAATGGTGCAGAACAAAAGTTGGATCTAAACACTCACCTTGTCCAAGAGCCAGGCATTCCAGCTACAAGTCTGCTCACCTGAGCAGAAGAGAGAGTCCAGAAACAAGCCAACTCCAAACAGGTAATAAGCTGAAAACCCAAAGTAGTCCCAGAAGGAAGAGTGCAAGGAGTTGGAAGGCCAAGAGGAATTCCAAACTCAGCAACTTACCAGCTGCCTGTGGCTGGGCTTTCCTGGGAATATGTGATGAAAAGTCCAGACCTACAATGTTATCTCTTTCAGAAATGAGAGATGGGCTCCCAGGGCACTCCTATACTGGATATGTCAACACAGTGCCTGCCACACCCAACTTCCTCTTTGAGATGAAAGTGCCCCACCCCACAGCCCCCTGCTTTGAGAAGCAGAGGTAGGTTGTTCTTTACCCAGGGATGCTACCTGATTGGACCAGTGATTGGCCCTTGACATCAGGGGCTGCCTATCCAAAAACTAGGGCCTGAATGGCAAAGATTAGTCTGGTCCATCAGATTCTCTCCTTCTGGGATCTGAGTTGGGAAACACAGACAGAGGCAGTTAGCCATGGAAGTTGAACCTGAAAGGGTGGAATCCAAAGGAGTGGGGGCATGGAGGATTACAGTAAACCAAGACTGTGAGGATGCAGGACAATGTGATAAGAAGGTAGAATTTATGAATAAGCAGCAGTTCTGAGGTAGAGAAAATACATGAAAAGTAAACAGAATTTGTTAGTTGAAATAAGACAAGAGGCAAACCCGCAAAGAGTCGCAAGAGATGAGAAACGGTACAGCATCGTTATAACATCCTATCACCTGGCTCAACTAAAAGACAATTTCAGACCACCCGGCTTTGCTAAGGCTCCCGTGCTCCTCATCGGGTCTACCCCAGCTTGCTGGGTTTCCATGCCGGTGTATGTTGGACTCCTGCTATGAGCTAGGCACAGTTCTAGGTGTTTGGGATCCATGGGTTAAGGAAATGGGAAAATACATAAAACAAATCCCTCGTAACTTGAGGCAGGGTTTCTGTTTCAAAGGGCCAAGTTAAAATAGCTGCTCTTGCCTTCACCATTTCCCATGGTCCGGTTGGTGTCATTACGGTGTCATTATGAGTCTACACCCACTTTGGCACGCAGTTCATATATATCACCCTGCACTGCTAGGGTGGGTAACTGGAGAATCAGGAAAAGAGAAAAAACAGAAGTTGGGAGATGGGAGGTGAAGGAAGTCAGATGATGTATGATCATGGCAGCAGAGTGGCTGAATGCCCAGGCTTTAAATTAACTTGGGTTCAAAATTCGGCTCTTTCACTTATTCCTTATGTGGCTTTTTCGGCAGGTTAGTTTTCTCAGCTGTGAGCTAGTGATTAAACAGCATTCTCCTCATTGCATTTTTTTGAGAATTAAGTGAGAAAATATACGCAGAGCATTTATCATAGTACTTGGCCCATAGTAAATGCTTGATAAATGGTAACTATTGTTGCTGATGCTTTTTTACCAACAGTCCTCTAGTTTTCCCATTAGTTGGGTAGAATGAATGAGCTGGAGGGGGAAATAGATGACATCCTCTACTCAAACCTCTCTGAAGGCTGCTGCCAGCCATAACATGGTAGGCTCATTAAAACTCCTTCTAGATGGTGCCTACCTTCCCAGGTACTGCCTAGCTGCAGGAGTATCAATAATACCAAGAAGGGATGTTAAAAAAAACTGGTAAGGATAAAAACTGTTGTACGCCAAAAAGCAGTTCTGGAGGGCAGGAAATAATAATTAGTAAAAGCAAAGTGTGTAGCAGCGGAATTAGCCAGAGCAGTCATTTGTGTGGGGGAGGCGAAAGAACACACGTGTTTCTTAAGCACTGCTTTTGTCACCTGTGTAGGAGTGGTGGGTAGGTGGATGTAGACCAGATAGGTCCAGACTGAGGCAGAGCTGAGGGCTGTGGCTGGAAAGCAGTGCTTAGAGAACCCGTGAAAATAGAAGCCCTCCACCCTGGAGTGGATGGAGGAGTGACGCAGGGAGGGAAGAGGGCAGAGTCACGGCTGATCAAGAAGGGCAGACCTCCCAGTGACTTGGGAGGCTGAGGTGGGAGGATCACCTGAGCCCGTGAGTTTGACTTCAGCCTGGGCAATATAGCAAGACCCCGTCTCTTAAACAGTCTACCAATCAACCCAGGAAGGGAGCAGACTACAAACAGAAGCCCCCGAACTGGAGTTTCAGATGTGAGTGTGGGTCAGGAGTCATTGCTGCTCTTGAGGAAGCTGAGTTATCTTAGCTCTGGGTCCAGGTGTTTTGTGGTAGTGTACCAGACCACGTCACCTCAGGGAGGGCCGGTGACTGTGCTGAGGCTGCATTCTGGCCTTCGTGGCAGGAATGAGCAGTACCCTGCCCCTATAAAGACGTTTGCGGCATTTAACATGGATCTAAATTGCCCCCAAGAGGCCCTGTATCAGGATTAACACCGTGCATAAATGTCTGAAATACATCATTTGAGCAGAATGATTGTGAAATACTCAAGCCATAGTCTTCCAGAGCGAGTCTCTCTATTGCCTCTTGTACTCAGGCTTTCAGGATAGAGCATCTGGTCTGTGATTCTGAGTGCTGGGCACGCAGCTGATGGAGAACCCAAGAGTAGGTAAGGCGAGCTGCCTTGCATAGCATAAGCTGAGCTTCCGGGTTATGGCAGACTGAAGTCCTATCGTACATTGGACCCTCTAGGGCTTGAAAACATGCTTGACCACAGGCCTTTCCCTTTCCAAGCAGGCATAATGAAGTATGACACAGAGTTCCTCCTGGGTCAGAGTGGCCCACTCCACAGTGTCGGCAGCACCAGTCTCAACAGCGTGAGGCTGAACCAAGCGAGGTTCCAGCTGTGCAGAACTGGCATGCAGGTGCCGAGGACACGCTGTGCAGCTGAGTTGCTCGCATTCATTTTTATTGCTCAGTAAAATTTTTACCTGTATGGCTTTATGCTAGTTCCTTTATCTCTCCATGTTTCGGTTTCCTCATCTGCAAAACAGCAATAATAATAGCATCTACCTCATAAGGTCCTTGTAAGTATTAAGTTAGTTAATATACGCAAGCCCTTTCTTTCTTTTTTTTTTTTCTTTTTTATTTTTTTTTTTATTGCATTTTAGGTTTGGGGGTACATGTGAAGAACATGGAAGATTGTTGCATAGGTACACACATGGCAGTGTGATTTGCTGCCTTCCTCCCCCATCACCTATATCTGGCATCTCTCCCCATGCTATCCCTCCCCAACTCCCCACCCCCCCACTATCCCTCCCCTTTTCCCCCCGACAGACCCCAGTGTGTGATACTCCCCTCCCTGTGTCCATGTGTTCCCATTGTTCAACACCCGCCTATCAAGCTACCAATGACCTTCTTTGAAGAACTGGAAAAAACCACCTTAAACTTCATATGGAACCAAAAGAGAGCCCGCATAGCCAAGTCAATTCTAAGCAAAAAGAACAAAGCTGGAGGCATCACACTCCCGGACTTCAAATTATACTACAAAGCTACAGTAATCAAAACAGCATGGTACTGGTAGGCAAGCCCTTTCAACAGTGCCTGGCACATCGTCGGTGCTTGCTTGTGTGGTACGGAGGTGCAGCGAGTCTTGACTTGCTTAAGCATAGTGTAAACCTCAGCACATCAGGCACACTTCCTTCTCTATTTTAGGAGGTCATAACTAGGGCAGTTGCACAGAAAAGAACAAAATGCTGTGAGACATCGCTTGAAATGTCTAGGTATCTTCACTGACCAGGGTGTCTCTCACTCCAGAACCCAGATAACTGGCTACACCGAACTGGGTTCAGAAATGTCACACATTTTTGTACTGTTTTGAAGGTGCTGATGTTTCGGGTAACACAGAACTGCTGGGGCTACAGTGTTGTATGAAGCATAGCTGGGCAGGTGGTATGTGGATGTGTTTCAGGGTATATTAAGATGTTTTCCAAGAACAGCAAAAAGCATCCCCTAGAAAGTCATGCAGGGGCTGGGCATGGTGGCTCATGCCTGTAATCCCAGCACTTTGGGAGGCCAAGGTGGGTGGATCACCTGAGGTCAGGAGTTTGAGACCAGCCTGGCCAACACGGTGAAACCCTGTTTCTACTAAAAATACAAAAATTAGTTGGGCACGGTGGCGGGTGCCTGTAATCCTAGCTACTTGGGAGTCCGAGGGACAAGAATCGCTTGAACCCAGGAGGTGGAGGCTGCAGTGAGCCGAGATCGCGCCACTGCACTCCAGCCTGGGTGACAGAGTGAGACTTTGTCTCAAAAAAAAGAAAGTCATGCAGGATAGTGATCATGCTGCTGCCATCGGGTCAAGAGGCATTGTGTTCTCTGCAAACTCTTTGTTATCCAAATGCAACGATGGAAAGCAGATAAGGTTACAGGCACTCCGAAGATCTAATTTTATGGTCCTTCTGAGCTGGCCCAGGAACGCGAGGGAACCAGACAGTATTAGGATCCCAGTAATCAAAGCAGAGGCCCAGTCATCTGCTTTTCTTCTTTACAAAATGCCCCACTGCCTTCTTGAGAGAAGTGGGGCCCCAGTGGATCTCAAGGCCTATGAATTCCTGCCAAGTGTCAAGTTAGGGGTGTTGTGGTGGCCATAGGAAGGCCAGATAATATTCACAACACCAGTTAAATTTGAATTTCAAATAAATGATGAACAATATCTTAATATAAATATATCCCAAATATTGTGTGATGTATACTTATACCAAAATGTATTTGTTATCTGATGTGCAAATTTAACTCGGTATCCTGCATTTTCATCTTCTAAATCTGATAACCCTCGCTGAGGGGTATGGTCAGGGAAGGCTGATGGATGGATGCAGCCTCCAAGTAAACAAAAATAATAGAGATGCTGGAGAATTCTGGTGCCCTCACATCAGAGGGAACTCATAATACTGGCTTGTTCGGTTCAACTCTCTGAGAGTGAGGCAGCTCCGGATACGCACCCACACTAATGCAGAAGTTGACTACTCTGTACATTTCAAGGGCTCTTGCTGACCAGTCAGGGTTATAAGAAAGTCCCAGTGGTGCCCACACAGTGTGAGCTTTCAGGCTATACCCAGGCCACCAGACCAGAAGACTTGAGAAGTCTCATTTACATAAGTATCTTCTTGCCCCCAAATAAAAGCAGCCTTGTCTCTCCATAAACTACTGGTGCTGGGTCAAAAAATAACGTGGCAACTGGACAGGCTCACCTGAAGACGGAGAGCTTGCTCTGGCAACAGACAGTGCAAGGCTTGGCAAGTCTGACCAGCAACCTGTGATCTCAAAGGCAGCAGCCCCGTTGTCAGATATATGCTACATCTACAGAGCAGATACAGCAGCCGCCAGCTGAGACCACAACTCGTTTCCCTTATGGAGGCTGAGTTTCGGAGAATCGGCTGGAGATCCAGCCTTGTGGATAGAGGGCCAGTGCTCAGCCTCACTGACGGAAGGTGGGAGTGGGTAGTAACCAAGAGTAAGGATGTGGTGTAAGGCTGGGTTTCCTAAGCTGAGAGAACAGTCCAGAACCTCAGACAAGTGTACACAGGTAGAGTCTGAAAGCCAGGTCACTAAGACCCAGAAACAAAGATCTACCCAGACAGGTAACAAAGGTCAAGACAGTCTTGAGAAACAAAGTTCAGAGAGTGAACCAGTAGCAGGTTGATGTTTCCAAAGTCAGTGTGTGACTAGCCACCTGTTTTTTTTTTATTATTACTGTTCCTGGGTTGTGGGTGGGAAATAGGTTGGTTACAGGTGCTTCCCTGAGGTTAGAGATGCCGTCAGGGACCAGACCTGACTCTCAACACCAAGGAACATTTCCCAGGTCTGCTCTTCGACTACTCTGTTATCCCTGACTCTGTTAGACACTCTTTTATTGTCACTCTGCACGCTTGGCTTCTGAGACTGTGCTCTCCAGGTCTCCCCCTAGCTGCTCCTGCTCTGTCTTCTTCAAGGGTTCATGTTCTTCCTGCTCCTTAAGGGTTCATATTCCTTAGGGTCCTGCCCTGCCCTTGGCCCACTGCTCTTCTCTTTTCTTTCTGTCTTTGGTTCCTGGATGTTCTCATTCACTGTCATGGTTCCAACTGAGACTATTACTGGTTAAAATGTCAGTTGTGCAGATGAAACACTTAGGTCTGTTTTGCAGCTTCCTAGCTGTGAGACCTAGGCCAAATTACGTCATCTTTTAAACTTCCCTCTTTTAAACTCATCAGCCAAATGAGTATAAATAACATCAACTATATATATATATGTTTTTATATGTGTATATATATGTGTGTGTATATATATATATTTCATATCATTTAGTATAAATAACATCAACTATATATATATTTTTATATGCGTATATATATGTATGTGTATATATGTATATTTCATATCATTGAGTATAAATAACATCAACTCTGTCTATATATATATTTTATGTGTATATATATTTTTTATATGTATATATGTGTGTATATATGTATATTTCATATCATTGAGTATAAATAACATCAACTCTCTCTGTCTATATATATATTTTATGTGTATATATATTTTTTATACGTATATATATGTGTGTATATATATATTTCACATCATTGAGTATAAATAACATCAACTTTCTCTGTCTATATATATATTTTATATGTGTATATATATTTTTATATGTGTATATATATGTGTGTATATACATATATTTCATATCATTGAGTATAAATAACATCAACTATATATATATTTTTATATGTGTATATATATGTGTATATATACATATATTTCATATCATTGAGTATAAATAACATCAACTATATATATATTTTTATATGTGTATATATATATGTGTGTATATACATATATTTCACATCATTGAGTATAAATGACATCAACTATATATATACATATGGATGGTATATATACCCATCCATATATATATTTATATGTGTGTATATATATATATATATAGTTGATGTTATTTATACTCCTTGATATGAAAATCAGTGAGTCTTGATGATGTGACATACAGTGTTTCCAACAAAGAAAACTCAGTATACTGCCAGGCACCACAGACGCACCACAGATGCATCGAGTACCAAGGGTGTTCTGTTGGCCAAAGTTCTGTTTGACAAAATAGAACTTTTGTCATTTTGAAAATGTCAGTAGCTATATATATATAGGTATATATAAATGTATATATACATATGTACATCTGACATATAGATGTGTATATATACATATATGTGTGTGTGTATATATATGTGTGTGTGTATATATGTGTGTGTGTATATATATGTGTGTGTGTATATATATGTGTGTATATATATGTGTGTGTATATAGATGTGTGTGTGTGTATATGTGTGTGTATACATATATGTGTGTGTATATGTGTGTGTGTATATATATGTATATACACACACACACACACACACACACACACACACACACACATATCTACAGAATAGATACAGCAGCCACCAGTTGAGACCACAACTCACTTCCCTTATGGAAGCTGAGTTTCAGAGGATCAGCTGGAGAGACAACCCTGTGGATTGAGGGCTGGTGCCCAACACTGACTCAAGGATGGCATGTGTCATTTGTTGATAAAAAATCTTTAAAAAGCAACGATTCAAGGCCAAGTCCCTGGCTCTTAGGAAGTTTGTGACTTTGGTGGTGAAAACAGACCCTTACAGCAGATTACCTTATTGTTTAGAATATTTACTGCCCCTGCCTATGGGGCCTATGGAAGGAATTTGACACCTCGCTTGGCCATTGACTTGCACTGGCCAATAGAATGCAAACATATGTGATATGTGCTGAGCAGAAACTATAAGAGCCATCATGTGAGTTCATCGTCCTCTTTTCCCTCGCTATGATGCTACCATATCCCAAATAGGGCCAGCTTCCTCAGTCTAGATTAAGAATGCAAAAGACATGAAGTAGATCAGTGGCCGATTCATGATGTACATACAACATGAACAGATACAAATCGATTTTGTTATTAGGATATGGGGATTATCCATTACTGTACCACAACCTAGCTAAAACGGACTGATACAACTCCTTTGAGGATTATCAACAGAGTCTTTGAAGCTAATACACCATGATATGAAAATCAGTGAGTCTTGATGATGTGACATACAGTGTTTTCCAACAAAGAAAGCTCAGTATACTGCCAGGCACCACAGACGCACGACACGTGCATTGGGTACCGAGGGTGTTCTGTTGGCCGAAGTTCTGTTTGACAAAATAGAACTTTTATCATTTTGAAAATGTCAGTAGCTATAAGAGTTTTCAAAAGGGGCCAACAAAATTCAACTTGAAAAATATGTTTGGTGTGTACATGACACACAAAACAAGAGCTGACTGCACTGAAAGGTACCAGGGATTCATAGAGTTGCATTCTTGAAAGGAAATGGCATTGCCGTGAGTTTATTATGACCTACTTCAACATATTGGAAGAAATGTCAGCAATTTGGAGGTTGGTAACATAATTTAACAGGAAAGCAGCTCCATTTTTCTAACTCTACCACAAGCCCCAAATCAGCCTGAACGTTTCTAGGGCACACATCTGCTTTGCTCGGTAACAGCAGCAGCAAGTAACGACAAATGATTGCATATAAGGAACCATGTTAACGTATCACTAGACACTAAACAGGGCATTACTTTGCTGGTATATGTGTCCAATTTGAATAAACAAATCAGTTTATGTGTCAAATTTGGATCCAGTAGGGCACTTCAAAACTTAAGTAATCTTGACTCAACTCTAAATACTCAATTTTAAAGTAGTTTCTAAACGTCAGCATATTGACGTATTCGGCCAGATCCTTCTTTTTTGAGGAACTCTTCCGTGTAGGGTGTTTAGCAGTATCCCTGGCCTGACCCATTAGATGCCAGTACCACTCCACAGGTTGTCACCCCCATGATGACAACCAAAAGTGTCTCTAGACATTGCCGAATGTCCCTGGTGACTTCCTGCTCTAAAGCAATGAATCTGGTGGGAGGAAATTAGAAGCCAGTACATACTACATAGAAAATATTCTGAGTAGACAGGACTTTTGATTCATCTAATTAGGTCAGGTAGTTAGCTGATCACTTTGCCTGTAAATCAAATCAACCCTTCCCCAATTATTAGTAATAGCTATTGATTGAGTGCCTGCTGTAACCAGTATACATAATTTGCATAGTCAATATAGCCTGGAGATTAAGCACTCAGCTCTGTAGCTTGGGTTGGAATCCTGGCCCTGCCACCTGCTTGCTGTGTCACCTGGGGTACGTTTCTGCGTCTCTCTCCCATTGTTGCTTCAATTGTACAATGAAATAATGACAGCATGCAGGAAATCACATAGGCATGCTGTGAGAATGTAAGGAGTCAATGAACATAAGGTGCTTAGAACTGAGCTTAGGTTATGGAAATCAGGCAATCGATGTTTGTTCTTATTCTTAACCCTTACAACAACCGTTCAAGGTAGGTAGCATTGTCTGCGTTTTACACACGTGGAAACAAATAGTCAGGGAAATCAAGTCCCAAACACACAGCTGTTAAATCATTTGGTTAGCAGGAAGAGGAATCAGATTCAAACTCCAAAACTGCTATGTTTCTCACTACACGGCGGGCTTGGGCGGAAAACAGGTTAAACCTGGGAGAAAGAGCTCTCTTTTAGGGATAAAAAGTGCGACTGTTCAGTTAGTTTGGTGTGTTTGCCTGGGGTAGCGCAAAGCCCCCATCAACGTGACTTTTACCACTAACTAGTTGTGTGAATTTGGCAAGCGTCTTCAACATCCTGGGGCTGTTTACTCATCTGCAAAATGGACACAAAAAACCACCTGCTCTGCGATCTTCACGGGTGGTGGTCAGAGTCATGTGAACAGATGCAGGCAGCAGAGCGCTGTAAAACTGTAAAGTACTCAACAAATGTAAGGTGGGCCGGGTGCGGTGACTCACGCCTGTAATCCCAGCACTTTGGGAGGCCGAGGCAGGTGGATCACCTGAGGTCAGGAGTTCCAGACGAGTCTGGCCAACATGGCGAAACCCTGTCTCTACTCAAAATACAAAAATTAGCTGGGCTTGGTGGCGCATGCCTGTAATCCCAGGAGGCTGAGGCAGGAGACTGCTTGAACCTGGGAAGCGGAGGTTGCAGTGAACGGAGTTCGCACCACTGCACTCCAGCCTGGGCGACAGAGCGAAACTACATTAAAAAAAACCGTAAGGTAGAAATAAATATAAGGCTAGGCTGTCGGGTAGGCATGTCTAAGACCTTTCAACCCTTCGGTCATGTCTTGCTTCTCCTGCAAAAGCAAGTTTTCCGGGGTCCCACGTCGCCATCCCGGCCTCAGGGGCAGCAGACGTTGCTGGGGAGGCCCCACGTGCGTGTGGGCGGAGGTGGGGCTTCTTCCCTGGTTCCAGGGTGGGCAGGCTGGGAGGTGACCCCAGCATGGACGTGGCAGCTGCTGCTTATCTGTAGTTAGTCAGCGGCCCAGACAGATGAGGTGTCCATGGTGACCTTCCTGCCTCAGTGAGTGTGGGAACTTGGGGCTTCCCAGGGCGAGGGAGTGGGAACGTAAACAAAATGGTCCCTGCCATAGCTACGGCATCGCGTCCTCCCTCGGCCCTGCCCTAACCTCGGAGGAGGCACCCAGGAGATCATCCAGGCACCGCTGCCCAGGGCCGCGCAGGGGAGAGGGCCAGGGATCCAGGGTCCGGTGACGACCTCCCGGTGACAACCTCCCGGCATGATGCAGACTCCCCCAAAGGTGGGCGCTTCCTGCCAAAAGTCCGCCAGCGGCACCCTTTGTTGTCAGAGGGCAGAGTCAGAAATGTGTCATCCGGGTGGAAACTCTTCTTCTCCCCCATCTTCTCTCAGCAGGTTTATCCCCCGGATTCCCTGGACTGCTCCAGGGGTTAGTCTCCCGGAGAGAGCAGGGCCTCTGCATCTCTTTCTGGTAAAAGGCAGCAGACGTAAGAAACGAGGAAGTTTGAGAGAAAGAGAAGCGGCTAATTCTCAGCAACTCTTCACGTGTCTGTGGAAGGCTTGGCATCCATGGCTTCTTCAAGATGAACACCTGTGTCTGCTACTCTTCGCATCAAGTGACTTCTCCATGCCTTTACTGTGTCATTGCCTGTTTTCTCAGCTTCCTCCCATTGCTTCTTTATGTTTTCTCACTGCCTAGCTCCTCCCAATAGCACTACCCGGAGTGGTTCTAGGGCAAACTAGTAAAGCATTTTAAATTTGTTTTAATGACTTCCCCACCCTTTTTTTTTTTCCAGTCCTGTTCCCTTCCATCTTTATGGTGGCCAGCAGTGGCTCTGCACTTGACAAACATGCCAGACACTGTAGAGGTGCCGGGGAGACACCAACCGGCAAACAAGGGAAAGCTGAAGACTTCTCAGCGCTTACCTCCTAGCTGGGAAGACAAATATTGGATAATTATCCTCTAAAGGAGGCGTTCAGAGTGCTGTGAGTGCCTGTCAGTAGGTGCACACAGGGGCTCAGGGAGAGCCTCCTGGAAGAAGAGATGTTTGGGTTGAGCCTGGAAGCATGACAGTTACTTGGGTGAAGTGTTGGAGAGAGAGGTGAAGACAGAGAAGACGACAGGGCAGAAGGAACACGTTCTATTTGACGATGCTGAGGGGAAAGTAGAACATTTGAGGAACCAAAAATGAATACTACAGCTGCCTGTGGCACATAACCTGGGCCTCACCCTCTCCCCTGAGCACTTGACATTGTACATAAGGTCCCCAAACACTTCTGCCTACGCACCCACCATAAAACCTGTCATGTTTACTCTTCCTTTAAGGCTCTGTTGCTTTGCCTTTCATAACTGCAACTCAACCGATAGTTCCCTAGGACAGATTTGGAGTCTGGAAACCACTATGCAACCTTGAGAAAGTGACTTAGCTTCTCTGAACTGACGTTTATCATCAACAATATGGGCCAATAACTCTGCTAATAGTCACATTTCATGGTTGGTTACACTGTGTCAGTTTCCAGTGCTAAGTCCTTTTGTCTTATTGTATGATTCTCACAAACCTTATGAGGTTTTATCCCTTTCTGCCTTCTCAAAGGAGTCTTAGGAAGCCTAGATGTGACATGAATTATAGATGCGCTTTGTAACCATGAAGCGTTAATGCGAAAAATGAAATATTACCACGATGCGTAATACTATTACCGCGATGTCCAACAAGGACATATTTAATGAATAACTGCATTCTTTAATAGTTCTGGGCTATAATTAAACGAGTCTCAAAATATTTTGTGTCTGTCTCCTGAATAAACCAAACAAAAAGCAACAGCAGGAATGAAAAACGTTGTCATCACCAAATTGCTAATTGTATGCCATGCCAGACCACAGAAGAGAGAATTCCACAGATGTGACCTGAGCCTCCAAAGTTTACACTGATGACCACCACTACCTGGAATGCAGATACAGATAACAGAGTGAAAGCCTAGTATCAGCTGATGAAGAGACGCTGGGTTGTATCAAGCTCATTGCCTACCAAGGGGTAAGGGTCTTTCAGGAGACCGAAGGAGCAGGAAAAAAATTCATAAACTTGTATTAAAATTCAAGTGGGGGGCTGAAGCCAGAAGGTTCTAAGTCTCTTGGTATTCTTCTTAGTACGTCTCTTCGCTTTCTATCACTTTATCACAGCGTTTTTTCACCCATGCCCAAGGCTGGGAAATTATTTACCCATGATATATGCACTGTCATAATAATGTCATGTTCTTAAATTGTCAATTTCTGAAACCACATATGTGTATCACAAACTAATATGAATGTGTGTGTGCGCGCGCATATTTACGTGTGTGTGTGAGTGGCTTCCTACACTTACACTCCCCTACTTGAAGAGAATCGGTGCCGGCTCCCCCGAAATCAGCCAATGTGGGAGGAGTACTGGCACCAAAAACAAAGGAAATGAAATAGGATAACTGTGGTTTGAGGCTCACAGATCAGATGAGAGGCAATGAATGAGAAAGTCAATGAGCTGAAAATGACTTACGTACAGGCACCTCCTAGGGATTATACCCCTAATAAATAATTATAATGAACATTTGTTTAAACTTCTTTAAAGTACTTTGAAATTTAGCATCCTTTCCCTCCTTCACAATATTAAGTAGTATAGCTTGGAGGTTAAAAGCAGATTCTGCATTCAAATCCAGGTTCTGTCAGATTCTGCCACTTACCAGCTAAGTCACGATGGACAAGTCACGATATCTCTAAGCCCTTATTTATTTACTTGTAATGTGGGCGTAGTATCTGCCCCGTGAAGCTCTTATAAGGATAAAGAAAAATAAAATGTGACAGATGCTTTGCATTCAATGCATAGCAAATGACTACTTGATGATATTGTTTAGGTGACAAAAGAGATGCGTAGAGAAGTTAGCCTCCTGTCTCGGGCCCCCCCAGCGTTAACAGCAGTGCAGGGAAGCAGTCAGGCATCCTTCCTCTGGCCCAAGGCTTTTATCCACGTGGAGCACCAGTCCCACACAGAAATAACGTTTAGGCTACAAGTGATTTTTCGTAGATATCTTCTTTAATTTGCATTTGTCAGCTAAATTCACACATTAGCAAACTCAGAACTCCAGTGGAAAGGCGGATGTAGAAACTTCTGGAAAATTCGATCTGGGATGACCCTAGGAGACCCAAAGAACTATTCGTGAGAGAAAACACAATACCCTGTCACACCCCCTTCAATTGTGGGCAGGTAGATTATTTACTTTGTGGGTTGATGTGACACAATTTTTAATCCCATGTTGGCTACGCTCTGCCACTTCCCCCCACCGTTAATGGGTGTGTGTTCAGGCAGTGTAAACTTGGGAAGGTAATGTAAAACTGGGAAAGTAAATCTGCTTCTTACCCCTCTCGCCCCACATCAGCCTCCTCCTCTCTTTTCACTTCATTCTCTCCGGCTTTAAAAAACCAGAGGTAAATGCATTTTCAGTTGTCTTTGGCACAGCCCTATTTTGGAAATCAAAGACAGCCAGCTGGACCAGGAGTCAGGAAGCCAGAGGCTTTCATCTGGGTCTGACATTGGTTAACTGTGGCCCTTCAGGAAAATGAGATCAGTCCTCTAGGCTTTTGTTCCTTTTCTGTTAAATGAAAAGAAGACTGGAGTATTTATGAAGTGCCCACTGTGCACCATGTGACTTCAATTATGTTACTTTATTTAATCCATAAGAGAAAGAACCCTACCAGATAGGAATATAGATCTGTATTGTGCAAATTTTAAAATGCAAGAGCAGAGAGGCCAAGTTGCCCAAGACCCAGAGGTGGTAAACAGGAAGCTGGGTTGGAATTTGAACCTAGGACCATCTGATTCTAAATTTTATGCTTGAATGAGTTATCCAGTACAATCTATAATTTTCTTTCCTGTTCTAATATGATGCTGTTATGTGAGCACCATTAATCAATACTTAGTTGGCTTGGTTTATTATGGTGAGTCATTCTGCCATGCCTTGGGGTCTTATTCGATACAGGCAGAAGCCCTGAGTAGATGTATTACATCCCTTATTTAGTCAGCTAATACATTCGTTGTACACTCTGATATTGTAAGTAGCAGTTTCACTGCCATTAGTGAACATGTAATGCACCAGGTGTGGTGGCTAATGCCTGTAATCCCAGAACTTTGCAAGGCCAAAGCAGGAGGATCACTTGAGCCAGGAGTTCAAAACCATCCTGAGCACTATGGTAAGTCCCCATCTCTACAAAAAAATACAAAAAATTAGCTGGGCGTGGTGGTGCATGCCTGTAGTCCCAGCTACTTTGGAGGCTGAGGTGGGGGAATCACTTGAGCCCAGCAGACTGAGGTTGCAGTGAGCCGAGACTGATGCCACTCTGGTCTTGGTGACAGAGCCAGGCCCTGCCTTAAAATAAATAAATACATAAACAAATAAGTAAAGTCATGCTTGCCTCCCCTCTTAGATGCTTCTTCCAATAAGAAGAATCTTTTCTTGGGAACTCTTCCCCTATCCTTCCCTGGAAACTTAATATTCGTATAATTGACTTTATCTTCTATTATTTAGATTGTTTATTGGCAAACCAAAGTTATCTGATATGCTTGTCTAACCCATACAGAATCAGGGCATAATGTAAAGGGTACTTGGTTCCTGAGAGGGTGTTTGCACAAGAATATCGGACATGAGGCTACCAGCTCTTCACCATTGCAATGGAGATTTGTGCTTTTATTCTCAGGTGCCTCTGAAGTTGGACTCACGTAATAGATAGACATGTCTCAGCTATAACTTGACTGCATAATGGCTGGAAGAGGAGTGCACTGGACCATACCCCACTCTGTGCAGGAGACACAGGAACACTTAATATTTCTTCTGTAGTCAACCAGGTATATCGTTGAGCCTAGTTCTTCACACTGTAGTTACACTCTCTAAAGGTAAATATGATGCTTATGTTAGTTGCTCTTGCATCCTTAGGCTAGCCCAGCACCTAGCACATAGTCAGTGCTCAATAAATATATGTTAAATAAATGAACAGGACAAGGCAAACCAATCGGGAAGGTAATTAGGAGCACCCAGACCTGGATTAAATGTCGGTTAGCAATGTAAACCTACCTAATGCTTGTGAGATGAGCTCCCCAAGAGCGATGACTCTTTTACTCATCTTTGTATTTCCTAGGATTTAGCCTTCATAATATGGACTCAAAAATGTCCATGGGATTCAATCATCTTATAGTAAAATCATTTTAGAAGATGATACAGTGGAGGGATGAAAGAAAAGTGATTTGAAAGTGATAACGATAACAGCGGTAACAACAATCACAAAATCCTACAAAGTAGCAGTGGAAGACGAGAGTGCTCTCGGCAAGGAGTGACGCTCTTGCTGGTGAAACTGCATCAGAAGCTGTCCAGGTAGGGGTTGTGATGGCCTCTTTCTGCTGCTTCCATGAGTGCGAAAAGTAGTCAATTTATATTGATGCTTTAAGGAAAGTTATTCCCTAACATTCCTCTGAGTTTTGTCCTCATCCTTCCCTAATAGGCCTGAGTTCAAAACACCATAGCTCTCGCTCATCGGCGGTTGATTTTCCCCTCTGTTCTCGTACAGAGTCACTTCCTGGGTACATGAGACCTAGGATGAATTCCAGCATCTTCCCTTCCTGGGCCCAGTACTGCATTCCTCTTTCTCTCCAACGACAACGTCTTCCAAAGGGTGGGGGGCGTTTCACCGCACCCAGGACTCCTCTCCCTGCCCTATCCTCTTAAACATAGCCATGCTCAGTGATCCCAAGCTGATTTTCTATTCTATCCTGTGATGTCAAAACTAACGATTTCTTCTATTAAAGAAAATAAAAATACACATTTTAATTTTAGTGAAACATCCCCTGTGGTTAAGAGAATATATGTGAGACGTTATACAAGAAGCCCAGGAGTGGGAGAACAGAGGATTGAGTGATGCTTCCTAGATTTCTGGTTGTGGGGTCAACTTAGAGACTGACTCAAAATTGACGTAAGTAGGAATAAAGTCATGGCTTTGACGGGGAATGAGTAAGGCTGGTTTAAAGTCTACAGGGAGCAATAGCCTACATAGATGAATAAGACAAACAAGAAATATTCTTGAATGGAGCAAGAATGTGGGAAACATGTAGAAGAGAAAATGGAAACAAAATGAAGAAATGCAGAGAGCTTTAAAATCCACATAGAAGACTTTACAAGATAGCAATAACTAATATTATCCACCCCCACACTCGTTTAAGCTGTTTAGATATATTACTTGATTTAATCTGCACAAGACTATGAGGTAGGTACTATTATCCCCATTTTGCAGATTAGGAAAGCAAGACACGAAGTGATGGAGTGCCTTACCCAAAGCCTCATAGCAACTAAGTGGTGAACAGGGTTCGGATTTGAAGCATAAACTCTATTCGACACTAACATTCATTCATCACCAGCTGTGCTAAACAGTATGCTGAATCTGGCCCGAGGAGTCTTAAAGAACTATGTGAAAGGAAAAAATATTTTTCTATCCCTTCCATTGTCAACACATAGATTATTTACTCTGTGAATTGATGGAACACAATCTTTAATCAGTGGGGTTTTTTTTCTTTTTCTTTTTCTTTTTTTTTGAGATGGAGTCTTGCTCTGTCACCCAGGTGGGAATGCAGTGGTGCAATCTCGGCTCACTGCAACCTCCGCCTCCTGGGTTCCAGTGATTCTCATGCCTCAGCTTCCCAAGTAACTGGAATTACAGGCGGGCACCACCATGCCCCGATAATTTTTGTGTTTTCAGTACAGACAAGGTTTCGTCATGTTGGCCAGGCTCGTCTGGAACTCCCGGCTTCAAGAGATCCGCCTGCCTTGGCTTCCCAAAGTGCTGGGATTACAGGCGTGAGCCACCATGCCCTGGCAATCCTATGTTTTTTATACACGTTCTTCTCATAAAGTATGTGTATATATACACTGTAAGTGTGTGTATGTTGTGGTATTTATACACTGAAATACAATTTACCACCATTCTTCAAGATGGCAAGAATACACTTCATTCTTATCTCTAGTTTTTAGCATTCTTATCTCTAGTTTCCATTAGCTATTCCAGAGAAGAAATTCATAGTCCTTGCATTTTACAGATGGTGACAGTGGTTTAGAGGAGGTCAATGGCTTAAGCAAGGTCACAGATCAAGTTTTAGCAACATTTGGCTTAAATCGGGATCAATAACCTCTGACTGTCCAGCCTGGTCCTTGCAGGGTCTGCCTGTCCTGGGGCCTGGGCCACATTCCAAATTGGGTCATCTGGTGCATGCTGCCTGTCTGAAATTCCCCTTGTGGTTTTGCTCACATCTGGTGTTTTTCACTTCTCTTTCTAAACACGTGCTTTGATCCTATTGCTGCTGCAGCAGAAAGATGTCCATGGTTCCAGGGAGCACAGCTAATTTAGTGAGAGGTGAAAGATACTCCTCTCAACAGGACTTCTAAAAATAAACAGTATCACAGCCTCCCAATGTCATGCTTGAAGTACTTCCCAGAAAACCCCCAAGTTAGTAATTTCTATAGTATCTCTCTACAGCCCCAAAACCTCCAACATGCCTGGACTTCTAGCCCCTCTTCTCAAATCCTCAACAGGTTTGGAAGTCTTCCTCATGTTGTTCTTCCCTTTAGCCATCCTTGGAGAAGACTACAGAGGGACAAATGGTTAAAAGCTTTCCGTAAGAGCTCTGTGGTCATATTTCTCCACCAGCTCACACACACTAAGCTGGGAGCTACATAAATTTACTTCCATAAAACCTTATCTACAAGCTTTCCCATTTTATTTATTTTAGCAAACTTTGTTACGCATTCTGCCCCTTACTTTATCTTACTAAGTTTATTTCTTAATAATAAAAGTGTTTTTCGTTACCTTACTATTTTTAGGCAGATAGAGAAGAATAAAAAAATCCACAAACCCAGCACTCTGCCGTAGCCATTAATTTTTTTGTTTTGTTTTCTTCCAGTTTTATTTTCCTTGCATGTGTGTATGTCTTTTTGTTTGTCTATTTCCTCAGTCTTTTTTTTTAAACATAGAATCGTAATTTACATGCAATTCTTGTCTCCCATTCTTTTACTATTTAAGATTACAAATGTTTCCCATGTTGCTACATAATCTTACAGATAAAAAATTCGGAATGAAAGGAGATACAGATCTCAACAAAGTAAATGGGGGAAAGGGCTTCTTCAATGACCTCCTATAAAGCAATAGATTCTGAACATCATTTGTGGGACCCAATTCATCTCTGAGTGGCTGGGATTTGGCATTAAGATAAAGAAGACATAAGTAATGCAAGGAGGCAAAACAGCCCAATATTTTTGGAGACCAAAGATTAATATGAAGTCACAAATGGCTAAATTCAAGATTCGAAACAATTAACCTTCCCTGCGGAGTAAGTCAGAGTCAAGGCTACCTAAACAGTCCTCAGAAAAGAACATCTTATCACAGATATGGCCAGAAGGAGGGATGTTTGTGAAACACTCCTCCTGGGAAAAGAACATCTTCGCATGGGCTGTGGAAAACATTAATAAGTAAGTTACATTGTTCACTCCCATTTCCAGAGGGATTTCAGAGACGAAGTGACAAGGCAAGGCATTCTTCCTGTGGGAGGGGATTGTTGGACTTCCTGGCTATGTTTTCCACTCTCTTGGTCCCTTTTTCCTTTCAGTTGCCCCATTTTACCCCCACCCCAAACTAAGAACGTTACCCCAAATGGGTTAAGTTGTAAGGACCTAGCCAACATTCCTTCAATCAAACTTTTGCCCTCCCTTGCCTTTCTTGGCTGACCTTCCCAAACCCAAGACGCCAGCCGACTCTCCTGTGCAATCTCGTCTCTGCATATCCACCCTTACCACACACAGAGGCCAGTGCTGAGCAGCGTCTGCATGGTCGCTTAGCAGCAACAGTGAAGGCTGATGATGAATAGAGGTACAGAGGTCTGTCCAGCTTTACTTCTCTGGAGCTGCTCTCCCTATTCTAGGAAGACCCACTGACCTATTATTTGTGTCAGGTACTGTAATCCTAACAGTGCTGGAAGATTGGTATGGCTATTCTCAAATTACAGATGAGGAAACTGAGGTCTGGGGATCTGTCTGTGTCAGAGGTGCGCAACCCCCGGGCCATGGACAGGTACCAGTCCACGGCCTGTTAAGAACAACGCTGCACAGCCCCTGATCTCCACCTCCTGGTCAGATCAGCAGAAGCCTTAGATTCTCAGAGGAGTGCAAACCCTATGGTGAACTGCGCGTGGGAGGGATCTAGGTTGCATGCTTGTTATGAGAATCCAATGCCTGATGGTCTGCAGTGGAACAGTTTCATCCCAAAGCCATCCCCCACTGCTGCCCCATCTGTGGAAAAACTGTCTTCCGCAAAACAGGCCTCTGGTACCAAAAAGCTGGAGGACCACTGGTATGTAATAATGCGTAATATTGTACAGAGACAAGAGAACTGAGAAAATACCCAAAGGTGCAGAGAAAAGTACAAAGCAAAATTCCTCCACATCCATTATTCCCAAAGAAGTATTGACAACTTTTAAAATACATTGCCTCTAATTGTACCTATGTGTTCATCTATGTATATGTGTACGTGTGTACGTAAGATGATAACCCGTAATACATGAGTTTATTTTGCTTTACAAGATCAGGATCCGTTATGTCTATGCGTTTGCTAGTACTTCCGTAATAAGGTACCACAATGGAGTGGCTTAAACAGCACTAATTTACTGTCTCGCAGTTCTGGCAGCTAGAAGTCTGAGATCAAGGTGTCGCTAAATTGGTTCCTTGTGAGGACTATGAGGCAGAATATGTCCCAGGCCTCTCTCCTGTCTTCTGGTGTTTTGCTGGGAGTCTTTGGTGTTCTCAGCTCCTGCCACATCACCCCAATCCCTGCCTTCCTCTCACGCAGCAGTATCCTGGGTGCATGTCTGTCTCCCCCACGTGGCATTCTTTTTATAGGGGTACTAGTCAATTGGAATCGGGGTCCATCTACTTCATGATGACCTCATCTTAACTTGATTGATTATATTTACAACAACCTTATTTCTAAATAAGGTCGCCTTTGGAGGTAATGGGGCTCAGGACTTCAACATATCAATTTTGGGAGGACACAAATCAACCCATAACAACTATTTGCACAGTATTGCATCTTATTTGTTTTTCTACTTACCATTCGATGTGAACATTTTTGTCAGAGGAAAGGACCAGCACACACATATGTGGGGGAGGGAGAGAAGGCCTGGGTAGAACAGCACAGTGGGAAGCACCCACAGCCCCCAACATGGAGACAGGGGCAGGGGAGCTGTTAGAGCACTGACCATCACCGTGGTTTTCCTGCTTCACAGGCTTCCTGAGGGCTCCTCAGAAACACGTGTCAGAAAAGAAAAGCTGCCAGGTCCGCCCAGTCTCCTCCATGACCACAGTTTCCCACCCACGTACCGTTATCCGGCTTGGAATGGATTCTGGAAGGAGAACTCAAGAGAAACCGTAGAAACGGACAACAGGAAGTAAGTGCAAGGGACGTTTTAGAAGGTAAATGGATTAGATTTGTCAATGAGGAAGCAGCATAATATTATAATGAAGCCCTACATTGAACCAAACAAATGTTTTCAAATCCTACCTCTGACACTCATTTTTAAAATATTTTTTTTTTAGAGGAGTTTTAGGTTCACAGCAAAATTGAGCAGAAAGAATAGAAGTTTCTGACATACTCCCCGGCCCCACATATGCACAGCTCCTGTCCACCATCAGCATCCCCACACAGAGCGACACGTTTGATGCAATTAATGAACCTACATCAACATATCATCATCGTCCAAGTCCATAGTGTAAATTAGCGTTTACTGTTGGCGTCATACATTCCACTGGTTTGTACAAATGTGTGAACACATATTCACTGATATACATCATATGGAGTATTTTCTACACTGTTACATATCACAGAGAATATTTTCTATACTATAGAAATCAGCACTTCTGATTTGTATAAATCTGATTTAATGTGGAGGAGTGGAGAGGGGGAAACACTTAGGGAGAGCCATTCTGAGGAAGCAATATAAAGCTGAGACCTGAAATTGATTTGAAAATAGCCAGATGAAGTGCTGCAGGCATGAGGCGAGGTGGGGGAGAGTGTCCCAGGTAGAGAGAGCAGGTCCTAAGGTAATAAAGAGCTCATTGGCCCATTAGAGGAACTGAAACATCAATGTAACTGGAGTGGAGTGAGCAAGGGGGAACAGGGTGCACATGAGGTTGGAGACATCAGCAGATCCCAGATCTTGCAGGGAGTCATGGGATCTCATTGGATGCCTCTTCTTAAGAGAATGAGGGGGGACAGAAGAGCCCAAGGAAGAATAATAAGGGAGGAAGGAAAACTAGAAGAGAGAAATAACACAGAATAAGGAGGATAGAGGGTGGGTGGGTGAGAGAGACAGAGAGAAGAGGGAGAAACAGAAGAACAGAGAGAAACACAGTGAGACATTTTAAAGGTCAAAAACAGAGAAGTTGAGGCGGATGAGGACTGAGCAGAACCAAGAGAAGTTGGCAAGTCAGAAGTCCTTTGAGACCTCTGAGACAGCAGGTTCAGTGCAATGGTCAAAGTGAAAGCTAGATTACAAGGGGTTAAGAAGTAGTATGTGGTGAGGAAGTAAAGGGAGAGAAGGAAGTTAGCATATATATTTTTAGAAGTATTATGATGAAGGAAAAGAGAAAGTTTGGGTGATAGCTAAAGTGAGAATTTCTTCTTTATTTTCATTTTGGATTGGAACTTTTCGAGCATTTTTGAGGCTGAGGAGAAGAATCTAGTAGGTAAAGATTGAAGGCAGGAAGAGAAAGGAGAACTTCTTCTGCCTTCAGGAGGCCTCATTCCCTGAGGTATTTTGGTATACCTCAATATCTGTAGGTATTTTGCCTGCAATTAGAAGTGATCAGACCAGAGACCTAAACAACGTGCAATTTGAATCATAGATATGGTTAATTAAAAGACTATATAAAGTATTTCCATGGTTTTTAAAAAGTCCAACTATACATCGAAATAGTAATATTTTTAATTTCCGTATTTTAAAGCAACTGTCATTTGAAGAAAATTTCAAGAAATTCATATTAAACACTATTAAGAATGTATTCTACTTAACTCAAATGTTGTTACTAGCTCCATTAATATAATCCCGGTTTCCTTTTTGCATTTGGTAGAATCCTGTCTTTGTACTTTCCTTGAAGCATTTATTTGGGCCAAAACCCTCTTAGGGTTGCCCCAGATTTCAGGGTCAGTTTGACATCAATGGTTCCTTTAAAGATATTTAAGTTTTAATTTCCCAGTTGCTCATAGCTTTTCTCACGCCTCAGGAAGACTGAGAAGACATTGACCCTGCTGGGTTGATGGACTCACGGAAAAAGAAAGTTTCATTTTGCCTGCCCGGTTTCCTTATAAGCTAGGAATGATGCGTATTTTCCATCTCACCTCCTCCCTTTTCATACAGCAAAGGAAAAAAGATCACCAAGTTTTATTTAGTTTCTTAAACATCAAAGTTAAATATGCACATAGTTCAAAGAATCAAATAGTCCTAAATTACTAATTACAAGAAATAGCATTCCCCTACTCCACCCCCTTCATTTCCCACTCCTCAGAAGAAATCACTTTCAATGCTTTAATTAAATTTTTTGGGGGGAGGAGGGACGATGGACGATGGTAACCATTGTATCCCTAAATATCTATTTCTTAATTTTCTCTATTGACTTTCTGCTGTGGAAGATGGGCATTCAGTTTTCACCTCTTCCTGTAACATGCACATGTATTTCCTGGGCTTGTATTTCTATGTCATCATTAAACTGACACTCAGTGTTTATAGTCTATCAAATAAATGCTATTCACACCTCACACAAACTCAGTAATCTTTTTTCCTTCGCTGTATGAAAAAGGGAGGAGGAGTGTTGTGTAATAAATTATGATCACTTTCTTCAAAAATGTTTTGCTTTCTCTGGAGTAAATAATTGTCTCATTTTTCCTTTGCCTAGTTTTCCTATGCATATGTCACTAATTTAATCCATACTCCTCTCTAGTTGTTTAAGTCTCCTCTCAGATATGCCCAAACGGACTTGGTATTTCGTCAGTTTCATCCGGAAGAGAGCTCTTCCACAGCCTGTTGATGTGCTCCTCTCTGGGCTGTTTGACCTCTAGCCCTGCTGTACATCTGTCATCCTGGGACTTCCCCTCCACCCACATCCTGGGGACTCTCTTCACCTCTGTGTTGAGTGCTCTGGTTCCTGAATTCCACCTCTTCCCCTTTCTTGACTCACAACACTGTTCTGGTCAGCACATTCTTCAGCAGTTTCCTAAGAGAGAGTGCAGGGAAGATGCAACATTTGCTGTCGATGCCCTGCCCAAATTCTCTTGGCACGTTAACATCCAGGCCTTGGAAATTGCTGGCACGTATGTCTCTTTGCCTGAGAGCTTTTCTAGCTACTGAAAGTTTGCTCAGGAAGTGTTGGGGAATTAACCCCCTTTCCCTGGGGAGAGACCCTTAACCAATGACTGATGAGAGTTAGCAGATAAATATCCCAGCTCACTCAACCATGAGGGGTTTAACCCCGAAGCATGCTTTTCTACCCAGGCCTCCCAGAGTTCCCCAGTGGAGTCAAGTTCCACTTGTTCACAGTAACTTGCTAGGTATATTAAGTTCCGTCCAATCCTTCTCTCGTTTCTTTACTCCCCTACAGACGTTACCTGGGATCATCTCCCCCGGTACGCTAATTTTGCTCTTATATTTTTTATTTTCCATCTGTTACCTTTTTGCTTTACTTTCTACTTTCCAAATCTACTAAGCTTTTTTATATTTTTGCTGTCATATTTAAATTTCTAAGATTTTGTTCTCTAAGTGTTCCTTTTAAAAAATAGCGTTCTGTTCTTATTTCACATATGCACTATTTCTCTTATTTCTGTGGAGATATTATTAATAATTTTTTTTTTTCTTTCAGAGGTGCTGTTGTTTCTGAATTATCTTTAGAGCATTTCTCTCCACTGTGTCAGGGTTTCAGAGAAGGCTTTCCTAATATTCAAGGTGGCTGTCAGGGTTCCCTAAGTAAGGGGAAGGCAGCATAAGCCAATTTGTTTATAATCTCCCGTTTCTTCCCAGCATGCTGTTCTTTCACACAATAGTGCCTTGCCCCTTCTCTGGCTTGCTCTTCCACCAGAAAAACCTCCGTTCTCGGACATCGTGGGGGAAGGGGCAATCCATCTAACAGCAAGAGGGAGAGGGGGCCTGGGGCTTTCATTGTTTCCTGAGCCGATTTTCAATCCAACCTACTGTTTTTAGCCACAACTCCACCCTAAATTCCAAAAGTACCGGGTGCCCTAATTGCTGAGCATTTGAGAGATCGTGAAATGTAAAGTGAGTTGTTTAGCGTTCTCATCTGCAGGTTTGGACTCAACTTTCTCATGTCTCTTGATTCAATTACCACTCATTCATCTATATTCTAGCTTTTATTTGTTTATTTTATTGGAGAGAGTCTCACTCTGTCACCCAGACTGGAGTGCAGTGGCGTGATCTCGGCTCACTGCAACCTCCCCCCTCCCGGTTCAAGTGATTCTGCTGCCTCAGCCTCACATGTAGCTGGAACTACAGGCACTCGCCACCATCCTGGCTAATTTTTGTATTTTTAGTAGAGGTGGGTTTTTACCATGTTGGCCAGACTGGTCTTGAACCCCTGACCTCAAATGATCCGCCTGTCTCGGCCTCCCAAAGTGCTGGAATTACAGGCATGAGCCATCGTGTCTCGCCTTATGTTCTAGCTTTTAAAATTATCTCACTCTTGTCCTTTTTATATTTTTTTGTCCTGGTAGGTTTATCCTTAAAAAATGTTTACCAAAATTCTTACTTGCTTACACATAAAGAAACTCTGGAAACAAAACATGCGTAAGACACTAGTAACAGTCCTTATTTCTGGACAGGGAGAAAGTGGGAACTGAGCTGATTGGAGACGTAAATGACGGAAACTTTTCAGATTGTGTCTCTTTGTATTTTTCTGGTTTTAAAACCATGTGAATCTATGTATCGCTTGATCAAAACATTTAGTTTTTGTTGACATCTAGGAGGGAGTGGAGCATGTGTTTAATGTGCTGTCTTTAACCAGAAGTCTCAAGTGTTGTTTTCTAAATTAGCAGCTTCAATGTTGAAACCATGAGAAGCTACCCAGCCAAAAGCCATTCCAAACAAATCCAGAGCCATAAGCAAAATATAGACAAATTTGGCTTTGTGAAAATTAAAGATTTATGCAAAGCAAAAACCAAAACTCAAATCAAATAAAAAAGATCAGAACACCAAAAACAAATCGGGAGAAAATATTTGCAGCAAGTATGACAAAAGGCTACTTTACTTTAAAATATGGAATTTTGACCAGGTGTGGTGGCTCACGCTTGTAATCCTAACACTTTAAAAGGCTGAGGCAGGGACATGTGCTGTGGCTCACGCCTGTAATCCTAGCACTTTCTCGGAGGCCCAGGCGGGTGGATCACTTGAGGTCAGGAGTTCAAGACCAGCCTGGCCAACATGGTGAAACCCCGTCTCATCTGAAAATAAAAAACAATTTGCCAGGAATGATGGAACACGCCTGTAATCCCAGCTACTCAGGAACTGAGGCAGGAAATTGCTTGAACCTGGGAGGTGGAGGTTGCAGTAAGCTGAGATTGCGTCACTGTGCTCCAGCCTGGGACACAAAGTGAGACTCCATCTCAAAAAAAAAGAGTGGGGGGTGCTGAGGCAGGAGGATGCCAGACCTCCAGGAGTCTGGGTGACAAAGCAAGAGCCTATTAAAAAAAAAAGATGGAGCTTTTACAAAGCAATTAACCACAGATGAAAATCCAGTAGAAAACAGCAGGCAGCAGGGCATGGTGGCCTATGCCTGTAATCCCAGCACTTTGGGAGGCTGAGGCAGGCAGATCACCTGAGGTCAGGAGTTTGAGACCAGCCTGGCCAATATGGTGAAACCCCATCTCTACTAAAAATATAAAAGTTAGCCGGGATTGGTGGTACGTGCCTGTAGTCCCAGCTACTCAGAAGGCTGAAGCAGGAGAATCACTTGAACCAGGGAGGTGAAGGTTGCAGGGAGCTGAGATAGCCCAATGCCCTCTGGCCTGGTATCAGAGTAAGACTCTGTATTAATAAAAAACAAAAAGCAAAAACAGGAAAAGGACATGAATACACTACACAGGTAAATAAATACAAATGGCTTTTAAATATAGGAAAAGTGTTCAACCTCACTTATAAATTAAAGGATGAAAATCAGAACAATGAGAAATCAGTTTTCACCTATCAGAATAGCAAAAATACAAAATCTGATAATATACATTGCTGAGGTAAAGATTTGCTGAGACGAGAGTCTAAAATATTTTTAGTAGGATTAAAAATTGTTACTAAATTTGCAGTGCATTTTGGTGCTGTCAAAATTTTAAAGTTGTATTTACCTTTTGACGCTGCAACTTCACGATCAGACATGTTTCTATGAATCTGCTTGCACTGAACATGAAGACATATTTACTTGCTCTCTCTGGCTGCTCATATGCTAAAATTGGAAGGACACAGAGAAGACTGTCATGGCCTCTGCTCAAGGATGACATGAATGAAGCATTCCATATTTTTTTAAAAATACGTGTTTACACTGATATTCATAGCAGCATTATTTGTCATCACAAAAACTGTAAGCAACCTGACTGCTTATAAGTAAGAAACTGGCTACATAAATTATAGGGTATTCATTCAGAGGGATATTAAGCAGCCGATAAAAAAGAATGAGGCAGGCCAGACACAGTCACTCACGCCTGTAATCCCAGGACTTTGGGAGGTCGAGATGGGAGGATCAGTTGAGGCCAGGAGTTTGAGACCATCCTGGGCAAATGGCAAGGCCTGACTACAAAAAATAAAAAATGAGCAGAGGGTGTTGTCCCAGATACTTGGGAGGCTGAGGCAGGAGCATCCCTGAGCTCAAGAGTTAGAGGTTGCAGTGAGCTATTATCACACCACTGCACTCCAGCCTGGGAGACAGAGCAAGGCGCTATTTCTAAAAATAAAAAGAATAAAAAGAATGAGGCAGCTTTATACTTACAGAATTATCTCCACATGTAGTGTTAAGTTGACAAGCAAAGTACGGAAAAGTTTATAAGGAGTGATTCTATCTGAGTGATTTTTAAGTAAATTTTCTTAAATATATAGATTTGCTTATGTACATAAGAAACAAATCAGTATGACTACCTTGAGAGAAGAAAAACTGGGAAAATGAGGGATCAACAAAGGGAAGGAGAGTTTTTTTCCCTTAAAAACATATGCAACAATCTTGCATGTTCTTCACATGTACCCCCAAACCTAAAATGCAATAACAAATATATATATAAAAAAAGAAAACCAAGCATTTTATAATGTGAAAATTACACTGTCATGAAGATAAAACAAAAACAAAAACATATGTGTGTGTGTATATATATAATCTCCAAATGCATGATTTTAAAAAATAATAGGTGCATTAGTTAACGTTTTTTGGTCGCAAGCAACAGAAACAATTTGTAGTTAATTTAAGCAGTAAATGAATTTATTAAAAAATATGAAGTAGTTCACAGCTCTCCAGGAGGACTAGAAACTCAGGTCTAGAGGCTACATAGCCAGAAGCAACCTAAAATTGTGCCACAGAGCAATATCATGAAGTCGTCAATGCCTCCACTGCACGGAAATCACTGCTCAGTGAATGCCGCAAGCCTGGATGCTGGTCCCTGCTGCTAGAACCCCCAGAACCACCACCACTGTAACATCTGGAAAATGAATGTTGTTATTGCAACTAACGCCATTGTCTGCTGCAGAACAGATTCGGCAGTCTTTGCTATTTGAGGTCACTAGTTCCTGAGTCAAAAACCAATCCAGGTCCCTATGCCTATGCATACCTGTAAGGGAAGCTGGAAAGTAAGTATCTGACATTTTCAGCTTCTAAAGTAAAAGGTCCTTCTCTGTATATCCCATCGGGACCTATAATGTGATGAATGCTTCAAAATATAGAGCATTTAGATAACAGAGGTGGAGAGACAGAGAGGAAAGTAAAGAAGGAAGAGTTTCACATCAATTTTCACTCTGCTCGGGGGAAATTATCCTGGCTGCCATATGACTTACTCACTTTCTTGTGTCTTTTGCATGTACTGTTGTTAAGACTCACAGGACTTCAGAGTAGAAAGTTCCCAATAGAGGATTTAATTCAAAAGCATCTTTTTCTAGTGGAGAAAACAAACTCAAGTAAAGTTTGGGAAAACTCAGGTGCCCAGGATTACTCAATGAGAGTTTCTGATTATGTGATTAGGGTCTCCCAGTCCGGGGTCCAATCCTCCATAGAACGTTCAGGTATTATTAGGACTTCAGCCAAGGCTCTAATGCAATATCGGGTGCAGATTTGCTCCTGGTAGGGCTTCTTCTTGAAGAAACTGGTGCTACTTATTGCAAATATTATTAAACATTTGTATAGGACTTTAATTTTTTGAATTTTTATTTTTAAAATAGTAGAATAGTTTATTTTTAAAAAAACAAAAATATAGAAGGATTTAATGTAAATGGTAAAATTCCTACCTTTATCTAGCTCTCCTGCTCCCTAGGAATAATCAGTGTTGAAAGTATGCTGAGTATCTTTCTTTTTCTATGTGTATGCACGTATATTTGCATGTATTTATAGACATACACATACCGCGTATATAACCTTTTATGCCTTGCTTTCCCACTCTATATGCATCACAGATAACTGACACTTGAATGCCAGTAAGTTATTGCTAGGTTGGGAAGCACCACATGGAGACACAGTGCCTGAGGAGAGGATGTCGCAGACCGTGAAAGGCTTGGTGGTAAGGTGATATTTTTGGTCCAGTGAGCCTCATGGTGTTACCCAAAGAATAAATTGCCTCAGGAAGAAGACCACTAACGATAATCAGGGCTGCTTCGAAACATGAAGGAACCTCCAGAATAATCTCGTTGAACCTCATTCGTAGGTGAGGAACTATTTTCCTGGGAATTGGGGTGATTAGGGACCTTGCCCAAGATTGCCCAACCAGGAGAGTGACGGAGTTGGGACTTATTTCCTTCTCCAAGACCCTGGCTCATTACATTGTGTTTCATTGCTTTCTAGAACTTTCAGAGGAGACGGAGGGCAATAGTTGGAAAACACACATATCCTCAGATTACATTTGATTTCTCAGACTGTAGTGCTGGTGTTCCCTGCCTGACTGCGTCCATGAGTTCTTCCATGAAGTTTTACTTTTAGCTTTTCTATTGCCTATGATATGCCTTATTAACGGTCTCCTGGGGACTACGAATCTTGTACTTTTCAGTTCTTCTTATGGCAATTTTCACTCTTTACTAACACAGCTTTACTGTTTGTCCAGGTCTTGGGAGAATATTGAATAAGACCTAATATTATATCAGACAAATGACAAAAGGAGAGGATAAACAAGAAGGCAAGTTGACGTAGATGCCAAATTCATTTAATCAGGGAAAAGTCATTTAGTGCTACGTAATGAGGAAGGGGGTAGAATACTCATTAGAAAAAGACACGTCTTCTGCCTGTAGGAGCTTTCTAGAACAGTTACTTCTAGTCTCTTTCTTCATACCACTCCATCAAAAAAAAAAAAAAAGAAAGAAAAGAAAACCAGAAAACCAGCATACATGCCTAATAATTCCCGTGTTTACTATAAATTATATATGTTCTACTGTGATATATTAATACCGGTAAAGCCTAACTTTCTTAATATTTTAGATTTAAAAGTAAATGGAAGCAAGCATTCACATATGTTTTTCTCATACCTCTGTGTACCATTCTGGGCACTTCACTTTGGAGTCTATTGTTCCAACAAGAGAATAAGACGAACACCCAAAATACTAGAATTATTGAGGGTGTGAAGAGGGCTTTAATATCAGGGTGAGCAAAATATTCTTAGGGCATCAGGAGACATTGCCATAGGAAAGGAAGGCTGAGGATATTCAAGGACTTCTGACCTACTCCATAGGCACAGCATGCCTAGGCGTGGGCAAGGGATTAGTGCCAGGCTCGCTTTCCTTGGCTGGAATCTGCTCATGAAGGCTGCACACGAAGACCTACCCCACCCCAGAAGCATCTATTTGCTGACACCTCAAGCGTGTGAGGGCTTAATAAATAATATGTCATTCCATGATGATAGGAACAGAGCATGCTTGACCCATAGCTCAGAGGCCACCCTCAATTGCCTATGCTCAATGGTGGAGTAGGAAGTACTGTGGGTATGGAGCTGGGAGGCTAGCGAGATCCTAGCTATCTTGCTAACCAATTGTCTGACTCTAGTCGTTAAACTCTCTGAGCTTTAATTTTCTCATCTGTAAAATGGGAAAAATAAACGCCCTCCAGGACTATTTACAATTTCTAACATTTGTTGACTTTTTCAATGTGCATTAAGGTATCATCTCATGAAATCCTCATGACTAAACAATGAGGTGGAGCTATTATTGTTCCCCTTTTGCAAATGTGGAAACCAAGTTTTAGAGTAGATAATCTGCTTGCAAGTTTACACAGCTAGCATGTGCAGAGATGGGATTCTGAGGCTCGCTGGCACGCTGTAGTCAATGTCATACTCGCTCTACCTGGTTGCTGACCATGAACACACGTCATGGACTCTGAAGTACAAACAAGGTACAGAGTGTAAGATTTAGTCATTGTCCTCAAGTCTAAATTCAGAGCTACGTTTATCTATACAGTTTATGGGGCTTTTTTCTTTTCTTTTCTTTTTTTTTTTTTGAGACTGCTCTGTCGCCCAGGCTGGATGGAGTGCAGTGGCGCGATCTCGGCTCAGTGCAACTTCTGCCTCCCGGGTTCGAGTTAATTCTCTGCCTCAGCCTCCTGAGTAGCTGGGATTACGGGTGGCCACCACCATGCTCAACTAATTTTTTTCGTATTTTTAGTAGAGACGGGGTTTCATCATCATGGCCAGGCTCATGATCCACCTGCCTCAGCCTCCCAAAGTGATGGGATTACAGGCGTGAGCCACTGTGCCCAGCCTATCTGTAAAGTTTTAAAGCTCAACGAAACAGGATTTGGTTAGAATCAAAAGGTGGAGAAGAGAATTTTAATGTTAGTTGCCTTATCTTTAGTCCCTTAAAACAATGTGTGATTATCTGGAAAGAGCACTTGGTTAGCAAGAAGAAAACCAGTTCTGTCCCATACTTGCTCTGAACTTTAGGGACTTCATTTAAGCTGTTTTTCCACTCGTCTGTTAGAAGTCCTAATGAATGAATTCTAAAGGGTCTTCTTGCCTGATAATCCTCAAACTCCATTCTCAAAACTTCCTGCAATCTGGAGTCTCCCTGCCCTCCATGGAGAGGGCGGGACAGAGGCGTGTAGACAGGGAGACGATCCTCAGGTCAGCTAGGGCTTACTCAAACAAGGTCCTGCGGGGCAGCAGGGGAGAGTGGACGGGGTCTCAAGCCCAGCCCTGGTGGGATGGGCCGGTAATTATAAGGAAACATTGCAGAGAAAGTTTCTGTTGTGGTTGTTCCCTTTTGTTTAACTTTAGGCAGTTCTGTCATTTTTTAACTGACCCTTCCCAGAATGAGATGGTCAGTTTTGAGCTGGGTAAAGTCAGGCCCTTGAAACTGATGGGGTATTTGAATCCTTTGTGGCTCAAGTTGCTGGAGGGAGGCCAGGGCAGCTGAAACTCCCCCGCCCTTTCAGGGAAGTGAAGCCAGGGCTAAAAACTTGCTGACAGTGGCTGGTGGCCTGTAAACCCAAACATCCTCCTCTCCTCCGCCTCGCCTCGCCTCGCCTCGGTATAGCAATGTGAAAAAAACAAAGCCATGAGCTTTCCAGAGCAGGGGAAGGCTCTGGCCAGATTCCCTTGCCAGCTACTCCGCCACGTGCTTCGGCTGACAGCCACACAGCACAAGGTTATAGTTACGGTTGAAAACTGCTGACGTCTACTTTCTGGTTGTTGTACAAATAATGATAATTAGTAGAATACACACCAAAAAAACACCCTTTTCTTTGTGGCTAAAGATTCACATAGTTGAGTCAAACATAAATAAACGTACTTGCTTTTCCTGTTTTCTTAAGTTTGAATAATAGTCATGTAGCTGTTTAAGAATCAGACAGAAGGAAAACTCATCTGCTTAGTGCTTTTCCTAAATTGTCCAGTTTCTTTTGCTTTCTAAATACCAAAAAACAGAGTCTTTTATTCGTAAGATTAGGAACTTCTGGCCAGCAGGTTGAGTAAGGCTGAGCTGAAGTGGGATGAAACCAGGTGGAATGGCCTGCCTTTTTGAATTATAAGAATTTTAAGCATTGGAGGGACTCCAAAGTTACGAAATTCTGCCTCTTCATTTTGCAGATGAAGTAAACAGTCCAGAGAGGTTAGGATTTGCTTAATGTCACACAGCCTGTATCGGAGGGGGAACCCAGAACCCAGGTCTTCATACTCCTAGTCTGGCACTCTGAATGTGTGTATATACATACACACACACACACACACACACACACACACAGAGTATATATATCTCTCTCTCTCTTCATGCTTACAGAGGACTTGTTTATTAAATATATATATACTTAATAAATTATATATTAAATAATATACAGTATATTATATGTCATATATTATATATGATATAATATATGATGTCATATATAGTATATTATTTTATATATGATATATAATACATAATAATGTATAACACATATGATATATAGCATATTATTTAATATATAATATTAAATATATAACATATTATATAACATATATTATATTATACATTATATATAACATATATAATATGTAATATATATTATAAATAATATATAGAGTATATATACAGAGCATATATATACATCTTATATGTATACATACAGAGTATATATATATCTTATATATATATATATATACAGAGTATGTACATATATCTTATATATATATACAGAGTATGTACATATATATACAGAGTATATATATAAGATATATATATTTATATATAGATAAGAGTATATATATAGAGTATATATATATACCTTATATATATATACAGAGTATATATATATATCTCATATATACATACAGAGTGTATATATATATCTCATATATACATACAGAGTGTATATATATATATCTCATATATACATACAGAGTGTGTATATATATCTCATATATACATACAGAGTGTATATATATATATATATCTCATATATACATACAGAGTGTGTATATATAATATATCTCATATATACATACAGAGTGTGTATATATATATATCTCATATATACATACAAGTGTGTATATATATCTCTCTCCATGCTTAGAGAGGACTTGTGTATTCAAATATTTTATAAAAGTATATGATCCCTGTCTTTGAAACACCCAATTATTTTGCAGTTCTATCCACTGGGTATAGATTCTTTAGGAGAAGAGAGGGAGTTAATGTTCTAGAACACCTATTATGTGCCGGGTTTTCCTACATTTTCCCATTTAGTTTTCACCGTACTATGAGGGAGGTGTTATTATACCTGTACCGTAGATGATGAACTCTGAGAGATTAGGTACACTTGCTGAAAGTTCATGTAACCAGGAAGTCGTGGACTCAGGATTCAGATCCAGATCTCGTCTGCAGCTCCCAGACTGTGCTGCACCACACCGTCACAGCCACTGCGCACATCACAGCTTACAGTTACATGCTTTCCACTTTTCAAAATTATGACCTAATTTTTATAATCACTGCTTTTGTGGATGTATTCACTAATTAAGTAAATATTTATTAAGCAGCTATGCTGTGCCAGGAACAGTCAAGACACTGAGGGATACAGTAGTGAGCAAAATACATAAATACTTGCTCTACATGAGCACAGGCTACAGGAGGAGGAGGACAGACAGCAGCTCAAATAAGTAAGTCAGATGAAATGATAAGTGTTGGAAGAATAAAGCAAGGAAGAATAGGTTGTGCTAGAGGCTGAGGGGGTGGGAGACCTCCTGCCTCAGCTTCCCGAGTAGCTGGGATTACAGGCATGTGCTCCAGCCCTGTGCTAATTTTCGTATTTTTAGTAGAAACAGGGTTTCACCATGTTGGCCAGGCTGGTCTTGAACTCCTGACCTCAG
>JAZHEH010001409.1:0-43028 GCA_036589455.1 Ateles fusciceps | reverse complement strand
GTTTTCATAGCTTGGCTCCCACTTATCATTTAGAAGACACAAGTTTTGATTACGTAAACCTAAATTACTTCACTTAGAATAATAAGTGTCCAACTCCATCCAGGTTGCTATTAATGGCATTATTTTGTTCCTTATTATGACTGAGTAGTATTCCATGGGGGATGTGTATGTGTGTATCACATTTTCTTTAACTATCCATTGGTTGAAGGACATTTAGGTTTGTTCCATATTTTTACATTTGGGAATTGTACTGCTATAAAGATGTGTGTGCATAACTCATTGCATATAATGACTTCTATTTCTCTGGGTAGATACCCAATAGTAGAATAACTGGGTCAAAATATAGATCTACTGTTAGTTTTTTAAGGAATCTCCTTACTATTTTCTACAATGGTTGTACTAGCTTATAATCTCACCAGCAGTGTAAAAGTGCTCCCTTTTACCAAATCCATGCCGAGATTGTAATATTTTTTGGATTTTTAAATGATGTCCATTCTTACAGGAGGATGGTGGTATTGAATTGTGGTTTTGATTTGGATTTCCACGATGATTACTGATGTTGAGCATTTTTTTATGTTCATTGGCCATTTGTAATTTTCTTTTGAGAACTGCCCATTCATGATCTTAGCCTACTTTTTGATGGTATTATTTGTTTTTATCTTGTTGATTTGTTTGAACTCTTTGCAGATTCTGGATTTTAATCCTATGTCAGATGCATAGTTTGTGAATATTTTCTCCCACTTTGTGAGTTGTCTATTTACTCAGCTGATTATTTCTTCTTTTGTGCAGAAGCTTTCTCCACTCTATGTTTTTGTTTGCTTTGTCAAAGTTCAGTTGGCTGTAAGTATTTGGCTTTATTTCTGGATTCTCTATTCTCTTCCATTGGTCTACGTGCCTGTTTTTATACCAATGTCATCCTGTTTCAGTAGCTACAGACTTGTAGTAGTTTAAAGTCAGGTAATCTGATATCTTCGGATTTACTACTTTTGCTTAGTCTTGCTTTAGCTGTGCAGACTTCAAGCTGAGAATCAAATCAAGAATTCACCCTTTTTTACAACAGCTAAATCAAAAAGAAAAAAAAAGCACAAAATATTTAGGAATATACTCAACAAAGTAGGTGAAAGGCCTCTACTAGGAAAACTAGAAAATACTGCCAAAAAAAAAAAAAAATCATACAAGGGAACTAAAATAACATTAATAGCTGAGTACTTATGGCATGGAAAGAAAAAAATGTCAACAAAAAATCCTATAGCCTACAAAATTATCTTTAAAAAAGTAAAATAAAGACTTTCCTAAACAAACAAAAAAGTGCCATAATGGTGGAAAACTAAGTGCTAAGAAAGTCTTATATTATGTAAAGAGTTAAAGGGTGAAAATCTCCTGCCTGAAAAGTTAACTTTTAGGATAATTTACCTCAGATATCAGTTTAAAAACAACAGACATGATAGATGATAAAATAGCACAAAGAGTGTTTTTGATTAATAATACTTTGGTATTATTTTCTCTGATTGTGATCAGAGAAAAATCCATAATGAGGAGGAGCAATAAATAAAATTTATTGCTAAGTAATCTGTCTGCCTTATAAAATTTCCAAAGAAATTTTCCAGGCCGAAAGTAAATAAACACAGAAAAAAAATTTAAGCCACACACAAAAAAAGGAGCATCTGAAAAAATAATTATGGAAATTAACAAATTGTATAAATGCATATTTATTCAACTTCCTTCAACAAATTTAAGAAGTGTGTAAAGCATATATATAGTTATATTGTTGGGCCTTTAACATATATATATGTAATACATTAGTCAATATTAGCACTAAGGTGGTATATGGATGCAAAACTGCATTGGAGCATGAAATAATACAAAATGATAACTTGAATTATAAGAACAAAAAATGATAAACGAAAACCTATATAACCAATGATACAGGTATATATTTGCTCTTAAATTTTTTTACACTTCTCAAAAGACACAACGTTATATAATGTAGCAACAATGTTATGTTGGTTTGTAAATGTAATATATACATTTAAGTGTAATAAATACAAAGAAACAGCACACAACAGAAGAGGAAATAAAGATTTGCATGAGATACAAATAACAAATTGAGTAACTAACAAATACATTAATAATAAACAATGTATTCTTGTAAGTCAAAGTTGAAATTAAAAAAAAAAACCTTTGGTAAAAGTTGAAGAATACAAAAACCAAAAAATATACAAAATGTTATGAAAAAGGAGTTATTAAGGGGAAAATTTACACCTGTAGAAAAAAAATCCAAAGCTAGCAGAATAAAAGAAAATGTGAATTAGTGCCAAAATAACCAGACTGAAGAATAAGGAATCCAGAAATACAGCCAAACATAGAGTCAACAAATTTTTGACAGTAATGTTAAAGCTACACAGTTGAGAAAGAAGAATCTCTTTAACAAATGACAGTGAGTAAACTAATTAGCCGTATACAAATGAATAAAATCGAACCCCTGTCCTCAAACAATGTACAAAAATAAACCCAAAATACATCAAACACTGAAATATAAGATCTAGAAATATAAAACTCATAGCAGGAAGAATATAGGTATAACATTGTAACCTTGAATCTGGCAAGGATTTTAGATATGACACCAGCAGCAGAAGCAACCAAAATAATATTGATAAATTGGATTTTAAAAAATTAAAATCTTTTCACATCAAAGAACACCATCAATAAAGTCAAAAAGAAATCAGAGTTTGGAATATGTATTTGCAAGTTACATACCTGATAAGTGACCTCTATAAAAAATATATAAAGAACGCTTACAGCTCAATGTTAAAAAGACAACATAATCAAAAAATGTTTAGAAGATCTAAACAGAAATTTTACCAAAGAATATGTAAATGTCCACTAAGAACATAAAACAAATATTGGATTATATGGTTGAGAGAAATATATAATGTCTTCCCAATGACAAGCAACTTTTCCTTTGTGCTCATAGTCAGGGAAATCAATTGTCATGACTAAACTAAGATAATTGTTCAGAAAAGCTGCCTAGAATGCACACAAGTTATTTAGCAGAACCATAACAATATAAAATTAAAGGTAAATAAACAAATAGCAGTAGTATTTGTAAGAATCCATATTAGTGATTAAAATATTTTAATAGAGTCTGGTTCACATATTTTTTAACATTATCTCTCCCCATTAGTGTGTAAAGATGCTATTTTAATTCTTATTCTATATACTCAATCAAATACACACACAGGCACACTTGCATGACTATGCATTAATAATAGAGGAAATAAATTTTGTAGCACATAGTTCCTTCTGAAGGAACTCAGTGATGAGGTTTCTTTAAAAATTTGGCACTAATATGTGATGGGTCACCACCTGTGGGAGTCTGTCCTGCAGACCTTGCTTCTATAATAGATGAATAAATACAAACACAGAGTACAGTGAACGAGCGGACTAGGGGGTCATGTACTTCCCAAAGAGGAACTTCCAGTTCTCCTTCCTCACATTTATTCAGTATAGATTTAACAACAAAGGCTTTGAGTGAACACACTTGTGGATAATTAACATGGTTAAGAGAGTAGTTCTTCAAAAGATTAAGGATCAGGTACAGATGGCCAGAGCAAACACCATTAAGGATAATCCCCCCTGGTCAATCTCCCCCTCTCACCCCAGAGAGCCATCTGGCTCAAAGGTTACATGAGCAAACAAGCTAGTTAGAGTAAAAACAAAGGAATGGGGGAGTTTATCTTATTATCTTATTAAGGGACAAAGCTGCATTCAGCCAAGTAATAGAAAACTCTTTGGCCTTCCAAAAGGGTTTGTGACTATATTCTATAAATTTCCTTTAATATTTCTGCCACTATCCTGAGTGAACCCCAACATACACCCCTTTTATATTTTTACTATCAGGCTCTGTTAACTGATGGGCACCAATGCACTCAGCCATGGGTCTGTCAGGTAAGGCAGTCATTGCTCTTATTCTGGCTTTGCATCCTAGAATTAACAAATAACATAAGGCAATTCTGAGTACAATAAGAAACATTCTTTTCAATTCAAGTCTCAACTCCCAGGAATGGGGTCTAACCAGGAGAGATGATCTGCACACCTTTCCATATGGCTGTTTGTTGTTGGGTGTGTAGTTCTATAGTGTGAAGGGATTTTAAAATTTTAGTTTTAAGTTGCTTTACATCTGCAGCTAAATTATCATGAAAAGTTCCCCAGAGGTGTTGTTTCACCTCATCCCAACTATGTATTGAATGATTCTGTGGTAGAGAAGTGACACAGATATGTTTATGTTCCTAGTCACAGATTAATTGCTATTGGAATGCCAGTGCATCCTGTCACTCCCCCACATATTTCATAGCAGCCTTGAGGGCTTGCAGACCTGCAAAAACTGTTTCATTTATACCTTGCTGCAAGAGAAGTTCATTAGACACATTTTTGGCCAGATTATACAAAAGCAGCTGTTTGTACTGACTCAGTAATAGATGCCACTGCAACACTGGCAGTTGCCAGGATGACTATGGCTGAGACTATAAAGGCTATGAGTGCAATTATGAATCTTTTGTGTCTGACCTGAAACGGAGCACATTCTAAGGTGACAAGGGTGCAGGAACCTTGCCAATAGCATATTAAAATGACTGGTAGGAATGCCTCAGATTGTCTTCTTAATACCATGACACTAGTAATTTTTAAATTAGATATGTAATGATTAGTGATACATGAGGCAAACCAAGCCTATCCCTGCAACCAGATCACAAATGTGGAGTTTTGGGGTGCAATGGAAATGTTAGTTCCCTTAAGGAAAACATATGGATCAGGCACTGATCAGTGTGATTATGAATAAAGGTTATAGTAGAGTTGCAACTGGAATTATGATATGTCCCATGCCAGGTGTTAAGGAAGGTACTAAGATATCCCAAACACCATGAGGTGCCTTGGGGTGGCACGGATTTTACTCAGGGTCTGGGATATCCCATCCCCTCATTGGCCCAAATTATAGAGGACCAAAATATGAAACTGTGATTGATGCTATAGTGGATGAAGACATTATAAGGCTGCCCTGCAATCTGCCATGGGGGCTCCAGTCTAAACTGGTATAATTGCCTAACTGGAGTCTATGGGCTTGTTTCCCATGACAGACCTCCCAGCTAAAGAGGAATCCATTATTTCCTGGCTTTGTTCCTTAGCACAGGAAGGATTGTTTGGGGAAAACAGCATGGATTACCTTGCCTAGTTTGAGGCTACCTGCCACTAAGAATCTTAAGATATCTCCGTTACCATAATGTAGCCATACTTGTTTTGGGGCATTTACACAGTAAGGGTTAGAACCTTTATAACTTACACATAGTGGGAGGATACTGGAGTGATATGTAGTGTTATCTGGTACTTTAGTCCAATGTGTGCCATTATTGAGGGACCCCAGTGGGGGGTAAATCTATCCCTCCTAGCCAAGCAGTTGTACTGTTAGAAGCTGAGAAAGGGGGGTATTTGTTTAAGAAACAGGGCAGAAAAAAGGCAGATTTAGAGGATGGGCTCAATAGACTGTGGCAGATACAGGTTGTAGGCAAAGTGAAAGAATAAAAAATAAACAAATTATCTGGAGTGAATGGTGTCTGTGTCCAGAGCAGGATTCACTCCAGCCTTCTGCATTGTCCTCTTCAGCATTCCCCAGGTGACGTCCAGGGCGTTTGTGGTCCTGTAGGATATCTCCTTGGCTGACTCAAGTATTTTCTTCATTCCATCCTTTGATCAGGCTGCTTTCCAGGCTGATGCTGGTGTACTGGAAATTCTATGGTTGTGGCTGTGCTAAGAGACCTTTTATAATCTTTGTAAAAGAGCAGGTTAGTACTTTAAGAAAAAACTTGTGTTTTTATTTTAATCCAGCTTACAGAAAAACTGAATGATACTTCTTTAATTTCAGCTAATATGTTTACACTCAGAATTTCTTTTACAATTAACGATTGTAAAGTTTCATTAGACCTTTAAAACAAAAATCATACATTTCTTGCATAAAATTCCTTTCTATAACATTATTCACAACTCTCACAATCTCCAACATGCCTCAATTTTTTCTTTTTCTTTCTTTACCTCTCCTTTTCTCTTTGCCTCCCTATCTCTTTCTCTCTCATTCCCTCTCTCTTTGTTTTTACACTATCTTTTTCCTTAGCCTCATTTCCTGTGTCTATCTCTAATCTCTGTCTCTTCTGGTCTCTCTCTTACTCAATCTTTCCTTCTGTTTCTCTCTTTAACCTTTCTCTTTCTGTCTTGAGAGGTTTTAGCAAAGTGCTTTCCTACAGTTGATTGAGATTTGTCACCTAAATTTGAAACATTAAGCATAAATAAGGCCTGTGCCAATAGTGTTGCCTTTTGAAATAGAGAACAGGTTTTGCAACTTAATCAGTCAATGAGGAAATTCTTTTCTACTGAGGAGCAAAGCTGTATGGCTGGCTTTTAATTATTCTTTAATTCATGGGCTTGCTGTTATTTCTCTCCTTCAGGGACTATTGTTTTACTCTAATAGGATTTTGAGATAGCCATGTAAAGGGTAGGGTTGGAATAACAACAGTGGCCATTATCAGAAAAAGGTCTTACAAATTCTTAAATTTTACTTAATTCTTAGCAGAGCTTAGTGTTACCATGTGATGCACAATCCCTCTTCTGGGTATTTATCCATAAGAATTAAAATCATGATTTCAAAGAGATATTTGCACATCTGTATTCATAATAGGACTATTAAGAAAGTTAAGACCTCAAAACAATCCCAGCATCTATTAAGGAATGAACAGGTAGATACTATGTGGTTTATGCTACAATGTGGATGAAACTTGATGTAGTTAGACTAAATGAGTAAGTCATAAAAAGACAAACTATAATTCCTCTTATAGAAGGTATCTAAACTAGTCAAATTCAAAAAAAAACAAGTAGAATGGTGACTACCACATGAAAAGGACATCATAAAATGAAAAGTTGTTGTTTATAGCATAGAGTTTTAACTTTACAAGAAGAAAAAGTTTAGGAGATTGGTTGCATAAGATTGTGTATCTAGCAGTACTATGTGTACACTTAGAAGTGGTTAAGATGGAAAATTTCATATTATGTATGTTTTATAATAGCTTCTACTCCAACAATTCCAGCTAATATTTGATATTCCATCCTTAGTTGCTTGCAGCATTCTTTTCAATAGTGTTTGCTGTGTTAATGCTCTTTTGTGATAGAGCAAATTCTTTCTTCATAGGAAATGGACATTTTCTCAGAGCTCTGGTAAAAATAGCATTGCAGTGTTTCATCTGGGATTGGTGGTCAGGAACATCACAGAAGGAGAGGTCGATGTGATTGCATCAGCCCTTGCCCAGTTCCCACAAAAATTTAAAGTGCCATAATGGTGGAAAACTAAGAAAGTCTTATATTATGTAAAGAGTTAAAGGGTGAAAATCTCCTGCCTGAAAAGTTAACTTTTAGGATAATTTACCTCAGATATCAGTTTAAAAACAACAGACATGATAGATGATAAAATAGCACAAAGAGTGTTTTTGATTAATAATACTTGGGCATTATTTTCTCTGATTGTGATCAGAGAAAAATCCATAATGAGGAGGTGCAGTATGGCATTTTGGTATTATCATGATAGTGGAGGCAGGTAACAGGTAGCACCAAATTCTGCTCTGCCATTTGGTTCTATTCCTTACAGGATTCCTGAGGACACTGTACACACTACAAATGTTATCAGAAAGGCATTATATTTTATGGGTAACTTCAGTAAAACATAACAATAACTAGGTATTGAGAAAAATCTGAAATGTATCATGGAGTTTAGGCTTCCCATGTAATCTGGGTCTCTTCCCCTAATTTTAAAATAGGCATATTTGGTGTGTTGGTTAGAGGGCTATTCAGAGAAGGGAAGCCCAAATTCACCCACCCTGAGTCTAGGTACCCACTTAGCCAGGTAAATTTAGAGAAATAGAAAAACCAATCTGCCTTGGTGGACTGGACTTTGCCAATGTCCAAAAGGAGGATGTAACAGAAAGGAGGGAGATCAAATCCTGCCCTTAAGGTACATAGAATCTCACTCACTCCGCAGCCCAGGCTGGAGTACAGTGGAGTGATCTTGGCTCACTGCAACCTACACCTCCTGGGTTCATGTGATTCTCCTGCCTCCGCCTCCTGAGTAGCTGGGATTACAGGTCTGTGCCACCATGCATGGCTAATTTTTGTATTTTTAGTAAATGTGGTGTTTTGCAATATTGGCCAGGCTGATCTTGAACTCACGACCTCGTGTGATGCACTCTCAGCCTCCCACAGTGCTGGGATTACAGGCGTGAGCCACCTATATAGCCCAGCCTATAGCAGACCCTATTAATCACTGCTGTCAGCGCTTTAGAGTGTACCATCAAAGAGTTAACAGCAGAACAAAATTTAGCATCATCACAATTTTTTTCAACAGCCCTATTATTTATAAACTGCCAATTAGTATTTTTACATACAAATAATTTCCAGTGGTAGCAATTGTGATAATATTCTGGATATATGTAAAATATGTCACTCGAAATATTTTCTTTGAAGTGTTTAATAATTTGTAATCAGAAACAAATTATATGTACTTTCTAGATTAACGTATTTCTCATACACAGATGATCCCATAGATTTGCTTTTTTTGTAAATTATTAAATATCAGACTCTAACTTATGGAACAAGTGAATATAAATAAACTCCCTCCCATTTCATTGTTTTGCAAATGAAAAGCTTAATATTATATTTGTAAGATTAATGTGAATATAGTAAATACATTTGAAAAAAGACAGACTATTAGTAATTTTTATTCTTCTTTATGCTAGAATTATGTCTGTCTAAAAATTATGTAAATATTTAAATTTTTCAGTTATTATCACAATTGTCTATGTCATTACATATGAAACATCATGGTTGCATTTAACCTGACAACATAAAAATTAGTCAAGATAATATAGTTGTTCTATTTCTTCAGTCTCCTAGTAGTTCTCATCATTTAACCTGCCTTGTCCTCATTTACTTATTAGCTATATGGAAGACATTTCACTAGCTGATCTCAATCTTTTTAGAATCCTAACAAACATGCTATAATTTGAATTTTATTCATAGAACAAGGAACTTCCTTTTTTAAATTTTTAAGTTCAGGGGTACATGTTAAGATTTGTTACATATGTAAACTTGTGTCATGGGGGTTTGTTTTCCAGATTATTTCATCACCCAGGCATTAAGCCTAGTACCCATTAGTTAGTTTTTCTAATCCTCTCCCTCAGCCCACCCTCCAACCTTTGAAAGGCCCCAGTGTGTATTGTTGCCCTCTATGTGTCCACGTGTTCTTATCATTAGGCTCCCTTATGTCCATAGTTCTATGGAAATTTGATGACAGGAAATCAGATACTTTAGTACCAATACTCAACTACATAATCAGTAGTCAACAATGACTTTCCAGGTAAGACTCTGAGGAACAAATACTGAAAACTTAGGAAACAGCATATGAGGATGAAAATGGCTCAACAGAAAACAAACTCTTGAAATAAGAAATGATTCATCTTTTATTATTTAAAAACTCAAAAATAAAATATAACTTCTTTACATTTATCTTCCAGTCCTGGAGAAAATAAAATAAACTACAAGGGGTTGGCATTTTATTATACACAGTCACATTCTTTATGGCTAGAAACAAACTATCTTTATTTCAAATGTAGTTACCTTTCACAAAAAAAAAAAAAAAAAAAAAAAAAAACAAAACCAATAATTTTCTGTCTTGTCTGTCTCCTAATTTGATCATTACACCTACCCTTTCTCTTAATGTATAGATATTGCAAATGCAACTGAAAAATTACAGCTCTTCTTTCATTACCAGCTGCTGCATTTTCTATGGGAATAAATCCCCAGTCTTTATCACGGAATGCTGGTAACACATTTTTTGATGGAGTGTGACCTGTCCTTCCTCTATGCAAGTACCACCACAACCCCACTCCCTGCTGCCCTGGATAATGTGCCCTATCATACTTAGTGACCTCACCATTTCTCTAAGAGAACATGTTCTGGCATGCATCCTGCTTCTTTGGGGAGGGTGGTGATGGGAAGTGGGTGATATGCAATTATCTTTATCCATAGTGTGTGCTATTTGTCCAAGTGACAATCTTGTTTTAATTCTTTAAGTCTCAAGTCAGGTACCACTTCTTAAATTGTAGATTTTACTTATTGCCCCAGAGGACTTGATGCTTCTTCCTCAGTGATCTAAAAGTGATTTTAATGCAGTTTTACTGTTACAGTAATTTGTTATCTAGAAAACACTGCCCATTTCATTGCCTCATATTGTGCATTGCTCATTTTATTTCTAAGAATTATAATGCATAATTTTTCAAAAAATCTTAGGTCATCCCCAAACCAAAGCTTCTCTAACTCATGGTAGAGCCAATGGAATTTATGAGAGAATCTACCATGGAATCCCTATGGTAGATCTTCCTTTATTTGCAAATCAACCTGATAATTTACTTACATGAAGGCTAAGGAGGAAGCTGTTAGATTGGACTCAAAAACAATGTAAATTACAGATTTGCTCAATGCATTAAAGGCAGCCACTAATGACCCTACATGAATGTAAATTTTTTCAGCCACATAGCATGTATTTATAATTCCTCACATGAAAGCCCAGGGAGCAGCAGTGACTCTGAACATGAGCACAATATTGAGTACATATATGTTTTGTAATGCTTAAAGGCCATGACCAATACACCATTGTATCATAATATGTTTTTGTTGTTGTTGTTGTTTTAGTGCAAAACATTTGACAGAAATTTTAGAATCATGCATAAATTCTAAAATAGCCAAAAGTAAAATAAAAGGAACTGCTAAAGATGGTAACAGAAGGGTTATAAAGAAAATTGATAACACAGTTGAAGCAGGGAACCATAAACATTATTAAAATACTGACTAATTTTCAGCACACTTATGTGGCCTTTCAGCATGAGAGCTCAGCAAATGTTCACTTTTAAATTTTTTAATGTATATTGAAGATATACAAAGTGATATTATGGAATACAAATACATATTAAAAAGGTTACAATAATGAAGCAAATAAACATGTTTATGATCTCACATTAGTTACTTATTTTTTGTTTTTAAAACTTTTCTAAAATGACTTATTTTCAGTAATCTGTGCAACATAATCAATCTCTAATCCCCATTATATTTAATGTTTTCCAAATTTTTATGCTAAAATTTTGATCTCATCATTAATAAATTATAAACTACTAAAGCTTCCAAATTTGCCTTTTCAAAATTACTGAAGAGATATTAATATAAATGTAGCCATTGCTTTGTTCTTGCAGTGGTTCCTTGCTTATTTGGAAGAATTATAAAAACAAACTATAGTTGACCAGAAATAGATAAGTTGGAATGTTTCTGTTTAATAGCCAAAATTTTTGAAACCAGAAATATGTAGTTGATATGTTATTAAAGTACATATATTAATTTCAGTTATGCTATTACCATTATATTGTTAATATCAATAATTTTTGTAAACAATGCTGGTGTTGAAAAATAAATATAATTTCTAATTAGTTGATACATAAATGTGTATGATATGTTATTTTAGTACATACATTAATTTCAGTTATGCGATTACCATTGTATTGGTAATATCAATAATTTTTGATAAACATAATGCTGGCGTTGAAAAATAAACATAATTTCTAATTAGTTGATACATAAATGTGTATGACATAACATGTATTTTATTGGTTCTTTATTTATATTTCTTTATTATATTTTTGATTATACTTTTAAGTTCTGGTGTAAATGTGCAGAATGTGCAGATTTGTTACATAGGTGTACACGTGCCATGGTGGTTTGCTGCATCCATCACCCTGACATCTACTTTAGGTATTTCTCTTAATGCAATCCCACCCATAAGCCCCCACTCCCTCACAGGTTCCAGTGTGTGATGTTCCCCTCCCTGTATGTGTTCTGATTGTTTGACACCCACTTATGAGTGAGAACATGCAGTGTTTGAGTTTCTGTTCTTGTGTTAGTTTCCTGAGACCGATGGTTGCCAGCTTCATCCATATCCCTGCAAAGTATAGGAACTCATACTTTTTTATGGCTACATAGTATTCCATGGTGTAAATGTGACACATTTTCTTTACCCAATCTATCATTGATGGGCATTTGGGTTGGTTCCAAGTCTTTGCTATTGTGAACAGTGCCACAATAAACATACATGTGCATGTGTCTTTATAACAGAATGATTTATAATCTTTTGGGTATCTGCCCAGTAATGAGGTTGCCGGGTCAAATGGTATTTCTAGTTCTAGATCCTTGATTAATCGCCACGCTGTCTTCCACAATGGTTGAACTAATTTACACTCCCACCAACAGTGCAAAACTGTTCCTATTTCTCCACATCTTCTCCAGTATGTTGTCTCCTGATTTTTTAATGATTGCCATTCTAACTGACCTGAGATGGTATCTCATTGCGGTTTTGATTTGCATTTCTCTAATCATCAGTGATGATGAGCTTTTTTTCATATGTTTGTCAGATGCATAAATGCCTTCTTCTGAGAAGTGTCTGTTCATATACTTTGTCTGCTTTTTGATGGGGTTGTTTGTTTTTTTCTTGTGAATTTGTTTAAGTTCTCCATAGATACTGGATATTAGCCCTTTGTCATATGGGTAGATTACAAAAATTTTCTCCCATTCTGTAAGTTGCCAGTTCATTCTAATGATAGTTTCTTTTGCTGTGCAGAAGCTCTTAAGTTTAATTAAATTCCATTTGTCTATTTTGAATTTTGCTGTCATTGCTTTTGGTGTTTTAATCCTGAAGTCCTGGTCTGTGCCTATGTCCTGAATGGTATTGCCTAGATTTTCTTCTAGGGTTTTTATGGTTTTAGATCTTACATTTAAATCTTTAATCCATGTTGAGTTAATTTTTGTACAAGGTGTAAGGAAGGGATTCAGTTTCAGCTTTCTGCATATGGCTAGCCAGTTCTCCCAACACCATTTGTTAATAGGGAATCCTTTCCCCATTGCTTGTTTTTGTCAGGTTTGTCAAAGATCAGATGGTTTAGATGTGTGGTGTTATTTCTGAGGCCTCTGCTCTGTTCCATTGGTCCATATCTCTGTTTTGTTGTTGTTGCTACGGTTGTTGTTGTTTGAGATGGGTCTCTGTCTTTTGCCAGGCTGGAATGCAGTCATGCATTCTTGGCACACTGTAAACTCTTGACTCCCTGTTTTATGCAATTCTCCTGCCTTGCTCTCCTGATAGCTGGGATTACAGACACGAGCCATCATGCCCAGCTAATTTTTGTATTTTTAGTAGAGACAGGTTTCACCATGTTGGCCTGGGTGGTCTCAATCTCATGACCTTATGATCTGCCTGCCTTTGCCATCCAAAGTGCTGGGATTACAGGCGGGAGTCACTGCCCTTGACCTGGTTCTTTGTATCATGTAACTTCCTTGCTGTCTTTCCCAATTGTATGAAAATATATATCAGAATTAGTGTCCTCCTCTGAAAAACACAGTCCTCCCACTGTGTTTTTTAAATAACAAGGAGAAAAGTTACCTCCATTGTTGTTGCTATGTGCCATGCTTTAGTAATTTTGGTTTCAATTTGGTAAGCAAGACACATTTATGCACCCATTTTCTTTTACTATTAGTCCATAATTGCTTCAACACTAGAAAAAAATGGAACTACAATGCCTCAAAGTAAAATATTGAAAGCCACTTAGAATCTAAAATCACAATATAAGAAAAACCACTAAAAACAGTATTTATTGACAATTACTATATGATGAGAATAATTCTACCAGGTATTCTAAGAATCATTACAATACTACTCACACTAATCAGGCAAGAAAGATAAGATCCTTATTTATTCAATTTAACAATAAAAAACTTGGAACAGATGCATTTGAAAAAAAAAGACCAATAAATATCAGACTAGTATTCAAACTAAGGCCATCTGCTTTCATACTTTCAACCACAAATCCACTGATATAATGTTCATACTGACTCTTGGTCAGTGTGAACTTCTTATATGCTTTGCCCTGACATGAATCTGACCTTATCAGATTTGTCTCCTATCTCTAGACTTTGATATTATTTCAAAACTTGTACACCATGTCCATTAAAAATTGTACTGGATAATTTAACCTCTGTACTCTCAAATATTTTTTTAACTCTTTGGAGTTATCTGATTTTAACTTCTACTCTAGAAATACTTGTTTATTCTTAAATTATTTCATCACATCTTTAAATCTTATGTATCCAGTAAATTCTAGCCCATAAACTAAAATCGATATAACCACCATGAAATAAAATAAATTATTTTTTATCCACTTTTATGTAGCACTCATTTTTAACATCTACACAAAATTTTCACATATTTATATTTTATGGTTCATTATATAAGTTGGTGTCTATTTTATGTTATTTTAGCTGTAAGAGAAAGTTATATGGTTATCAATCATTCATTACAATAAGTCTCTAAAGACCAAAAACTCTTCTGGATTGAGCTTCTCATGCACTACAATGGGGACAAGTACCTACTGCCATCTTCCCACAACCTCACCTGGTGCCAGTACTGCTCTCTGAGTGTGCTGGCTTGTGTGGCAATTGTTACTCTATTTGTCATAGATGTTGCTTGATCATCAAAAGTTCATGAAGACAAAAAAGAAGGAATAGAGTATACCACTGTTTGACATCTAAGGCAGGCAGGCATGATACAGAAGATCATGCCAATTAATGCCACCACTATGCATCAAGATATGTACTAAGTTCTTGGATACATTTTATAAGGCCTGTGCCTTCTAGATTTGATCAAAATTTTTAATCTTTATTAAACATTGAGTAGTGTACAATTTTAATTTCAGAAAACCTATAATAATTCAATCTTAATGCTTAATTATGTGTATTTTAAAACAAAATAAAATGAGATTCACTTGAAATTCAGTCTGTTTACTTAAGCAGGTTAGAAAGACTGGTTTTGCTGTGCATTTTTTGGAATCCTCTTGTTTTATACATATATTATATTTTACATATTTTTAGATTTTATATATATTTATATATTATATATTTATATTTTATGTATTTATTTATTATATAATAAATTTATATATTATATATATTTTATAATATGTTTATATATTATATTTTATTGTTTTATTTTAACTTTTAAGTTGAGAAGTACATGTGAAGGATATGCATGTTTGTTACATAGGTAAGGAAACCTCTTCTATATAAGCAAATGCAATCATATGGAATATTTGTGTCCCTGTGAACAACAGCAAAAAAACAGAGGCAAGATCCTTGTTAAAAACTGTAAGACAAATTTTACCTTGACTACTGAAGTAGGAGATAGAGACTGCAGTATGAACTGAGCTCAACTTCAACTAAGAGAAAGGTAACTGTGACTTTTCAAGAAAATCCATTTAGGAATAAAAAGGGAATATGAGGAAATAAAAATAAGGAAACCAAAAAAGAGTGGTGGGCTCTATGGAAATAGAAAATTACATAAAAATTCAGTGAAAAATGATTGATAATTATTGGACAAGGTGAGATAAATGGTGTAATTTTGTAAATTGGCAGGATCACATTTTATTGAGCAAAGCCTCAGTATGAAAGCTAGGGTCACCTTCCAGGACAGATCCATGACGTACTGCATAAACAAGCTGGACTAAACTTGACCAAGTCTCCTAGCATGGTGTTTAGGCAAGTCCTTTGTGTTACATGGCAGTTTCCAATTCGTATCCTTCATGAAATACCAAATATTTTCTCATGAAAAGTTTTTTTTTGTTTAAAAACTCTAGATGGTCGTAACTGGCTTAATATCTAAAACTATGCAATGTGGTAAAATCTTTGGTTAGAAAGACTAAAGATATTTTGCACATGAAGCCCTGAATATGCTTGAGTTACTATTTTTGCTTTAGTAATGACCCTTTGTAATTTGATAGTAATCCACAAAATAAAAGAAAAGGCTAGTTCCCTTTAGTTAGGGATTATAGATATGGTCCAGCAAGTTTAGTCCAGTCTCTCTAGATTATGTTACCTGATTTCTCTCCTGCAATAAGATCTCACATTTCTTGCCCTTACCTTGTCAGGTATGATGTTTCCAACTACTTTAATACCTGAAATACTGAGGATATACAAACCAGAAATGTATATAATTATTTTACTTATTCTCTTCTCATAAGGACAAATAAATTGTAGATGGAATAAAGAGCCAAATATTCTGTGCAACAATTTTTAAAATCTATACTGGAGAAAACATACTAAACGGTAAAAGCTCTCCAATATCTGCATTTAAATATTGCTCATTACAGCCTTTGGACTCAGAACAAGATTTGAAAAGCAAATAACAGACAAGAAGGGAACCAATTTAAGAGCAGTTCTGACAGGAGATATGTCTAAAACAGTTCAATGAGAGAGATGTGATGATTATTTCTGACACATGAAATACATTTTTATAGTACTCTTTGCTAGAAAAAATATTTTGGCAATAATTGATAATAATATGAATTATGATAATGTCTAGAAAAGAAATATACACTAAATATTTTTCTTTATTAAACTTTGAACATATATTCATGCCATTAGAAAAAAAATTGCAAAGTTAAAGAAAAAATGTAATGCATTAGTGCTCTTTATAGTAATGTCTTCTTTATAAAACAGGAGAAACCTTATATATAAAGATTAGTCTGGGGAAATAATGAAGCTCAACATGTACTATACAACCTTAATTTCAGTCTACTTTTATTTTCTTAATGAAACAACTTCTGAAAATGCATCAAGGGCTTTACCAAAATAGATCTTCTTTGCAATTCTTAGACCATATATCCAGATATAAAAATCGATGTCTATTGATGAGTTATCAAAGAATACATGCACTTGTTTTAATTTTGAGAAGTCTTTTCACATAAAGCACTATGTACACATATAGTTAGGAAAGTATGTAAACATGAAGGTTTACTTGATGGAGACCCATAAAAGCACATAGTATGTTAATTTCCAAAAATTACAATATTGTGCATGTGTCTATTTCTTTGAGATTGATTCTACAAGCTTTTAAATATCTCAGCACTTAACAAAATTTAAACACAGACATTCTAAGTACTCACATGGAATGACTGAATTGAAAATAGCATTCTTCATCATTGTGATAATCTTTTTCTATAAAATTCTGAATATGCTGCTTAAAGACTGGAACATGCAAGCACCACAGAAGTTGAAGACAAAAATGTAATAATTGTGAATGTAATCATGAAAGTAGCATATGCATCTAACTCTATCTATGTCAAGGACAAATGGTTTATGCGGGAATTTCCTCAACTAATATCAGTGCGGAAAGCAATGTTTCTTAAAAGATAAAGCAAATGTGCTAATTAGAAGTTTCCTTCTAATATTCTTTAAATATACTCTTCAATATTCCTAAATATAGTCTTTAATTTTCTTAAATATATTCTTTAATATTCTTAAATAATATTCATACATATTCTTAAAACTCAACAATAATCATAAAAATTACTGAATAACAGTAAAGAGTAGGGTCTTAGAATATGGGATATGTCTTCCTGCATCTACCACTTGACAATCACTCCACTGTTCTCTATTGATAAAGCTTAACATTTAACTAGCTGGCAAAGGATGAATGTTTACGGGATTCTGATTAAGTATCATAAAGCTATATTTGCACCCAAGGAACAAAAATTGAAAACTTGTAAAGCATAATGTTTCAAATGTCTCATTTGTTACTATTCTAAAAGTCATTGTTCCTTCAGACAGTGAATCTTGGTAAAATTCAGATTAATAGGAGGCATGGCTTTCTTTTGAAAATAACATTTTTGAAAGTGGGGGCATATAGAGGTTCTGAGAAAAATGAGCTTAGAGTTGACCCATGGGGTTCACCACCCCACTGGTGGTCGCTTCCCTAATGTCCAAATGTATAATAAGAAATGAGATACTAGCAGATTGGATTTTTAATTTCAGTAGTATCTACCTTGGACTTAGATAGAGGGAGTCTTGTGCTGGGCCCAAGTGTACTCTTCACCTATCACCAGTCTACTCATACTCTCAACAAACCAACACTGTGGTAACCAGTTATTTGGTGCTTTTCTTATGATCGATATTAACTTTCCCCAATTCAAACCACATCAACATGTATCATTGATTTCATTGTAAGTTCCTAATTATTAGTCTGATTAATCACTATTTTGGTTTATGATCCAGTGAGAATTTTGTTTATCTACTGCTCTCATTTTTCAAGAGATGTTTTTCTTTCGATTCTTCTTTGGTATAGAGACTTTATTAAGGATGAATTTGTCTTCATAAAGATCTAGAATCCTGCCTCATTATGACCGTGGCTCAGCATGATTGAGAAAAAAAAAAAGATTAATAAAGGTCAGGTAAACAAGTGAAATTTAATGCATAAACCTTAGTCAGATAAGGTGAACTTTGCTGTTTGATCAGTCATAATGAGGACATGTGGTTCGCAAGATGTAGAATAATGAAATAAAAAATGAGACAAATACATTGAATCAGTTCATAAATGCTTTAACAAAGCATGTAACTGGTTGTTAAGACCAAGAAAACAAATATAATCAAGAAGGCTTTGGAAGTAAAACAGGTAATCAGGAAATTTTTAATGTAAGGTATTAACAAGCAACACTCTTAGGTTTTAATCAGTTTACTCCAATTTCTAGGGCATTGTTGATTTCTCCTGAGGGCTCTATCAGTCAAGCATTTGGTTTCATTTTATTTCATGTAATCAACAAACATTTCATATAATTAGGAAGCCCTTTTCTGATTTCAAAATTATCTAATTATGTTTGTATTCATCCTTCTCACCTTATCCTATTCTTGTTTTATGTTAGTGACTCTTGCATCTCTGAACATTTTAGTCATGCCTATTTAAAAATCTCATTTTGTTCAGACATGGTGGTTCACATCTGTAATCCTAACACTTTGGGATGTTGAAATGGAAGGATTGTTTGAGCCAAAGAGTCTGAGATTAGCCTGGATGACATAATGAGAGTTCATCACTTTAAAAAAATTAAAATACTAGTTGGGTCTGGTGGCATGCAACTCTGGTCCCAGCCACGTGGGGGAGCTGAGGTGAGAGAATCAATTGAGTTTGGGAGATTGAGGCTGCAGTGAGCTGTAATCACACCACTCACTCCAGTCTGAAAAACAGAGTGAGAGAATCACTTGAGCTTGGTAGGTTTAGGCTGCAGTGATCCCTGATCACACCACTGCACTTCAGCCTGGACTACAGAGAAACGCCTTGTCTTAAATATATATATATATATATATACGTATATATACATATATATATACGTATATATATATAAATAAATCAAAAATTAAAGTCCCATTCTGATTGTTTCCTCTATCTAAAATCCTAGGGTGAAAATCTTCCTTTCTGTATAACTAGTTATTACCTTATATGGTTTTCTTGAGGAAATTTTCAACAGTTGTTGATTTCTGCAACATCCCTCATGTTCTTGTGCTGGTCCCATGTGTACCCTTCACCTATCACCAGTCTATTTATACTCCCAACGCATTGTAAGAGCACTTCTTCACTATATTTAAAATTGCCTCTGTTGCAGTCTAGGGAGATCTCTAGTTCCACACATATTTTATTATTTATTTTTTTCACAGAATTCACTGCACTCCATAGAGTAAATTTATGTTCCTTACTTCTAGGTACTATGTCTCATTTGGTATCCTCCAAATATCACTTTTTCATAGTTCTTACAAGCCACTATTCACAGAATTCCTTCCAATTTTAACAATTGGTGGACATCCTTCCTTCATTTTATACTAGCTTGAGAGTGTTGTCCAATGCCATTTTTTCTGTTGCTTGTGTATATTTCTGGAGCAGAAGAAGAGGGAGAAAGTCACTTATGATCACCTCAGTATACTACATTGTTTAATTTATTTAAAGGTAGTGTTTAGGACACCTATTTCATATATAAAACTCTATGAGTAAATATTTAAAAATGCTTAATACATGTTGCAGTAGTTATAAAAATATAAATTCACACAATTTATAGGATTTTGTTGTGTTTTTAATATCCATATGTCATGAATTTCATAGTTGCTTAGAGGCTTCTGTTGACTAACTCAAAGCTCATATTTGTGGAATTTTGAGACATCATTGCAAATACTTTCACATTCTTATCAAACCGTGGTCCCTCCCTTTGAAATGTGTCAAGGCTTGTGGCTTTCTCAGAAAAGAAAGTATAGTGAAAAGTGACAATATAATTTTGAAAACTGTTAGAAAAGGCAGTACATTATCTCTGTCTCTCTGTCGCTGTTTGTCTGTCTGTCCCTGTCTTTTACTTATATCTTTTTTTTTCCTTTCTCTGTCTTTCTCCTTCTCCCTCTCTCTCTTTTACTCCCTCTATACACTTTGGAGCCCAGTGTCACACCCAAAGTCCTGATGATAAATGACAATTTTGGGGAGAGATGCAAAGAGGAGACTAGGAAGTTATGATTATTCAGTCCACAGGAATTAGTCTTTGGACATCAATCATCAAGTACGTAAATGAATGACCTTCAGATAATTACATCCCAGCCACCATATGAAAGTAATGGCCTGAGAAATACAGTGTATGAACCACCTGGCTGAGTCCACCCAATACTCATGATATGGGAGTTGTAATAAAAAGCTTGTTTTTCAAAGTCTCCACAATTGAGGGCAGTTTGTTGCTAAAGTGATAAATAACTGCAAGGGTATTTCTAAAAAGTTACTTGTATGTTCATAATAATTTGCAGTTAAGGTGGAGTCAAGAAAATAGAAACTACAAATGTAGCATTTTTAAAATAACTGTAAAGCAGAAAGGGGAGTCAGCACAGGACGGTGATTAAGAGCTCGTGCACTCTGGATCCAGTTAGCCTGAATTCAAGTGCCTGCAAAACAATTACAAAATTTTGTAGGGTTAGGAAAGTAGCCTTACCTCTATGCCTCAACTTCTGTATCAGTGAAACAGAGATGAAGTAATGCCATTATCTACCCCATGTAGCTGATGAAAAGATAGACACATTAACTTGGTAAAGCACTACAAACAGTTGCTTACAAACCAATTAAATTTACATTAATTACAGTCATTATTAAGTAGACAGAAAAATTTCCACAATTATTTGAGTCATTATCTAAATTACTTCATATATTTTTTAAAAATGTAACAACATGGTTCAAGTGGATATGAAATAAAAATAACAGCATTTGCTATTTTAAAATATGTAGGAATTACATTTATTATAATTTAATTAACCAAGGGCTGACAAATCAGTGCCTCTGAACAAAATCTGGCCAGCCACATGTTTTTTAATACTTGAGGTAAAAATCACATAAAATAAAATGTACGCTTTAACAATTTTAAAGTGAACAATTCAACGGCATTCACAGTATTGTGTAACTATCATTGTGATATAGATTCAAAACTGTCACCAACCTAAAAGGATCTGTGTGCACATTAGATAGTCACTTACCGTTCAAGCAATTCGTAGCCTAGTAACCTAGAATTTTGTGTTAAAATCATTCTGTAGTATATTAGGAGATTTTTTTAAAGGCATACCACAATATAATTTTCAACTATATGTTTTATTTTCTTAATTTTGCATATCCCATTTGTTCTTAAATTGCAATTTTCTGGTATATAAAACTTACTTTTCATGTCTTTTGTACACGTTTTTTTATTTTTTAATTGTACTTTAGGTTCTTGGGTACATGTGCAGATCATGCAGGATTGTTGCATAGGAACAAACATGGCAAGAGGGTTTGCTGAGTTCATGTCCCCATCACCTGCATCTGGTATTTCTCCCCTCATTATCCCTCCCCATGCTCCATACCTCCTGCTGTCCTTTCCCTAGCCCAAGGTTTAGGGAGTTGTTTGTTTTGTTTTGATTTTTGTAAATTTGTTTAAATTTCGTATAGATGCTGGATATTAGACCTCTGTCAGATGCATAGTTAGGAAACATTTTCTCTCATTCTATGGGTTGTCTGTTTACTCTTGATAGTTTCTTTTGTTGTACAGAAGCTCTTTAGTTTGATTGAATGCCATCGTGGATTTTTGCTTTTGTTGTAATTGCTTTTGGTTTCCTTATTATGAAAACCGACTCATTTCTGTCTCTAGGATGGTATAGCCTAGCCAATAAGCATTTGAAAAATTAAAAAAAACAAAAAACCTCAATGTTACTGATCATTAGACAAATGTAAGTCAAAACCACAATGATATTCCATCTCGCATAAGTCAGAATACAATCTCACTTCAGGTACTGGTGAGGATGCAGAGAAAAAGGAGTGCCCATACACTGTTAATAGGAGTGCAAATTAGCACAGCCACTGTGGAAAGCCGCGTGTGCTGATTCCTTGAAGGCCTAAAAAGGGAACTACCATTAAATTCACCAATTGCATTCCTAGGTATATACCCAACAGGATATATATCATTCTATCTTAAAGACACCTGCATATGTATGTTCATTGTAGGGACTATTCACAATAGCAACAACATAGAATTAATCTAAATGTCCATCAATGATAGACTGGACAAAGAAAATGTGGTACATATATACTGTAGAACAGTATGCAGCCATGAAAACAAACAAGGTTACTTCCTTTGTGGAAGCATGGATAGAGCTGGATGCCATGATTCTTAACAAACTAATGCAGGAGCAGAAAATGAAATACCACAGGTTCTCACTTATATTGGGAGCTAAATGATGAGAACACATCAACACATAGAGAAAATCAACAGACTTAATGGAGGGTAGAGGATGGGAGGAGAGAATGAGGATAAGAATAATTAAAAATATCTCATGGATTTTAGGTTTAATACCTAATGATGAAATAATATGTACAACAAGCCTCCGTGTCATGAGTTTACCTATATAAGAAAACTGCACATGTATTCCTGAACTTAAAACAAAAAATGTTTTTTTCTCCTTGATTGTTGGTTTAATTTTTCTTAAATATATGCAGAAGGTAGAGATACTTTACAAGAAATTTTGTTCCAGTTCCTTCTCAGATGGTAGTATTAGAAGTTCCATGGACTAAATTTCAAGTGAAACAGTAATAACTAGCAAAAATTGTGTTTTAAAACAATCATTCGATGTCTCTGGAAATAACCCTAAACGAATACAACAAATAAAGTAACATATGATGAAGAAAATCCACCAATCTGTGGTGAAAATAGTGAGAGTCTTTGGCATTTAAATCACAACATGCTTACTTGCCCATCCTCCTAATTCACAGTGACAGAAATTCCCTTTGCTCCAGGGAAATGCTGACACTACCACACGGCTCCCCACTCCCCAAAGCTCCCAGTTGAGGCCCAGGGTATGCTGTTGAGAGGAGATGTGTCAAAGAATTTCTTATCTACACCCAGTGAGGCATATGCTACAGGAGCTAAATTCCAGGCAAGTGTGTCTAAGAAGGTTCTCCCATCTTTTAACCAGCCACAGTCATAGCTCAGAGGTTTAACTCAAGAATGGCACAGAGAATCCTGAGTACCAAATAATCATACCTCCAGCTCATTCATAGAATGGAGTTGCAATGATGGGAGGGGAATAACTAAGAATAAAAGCCAGAGTCTTACTCTTTCTATATTTTTATTATACTTTAGGTTCTGAGGTAACTGTACAGAACGTGCAGGTTTGTTACATAGGTATACACCTGCCATGGTGGTTTGCTGCATCCATCTCTCCGTAATCTACATTAGGTATTTCTTCTAATCCTATCCATCTCCTAGCCCCCCACCACCTGCTATCCCTCACCTAGACCCCCGCAACTGACAGTCCCTGGTGTGTGATGTTCCCCTCCCTGTTTTCATGTGTTCTAATTGTTCAACACCCACTTCTGAGTGAGAACATGCAGCGTTTGGTTTTCTGTTCCTGTGTCAATATGCCGAGAATGATGGTTTCCAGCTTCATCCATGTCCCTGCGAAGGACATGAACTCTTCCTTTTTTGTGGCTGCATGGTATTCCATGTTGTATACGTGCCACATTTTCTCTATCCAGTCTATCATTGATGTGCATTTGGGTTGGTCCCAAGCCTTTGCTATTGCAAACAGTGCCACAATAAACGTATATGTGCTTATGTCTTCATAATAGAGTAATTTATAATCCTTTCATTATATACCCAGTAATGGGATAGAGAGAAGTGTGTTGCTATCTCTGCCCCCAGCTCTATAGCCAAGGTTAAGGCATGCTGCACAGGGAGAGTCAGGCCATAAACACATAGCTCCAAATCTCTTCCCAAAGAAACCAGTTTTATTTTTGAAAATATGAGAAGTTTTGTTTTAAAAAATGTAAGAAGCTTTAGAGCACTCTAAAAATGTAGATATTGGTGCATATGTATAATTAATACACATTTATTTTTCATTGTGTTTGTTTAAAAATATGAAGTTTTTCATTTTCTCAGTTTATACTTTGACCTGAATTATGTCTACTTAGATAAAATTTTTGCTTTTTCTTTTTTCATTTATTATGTTAACTTCATATTTCTTAGTCCACGTCATATTTTTTAACTATTAAAAAGCTTTTCTTTCTTTAGTTCCTATACACTATTCTCTTTAATTTTCACATCAAGCATTTTTAGAGATTATATTTAGCCTGCTATTGAGCTCTCGAAATAAGGTGAGATCTATGTTATAAGCAGCTAAACTTTTCTTTCGCAAAATTTACTGTGTAATGAAAATATTTTCACTTGACTAGAGTTAGAATTTGTCATCATGCCATAATTAGAAATCTTTAAAAGGTATATTATAGCCCCTCATGTTACTTCATAATCACAATTGGATTATAATAATTATTAATATATTGCTATAACATAAATTACCAGAGTTTAAGTGTATCATCACACACCCCTTATGCAAAGATTGAGAACATGACCTCATTTCTACATAAAGTGTGACAAAGGGGAAGTGTGGATTTGATTTTACATATTTTACATGAATTGCATATAACCGGAGTAACTAGTAAAAGTTGAGTATACAAAAGTGAAATTAAGTGAGAGTGTTATTATTTGGGAATAATGATGAAAATAAAATACCAATGTAAATTTTAGAAATATAAAGATGTATGTGAAAAGGGCATAACTAATATGTATGAAACAAATTGACATATTAAGTATAAAGAAGGCAGGAACGAACACTTTGATAATCTCTAATGTCGGAAATTATCTTTATTTTACTATTTTTAAAGTTTTTATATAAAATCATTTGTATGTAAAATATATTCATAAATAATTTATTATAAAGTTTCATATGGAATGTCAAAATTATACAATTTTTGAGGCATCATTAAAGTGACTCAAACAGAAAAGTTGTAAACTGGAATGTCCTAAAAATCTGGGGCCTATTAAAACACTCTTTATATTATTTAACATGTATAGATGCTTTTTGCAAAATATACATTTTTTCATGAGAAAAATTTCTTAATTTCTTTTAATTATGTAGCTCAGTAAAGTCTTAAATTGAAAGTGGCAGTTTGAGAATTTTAAAAATTGTTTCCAGTAGGACCTACGGTGCACAATCATACATCTTATTCTATAAATATAGTATATTTAATGTTATTTACTTAGTGCATGAGACTTTCCTAGTATATTTTATTACTTAGCACTTGTACTACACTTATGAATTGTGATGATGAGAGACACACACCCACATAATATCCAACTACAAAGACATAGGTCAGTCAACTGTAAAGCGTGCTAATGGCTTTTAGGATCAGCCAGGTTCCTAGAGTTTCGTGTCACATGAACATGGGCAAGACCTGCAGAGAGCAGCTCTGCTATCCTAGATCATAATTGTGAGAAGAACCATGAAACCATGAGTTAAACAGGTTTTCCTTTTTTTTTTTTTTAACATACAAAAGATTGGGTAGTTTGTCATGTAGCAACAGAAAACTAATAAAAGACTTCTTCCTTTGAGTTATCCTATTTGATAAATCTTAGAATCTACTTTTACTCTACATATGGACTCTGTTTTCTGCATTTTAGTAGCTAGTGATGTGCTATTAATGTTTAGCAGCTAATTCTTCAGTAAATAAAATAAAAAAGAAAAATATTTTATAGCACTTTGCCAATTTTGGTAATGTAAATCACCCCATTATGTCTAATAAAATTAATGTTATAGTAACCAGCTAAGGAAAAAACTTGAAAATTAGTGACCAACTCTTATGAGTCTGTTAGAGTTGAGTATAAGATAATTATATAAATTTAGCACATTAATCATATAATCATATCAACATTGGGCAGTAGCCTTGAGTCACTCATATGCTCAAATTTTATGAACACAACGTTTATTATTTGGAACTATTTAGTTTTCTTCAACTCATGCTGCAAATTCATATCTAGGCCTATGTATTTTATCTTGAAGACTTTTTTTTTCTTTATATACCAGATATAAGCACATAAAGTCATAACACCACTATATATTCCATAAGTATACACAATTCCAATGTGTCAATATGCAATGAAGATAACTCAGTACATTTTTAAAAATCATTTACATAGCAACATAGAAACTTCTGTTTCTCAGGGAAATCTATTCTCTACGAGGAATTTTGAGGAATAACTATATATCTATCGCATAGTTTTTTTTCATGTCTACAACACTCCCCATCTGAAATTATGCTTACTATCAACATGTGTTCTTTCAACATATATCATGTTTTTACCTCTCAAAAATTGTTACTCTTCTAATATTTCAATAAACTTATGTAGGTATTCCACTTTTTTTGAAAACCTATCTAAATGCTATTTAAAATATCATCTCTAGGAAAGATTATTTTTCTAGGGAAAAATTGTAATCACAAAGTACTCTAGTAGAAAACCACTACAACAAATGACACCTTGAACATTTCAACAAGGTGTTTGAAATTTCTATTAAAATAGGTTCAAAAAACTATATTTTGATAGACGGTGAAAAAGTAATGAAAAGTAACCATTGTATATCTCAAACAATACTTTTAATTCTTTTATTAAAAAAATAGAAATTTCTTTTAGAATTTAGTTTTACTGAATCGGCCAACTGTTCTCCAGCTGGCATCAGTGAAGTCCTTCAGATCAGCTGGCATCAGTGAGGTCCTCAGACCAGCTGAGTCAGTAGATTTATCAGTATGCTGGACCTGAAGGAATACCTCAAAAGGAAAATCGATCATTTTATAATGTTTTAGTTATTATCTACAGAACAGTTAAGAGGAACTATAATCTTGTAACAGGGTCTGCATAATTCTAGAACAATAGCCAAGTAACACTGAGGAAGTGAGTCAGAGAACAAGCTAACATAATGATTAATGCTAAATGTACTACAACTTGGTTAACTTTTTTCTTTTTCTCCCTTTATCTTTGATTATTTTAACAAAGTTTATAAAGATAGTATCATCTTGAAACTCTCAACATCTTGCATGATGGTTGTAATAATCAACAAGTATATGTTATATAATAAATTAAAGTTTAAAATATTACATTACATAAAAGAAGCCAGGCACCGTAGCCTTGTAGCATAGTTTGAAGTCAGGTAGGGTGATGCCTCTAGCTTTGTTATTTTTGCTTAGAATTGTCTTGGCTATGTGGGCTCTTTTTTGGTTCCATATGAAATTTAAAGTAGTTTTTTTTTTTCCAATTCTGTGAAGAAAGTTGATAGTAGCTTGATGGGAATAGCATTGAATCTATAAATTACTTTGGACAGTATGGCCATTTTCACAATATTGATTCTTTCTAACCATGAGCATGGGAAGTTTTTCCGTCTAGTTGTGTTCTCTCTTATTTCCTTGAGCAGTGGTTTGTAGTTCTCCTTTGAGAGGTCTTTCACATCCCGTGTAAGTTGTATTCCTAGGTATTTTATACTACAAGCCTACAGTAACAAAAATAGCATAGTACTGGTACCAAAACAGACATATAGACCAATAGAACAGAACAGATGTCTCAGAAATAATGTCACACATCTATCCATCTGACAAATGGCTAATACCCAGGATCTACAAAGAACCTAAACAAATTTACAAGAAAAAAACAAACAATCTCATTAAAAAGTGGGTGAAGGACATGAACAGACACTTCTCCAAAGAAGATATTTATGCAGCCAACAAACATTCGTCAAGGATCTAAAACTAGAGATACCATTTGACCCAGCAACCCCATTACTGCATACATATCCAAAGGATTATAAATCATTCTACTATAAAGACACATGCACACTTATGTTTCTTGCCACAATGTTCACAATCTCAAAGACTTGGAACCAACCCAAATGCCCATCAATGATAGACTGGATAAGGAAAATGTAGCACATATATACCATGAAATACTATGCAGCCATAAAAAAACAATGAGTTCATGTCCTTTGCAGGGACATGGATGAAGCTGGAAACCATCGTTCTCAGCAAACTAACACAAGAACAGAAAACCAAACACCACATATTCTCATTCATAAGTGGGAAGTGAACAATGAGAACACATGGACACAGGGACGGGAACCTTACCCACCAGGCCTGTAGGAGGGTGAAGGTAGGGGGAAGAATAGCCTTAGGAGAAATACATAATGTAGATGACAGGTTGTTGGGTGCAGCAAACCACCATGGCACATGTATACCTATGTAACAAACCTGCACGATCTGCACATGTAACCCAGTAGTTAAAGTATAATAATAATAATAATAACAATCAAGACAGTCACAAAATACCACATGCTATCTGATTCCATGTATTTAAAAAATTATCCAGAATAGGCAAATCTATAGGGGAAATGCAGAAACTAGGGGTGGAGAGAAAATAATTGAATTCTATTGGGCTTATTTTGGGGTGATATAAGGGCTCTCAAACTGATTGTTACAGTAGATGCACAATTCTGTAAATATACAATGGAACATTAAATTTTATACAATAATTGATAAATTCTATGATACATAAATTATATGTCAACAAAGTTTACAAAATATCTTTGAACCAAGTTTAGTTATTTTATCTTTTGTTTGTGTCAAATGGACTGCAGAAACATGAGCCTCTCGCTGCTACTGTTCTGGACACTCTTCTAAAATATATTATATAAGACAGGTGGCTTCTCCATACAAGATCATTTGTATTAGCTGAGAAACAGCACTTATAAACATAAAAGAGACCTTAAACACAGCTTTGTACATAGGTCATTTACATTCATATGCCTCCTTGCCATCCACATGCTCAGATTGTTGATTAATTGATAATGTATGTACTTTGAACTATAAGGGTTACATTTTAACTTCTTGACTAATTTATCTTTGGATACAACCATGAGAAATGACAGAAAGGAACGTCAATTGGAAAACAAGAATTGCATTGCACCAGGATGTCTGTGAAATGGACTTCAGTACTTTTGCTAATACAACTGAGCTTTTACTTTAGCTCTGGGAATTGTGGAAAGGTGCTGGTGTGGGCCGCAGAATACAGCCATTGGATGAATATGAAGACCATCCTGAATGAGCTTGTTCAGAGAGGTCATGAGGTGACTGTACTGGCATCTTCAGCTTTCATTCTTTTTGATCCCAACAACTCATCCACTCTTAAACTTGAAGTTTTTCCTACATCTTTAACTAAAACTGAGATGGACAATATCATCATGCAACAGCTTAAGAGATGGTCAGACCTTCCAAAAGATACATTTTGGTTAGATTTTTCACAAGTACAAGAAATGATGTGGATATTTAGTAACATAGCTAGAAATATCTGTAAAGATTTAGTCTCAAATAAGAAATTGATGAAAAAATTACAAGAGTCAAGATTTGACATCGTTTTTGCAGATGCTGCTTTTCCCGGTGGTGAGCTGCTGGCTGAGCTACTAAACATACCCTTTGTGTACAGTCTCCGCTTCTCTCCTGGCTACGCTATTGAAAAGCATAGTGGAGGATTTCCATTTCCTCCTTCGTACGTACCTGTTGTTATGTCAGAATTAAGTGATCAAATGACTTTCGTGGAGAGGGTAAAAAATATGATCTATATGCTTTATTTTGACTTTTGGTTCCAACTCTTTGATATGAAGAAGTGGGATCAGTTTTACACTGAAGTTCTAGGTAAGTAATTTTTCCAGTTGATATCATTAAGATCTAACTTATTTGTGTCTTTGAAGCAGAGCTTATGTAAAGCCATAAAATCAGGGTAGTGGGGTTTTTGGTAAGTGAATTTATGAAATGAAAATAAAGGATGACCTCTCAATTTCACGAATATTATAGAAAAGTTTAAATTATAGAATCAGTTAAAACCTGTGGTCATCACCCATACAGAGCACTCCAGGAAATCATAAACCTATATATTAGTTCACCTAAGACTTTAAGCAATTACACATCTGTTTTACTATCTACTGTTTTACATTTTAGGAACAGTAAAATCCATCAAGTAACACTGAATGCACAGATTTAGAATGGTTACACATTTTTCTACAACTATCTATATAACTGCAGAAATTGTTTCTTCTTGTAAACCTCAGTTTTCTTATTTAGAAATTTAAAGATGTTCCCATGTTACCAGAAGTTTTCCTTCAGAGTTGAGAGAAATAAGTTGAGATACAGAAATGTCTGTATCTCAGAGGCAAAAATCAATAAGGGTAATTTAAAGTTTCTAATGTTTCTATACTTCTTCACTAAAGAATTGGAAATCATTCATTTAAAGTCCTAGCATCTTGTTGAAGTGCAAAGGTTGTTATATCTGTATAGTTTTTCTTTTGAAACTATGTCTCTTTAATAAAAAATATGAAACAGATTAAAGTTGAGTACAAATCTATATTTCAATATTTTCTCAAAAATTTCCATCTATAATTTACCAGTATGTTTTCTTAAAAAAATAATGTTATTAAGATCTTAGCTTGAATCCAAAGTAGTAGTTGGTACAAGTATGTCAGCCATACTCTCAAAATATTCCACATTGCAGTTGAAGAACCAAAGATAAAAGGATTAGCTTAATGATTTGTGAAAACTAGCCTAATTTCTTAGAAAATTACTTTTATGGGTAGAGTAAAATTAATTGATTATGGACCTCAAAGAGTTGTGTAAATGTCTATATGCTACTGTCAAAGCTTTAAAGAGAAAGTAAATTGATATTTAATTCTCTATGACTTATTTTAGTAATTGTTTATGATTGTGAGAATACTGATGTGACATTAGAGATGTAGCTTACCTCACAATTCTCCTACCACTTTGCCTTTCTTATAAATATATATGGACAAAATATATAATAAATAATAAATTATGTCTATATATAAATATACATATATTCTTTCAAAGCACAGATGCTTTGCCTACATTTTTGTCTACATTATTCTAACCCTTTTCAGAAAGTTACCTAAAGTAATTATCTTGTGTCGTCCACCTTTTCTTTTCCTTATTCCTGTCAGGAAAACCCACTACATTATTTGAGACAATGGGGAAAGCCGACATATGGCTTATTCGAAACTCCTGGAATTTTCAATTTCCTCATCCACTGTTACCAAATATTGTTTATGTCGGAGGACTCCACTGCAAACCTGCCAAGCCCCTACCCAAGGTAAACATACTTTCATTGGTTTTATTTTGTTGGCTTTGAATTTTCAGTAGAAGTGATTCTACTGTTTTCATTCAGTGTTTGACTTACACTGAAAGAAAGCTGTGAAGTGGGTGGATACCAATTAGAAACTCATGTACATGTTGATACTATCACAATTATGTGAGTTTCATGAATATTACAAATAGAGAGGAATACTAAGGAGACTTTGAAAATAGGGTTGGTTAAATTAAAGCCTTGATTACACAACACCTAAGAAGCTATTGCTCATTTATTCAAAGCATATTTATAAAGGGATTAGCACAAGACATAGGTAAGTGCAGCATTTTCACAGAAAATAAATAGACACAGTTTCTGTTCCAACATAGCTTACATTCTCCTTCAAAATCTAGAATATAAGAAAGAAATAAAAATTTTATAAAAACTATTATCTCAAGGAAAAACCCAATGCCAAGAAAGCATCAGTAGAGATAATAGAAAGTAACCTGGAGTCACTGATTAGTAAGATGAGAGCTCAACAACATGCAGGAATAGATAAAAGAATGACGGGGGAGAGACAGACAAAAAAGAAAAGCAGGTAAAGTTGTCAGGTCAGTTCTCAAGTCTCCAAGTTCAGTTTGCAGGGAGAGACTAAGAATCAGATGATGCTGAGAGGCAAATTAGAGCCAGATACCTATTAGGAGTTGAAATATTTACTAAGCACATTGAAAAACTACTAAAAAGAATTAAGAAATAAAGATACATCAAAATATTCTCTTTTTAAGGATACGCTTCCAAGATATTCAATGGATTAAATTGCAGAAGGGCCAGACTGTTACGAGCCGACCATTCAAGAAATTTTGGATTCAGGTAGCAGATCAAGGAAAAGTGGATTAGAATGTTGATAGAAATAATTATGCCTACGTTTACAGAACTAGTACCAACTTCATATAGTGTTGTGTGGAAAAAATACTAACACGGACAAAATACAAAATACTTAAAATGTCTCTGGCGTATAGTCAGGGACTCAGAAATATTAATTTTGCAATTATGGTTCTTCTGTTATTATTGGTAACACCACTAATTACTTAAAATATGCAAATCACTTGAGATATCATTCTTCATTTAATAGAACCAGATCGTTCAGCACATCAAGCTTATATTCTCTTGCAAAGTCATAGATGACAGATATCCTGTGGGCTTGATTAAAAGTAGACATATCAGTTTTGGCAGTAAGATGAGCTAGCTGAAATTCTAAAATTTTACCATAAGTAATAAGGATCTTCACTAGTATTCCAGCTTAAAACACTTCCTCAACAATATAAATGTGTGCCTTTAATATTTGTAGGCAAACCCAGTGTTCACTGGATCTTCTTAAAGCATTTAAATCATTCTGCATTCAGATCCTGGAGGTTTACATATTACAGCATAAACATGCCCTGTAAGAGCAGGTGATTTCTGCCTTATAACAAGCAACTCAGCAAAGCTTCCTTGGGAAACTTGTCTCAACATCATAGCTTCCTGACAGAGAAGCACAGAGAAAATGAACAATGCATGTATAATAAAGACAAAATAATCTCACCACTTGTACCTGAATAGTGCTCTTTGTTTCAATGCCAAAAACAATTCTGTCAGCATATATGATTATATTCTTTATGAAGGAACACAAGAACTTCATAGATTTTAAATCAGTATCATGCTTTTAAGACATATGTACAAAGTAGGCATTCTTTATTACATTATTATATAATCTCTTAAAACATCATTTTTGTCTACATAAAACTGAGATTTTATTCCATTGTTAAAACTCAATATCCATGTTGAATGGAAATTGCATGGGCCTTATATGGTAACTTTCTCTAGAGACAAAAGCTGAGGTAAGACCAATAAAAAATCTATGCCACCCTTCCCTACTTTTGAAAGATTTCCCCATTCACACTAAGGAAAACTGATAGTGACAGTACGAGAAAAAGAGAGTAAGAGGTATAGAAGGACAAGAAAAAGGTTGACTAGTAGTACAATAGTGATAATTACTAATGCTAACTGTTGTTACTAACGTGCAGAAAGATTTGAATGCAAGTCAATTGTTGTGAAAGCGGTTCTTTAATTATTTATTATGTAAAATAATGGCTAACCCAAATTGCTTTCTTTTCAATTAAATATTAGATTACCAGATAATTTCTATATATTTTAAGAGAATAAGACACTTGACAAAATGTATCTGGTGTTTTAAAAATACATATTGCTATTAGTTTTATAATATATTCACATGAAATCAAACAGAGAAAATCAATCAAGATGTACCTATTCAACATTGTGGAAAATGTTCACAAAATTAACATTGAAAGTAATCGAACATCTTAAAATGAAGGAATGATTAAAAACTTATAATATGTGCATACAATAGCAATACAATGATTTTATCAATGAAATCTTCAATTACACAGTCAGTCACAATACAAATAAAGTGAGTTAGAAAATGATAAATACAAAAGATGACAACTTTCTGCAGGAGGATAATGTATATATAATAAGATTAGAATTTTCTAAATAAATGTCACATGTTTACATTGAACTATGTAAATAGTACATAAGCCATGATGAAAACATATGAATTTTACATAATATCTCAGTAATTTTAGAAAAACGCTATTAAAAATCTTTTTACACTTTTATACAATTTCTTACATTAATCTTGTATTTTATAATGTTATCACAGAAGACTATCAACATAGTGTGAGAGTCGATAGTATCTAACCTGTGTTTACGGATTCATCACTCATATGGACTGGTTGTTTCTTCTTCTGTGATAATATTATAAAAATATAAGATTAATGTAAGAAATTTCATAAAAGTATGAAAAGATTCTTTTTAAATAATATTTTTCTAAAATTTCTGAGATATTATTTATGATATATTATTAATAAAATTACTGAGATATCATTTATCCAAACTGACTGGATAAAGAAGGCTCTGGGCATCAAGTCAGTGAGGTAAAACACTGAACAGGAGTTATACTGAACATAGCTACAGGTAACTGCAAACACACATGATACCTAGATGCCCTAATTATTACCTAGAGTAGCAGTACAATGACTTTCACGTTAAGATTAAAAATCATATTTTGAAAAACACTCTGCAATATGTGGTCTACAGAGTTAACATTTGGACTTTTTTTCTTTATTTTGTTAAGAACCATTAGAAAAAGTTTTACCCTAATGATTAAATCTGAAAGTATTTACATTTAAATATTGCCATACATTGGGGAATGCAAGTCAGAATAATTCTCAATCAATTTCAGCCAAGCACACCTTCACCAGGAGTGTTATGTAGTGTGAATGAGCTACTCAAAAGAGAGACAAGATCTCCCATGTGGGAAGGCCTAGTGGCCTCTTTTATTACAATACAAGTGCTGCCTCTGAGACACAACACAGTGATGATGAGAGTTCCTCAATGCAGTTATAAATAGCACATCAATTTAACAGTGTGATTTCAGGGCAATAGGTCTTCTACCTAAACAATAATCTGAAAAATATGATAATTCAACTATCTAACAATATACTGTATAATTCTGTATTATAAGTGAGACTCTCAGGAATAATTCATAGAAATTCCAAATCACAATACCAGACTCGAGAATGTCAATGATTCTTAACCACCAGCTTTTATTTATTTTATTTTTTGAAAAACTACTGGAAAACTCTGACAAACTTTAAGTGAAGTTATAAAGTACTGTAGAGTAACATAAATGTAGATACAAAATTATCCCAACTGTGAGTAACTTTTCCTGACTGCTCATAGTTAGAGAAGTAAACCACTAACAACTTCAAACTAAAACAATTCTACAGAAAACATGCCTGAAATAAACACAGATGATTTAGTAGAACAACAATATAGAATTAAAGTCAAGTGGTGCCACTTTCCAAGAACCTATGTAAGTAAGTATAATATTTTAAGTGAAGAATCTGGGTATATTTTTTAACATTATCTCTCTCACTACAATGTAACAGCTGTATTTCTTTTCTCCCTTACACATGCACACACATACATACATACACACACATATTTACACAAATATCCTTAACAGAGGCCACCTATCTCATATTATACATCTTCTTGAAAAGAAACTGAGTGGTTGAGTCAATTAAAAAATATTATTTCCTCCAGTAAATCCTCAAAATACTTGATTTTCTCTCTTTAGTAATTTGTACCAATTCTTTCAGTAGTACCTTCTGTACTAATACTCTTTCTGATGGAACAAATTCTTTTTTCACAGGAAATGGAAGAGTTTGTCCAGAGCTCTGGAGAAAATGGTGTTGTGGTGTTTTCTCTGGGGTCAATGGTCAGTAACATGACAGAAGAAAGGGCCAACGTAATTGCATCGGCCCTTGCCAACATCCCACAAAAGGTAAGATAAAGTGCCTTAGTGGTTTGGAAAACTGCTGAAAGAGGCTGTTAAAGTTTTAAATAATCCAATTATAGAAACTTCTGACAAATGTGAAGCTGGTCAAAATTCAGAAAATGAGAACGAGGATAATCCTGGGCAAACTGTGAGAAGTTTGAAAATTGTGGATGCATTTTAAAAAACGATTTTTAGTATGAACACTCCCTATGTAAATATGCTGACAGTAAATTCTATGGAGGATGGTATTTAAAAAGTGTTTGGAGACTTTTCACCTCCTATCCTATAAAATTTTGATTTATATATGTGATGTACAGAGAAAGAATGTTAAAGATTAGACTGAACGACTCTTTATACCCAAATACAGTCTTAAATATGCTTGCATAGCATCCACTGACTGAACTAATATTTGTGCGTCAGACTTATGGGTTCCATGGGACCCTGCGGGGAGTTACTACTCTTGGTATGCGTGAGCAGTTCCTATCAGCATCAGTGGGAACTGAGTGCTCCACAAGTATCCACAAAAGGGAAATTGAGACCCACAATTATTTTAATTTCTGATATTAACAGTCATACAAACGGCTAAATTTAACTCAACATATTTCAAGTAAGTGAAAATGGTGCTTAACGTAGTCTTTAGAATGACTTTCAGGTATTTTCAACTCAAAAATATATATCCAGAACTGTGTCCTTGTAGAAATACAAGTAAGACTTATGATAATTTGCCTTCAGAACAGTTTACCTATCCCAGCAGTATCTAACAAGTGAAGAATACTTGACTGAGTCTTGGGCCACCTCTATTACTTATTGTACTCAGGAAGCTCTTGGTGAATGTTTACAATTATGGGATGTCATATTTCTATTTGTACTTTAAGTCACATGCTTATATAAAATATGTGACAACAAATAGAGAAGACTGGCTCTGTTAGTAATTATGCAGTATAAATTCTGTTTAAGGATCTGTGGTAGTACAACATGATTCAATGTCATTAATTTAGGAATAATAACTGCCACATGTGGGGAATAGGGTAGTAAGGAGAATGAATTCCAATTCTGTGATTAAAAGTGTAAATTCTAGACTCTACTACTGCACATTTCAGGATCTAGGAGTTCTACTTTTATAAAGATGGTGCCTGGAAGATGTTGCTAATGTATTTCACTCCAACACAAGGAACAAACTTTTTAAGTATATTAAAAAATATTTCTGATGCAGCAAATAGTAAACACTGTAAATTATTGTTCAGTTTGAGGATTGCTTGGGAGTTTCAAAATTAGCAACTTAAACATAAAAATGTCTTTACTATAGCAGATCATATTAATCACCGTTGTTAAAACTTTTTAGCACATTGTCTAAGTGTTAATAATCAGTTGACCAAATTCAGCAAAAAACAACTTTGAGTTCATTCAACAGTTGTATTTTTATTCATGATACCGACAGGTTCTTCATTTCTATGCAAAAAAAAATTCCAAATCAGCAATACTGATAATACTCTAAATTTGTGTCAAAAATTATCACTTGAAATTTTTCTTGGAAGTAGTGCTTGATAATTGTAATTCCAATGAAGTTATATGTACTACCTTTGCAGCATTAATTTATTTATTGTAAGTTGCTTATTTTATGGACCTGCTATTTTGTCAATCAAAGGACAACAGGCTCTAATATAAGAACCTATAGACAAGTAGATAGATGTGAACTACTTTCCATATTACTTAAAAAGATATGAATACATTAAAATTAAATTTGGAAGATGAAAACTAATATACATAAAACAAAATAAAACTGTAGGCCATTACTAAATTGTTACTGTTTTTTCACACTAGAATTATAATGACTGCCTATATTTTTTATAGATTTTTTAGATTATTTTTAGTTTTTTAAATTAATTTAACTTTTACTTTTAACTTCTATTTTAAGTTCAGGGTACATATGCAGGTTTTTACATAGGTAAACTTGTGTCATGAAAGTTTGTTTTACTTATTGTTTCATCACCCAGATATTAAGACTAAAATATCTATAAATTATTTTTCCTGATCCTCTCTGTCCTCCCATCCTCCACCCTCTAATACACCTCTAATAGATGGTATATTGTTCCCATCTATGTGTTCACATGTTCTCATCTTTTAGCTTGCGTTTATAGTTAAGAACATGCAACATTTGGATTTCCATTCAGAAGTTAGTTTGCTAAGAATAATGGCCTCCAGCTCTATCCATTTCCCTGCAAATATATAATTTTGTTTTTTTTTAATGGCAGCATAATATACTGTAGTGTATATGTACCATATTTTGTTTATTCAATCCATATGTGATGGGCGTTTATGCTGATTCCATGTCCTTGCTATTGTGAATAGTACTGCAATTAACAAACGTGTTCATAGGTCTTATAAAAGAACAATTTAAAGTCCTTTGGTCATATACGCAGGAATGGGATTTCTGGGTATCATGGTAGTTTTGCCTCTAGGTTTTTGAAGAATCACCATACTGTCTTCCACAATGATTGAACTAACTTACACTCCAACCAATAGAGTATAAGCATTCCTTATCTATACAACCTCACTAGCATCATATTTTTTGTTTTTAATAATTGCCATTCTGACTGGTGTAAGATGCTATCTCATTATGGTTTTGATTTGCATTTCTCTAATGATCTGTGATATTAAGCTTTTTTGTCATATGATGATTGGCTGCACGTAGGTCTTCATTTAAAAAGTGTAACAGTTTTTAAAATATTTGAACTTTTCAATGATAATATCATTTGTCTATGATATTATTTTGGAAAGTCATGATTTCCTTACATACCTAACTAATTATAAAAGTTAAGAAATGAAGTGTGAGTATTCTATTTACGTCACTTTTTGAGTAGTTCTCATTTAATAGCATCCCTTGATCTCATTCCTACTCTTTTTACAATTCTAACATTCTGTACCTTTTGAGTTCTACTCATGGAATAAGATATTTTCTTTACTGTAACAGGTTCTGTGGAGATTTGATGGGAATAAACCAGATGCCTTAGGTCTCAAATACTCAGCTGTACAAGTGGATACCCCAGAATGACCTTTTAGGTAAGACTCTGAGTAGACAATCCTGGTGATTCTGGTGAACAATACAAAACTCTGTCTGAACAAATACTAATACTGAATATATTAGTAACAGCACATTAGAGTGTTAATATTTCATCATGAAACAAGATTATTGAACATCTATTATGGAAAAACCAAATGTAACTTCTTTATATATTTTTTCCAGTCTGAGGGGTGAAGAATATGCTCTAAATATTGTCATTTTATGACATACATTCACATCCTTTATGGTCAGAATCAGAGGGAATCTTTATTTCAGATGTTATTATATCTCACAGAATTTTTTAATACTTTCTGGGCTGTCTCTTTGTCTCTTATTTCTACAGCTTTACACCTGTTTTTTTCCCTTTCCTGCAGGGTTATTCCAAATGCCACTAAAAATAATAGCTCTCTATCACTAGTGACTCTGCATTTTCTGGAGGATTAAATTCCTAATCTTAATCATAAAATGATGATACATTTTACGATGAAGTCTGACCTGTCTTTTCTCAATCCTAGCACCGTCACCAACCCCACTGCCTGCTGCCTTGCACACCACAAATCACGCTCTGTGACTACACTTAAAATAACATTTTATTTCATGCCAATCTCTTTGGTTTTGTTCTTTTTTGCACATTTTTTAAAAACTAGAATGAACTTCTTAATGTCCAATGGGAAATCTCGTATTAATTTTTGCAGTCTGAAGTCACACAAACCATATAGTCTTCACTTACATATCCAGCACAAGTACGTGTTTTTCCTCTGAACTCTGAAAAGTAATAACAAGTTAGTTCAATGTGTTACCCAGAAAACACCATTACATTCAGAGTCTTTCATTGTGCATCTATCTCATTTTATTCCTGTGAATAATTTGGATAAAATTCATTCAATCCTAGGTCATCCAAAAACCAGAGCTTTTATAACTCATGGTGGAGCCAATGGCATCTACGAGGCGATCTACCATGGGATCCCTATGGTGGGCATTCCATTGTTTGCGGATCAACCTGATAACATTGCTCACATGAAGGCCAAGGGTGCAGCCGTTAGAGTGGACTTCAACACAATGTCGAGTACAGATTTGCTGAATGCACTGAAGACAGTAATTAATGATCCTTTGTGAGTATAACAATATTTTCCACAAGGTGGTATTTATAGATAGCTTCTTTTGTCAGTAGTGAATGTGAGTTTCATCCTTTTTATAAGACAGTAATTTTTGAAATAATTTAAATGATTTAACCAATCTGAAATCTTTTATTTTTTATCCAGTTATTTTAAAATTGTATTTGAACCCCATATATCTAATGAGTAACCAGTTAGTGAAACAATTTTCAAAACAAAAAAGTCATTTAAACTGATATAGATAATATAAATAATGCATTTCTTAAAAAATTTGACATAATGAATTCTTAGTAGAAAGGAAGAATAAACTTGAAATAACATAAAATATTTTAACTAAATATCTAAAATGTCTCAGGATAGGACTATTTTCTTGCTGAAAAATTACTTTTTATTATTATGCTTATTATAACAGACTTGAAAATGAGATTTAATTTTGAAAGCATAAACCCACCTGTTTATGGTATAAAATCCAAATAGATTTAAGTATCTTTAATGAATCATGAAGCCATCACCATTACATAATTTTAGAACATTTTTGTCAACATGAAAGAAATTGCAATGACCCAGAAGTCATCTCACATGACCACTTAGCCTAATCTAACACCAATTTGTTTTCCTTCTCTATAGGTTATTCTCTCTAGATATTTCATATAAATGGAATCATATAGTTTAGAGTGCTGTGTAAATGACATTTCACCTAGCCTAGTTTTTTTTTATGGTTTTTAGTTTATTCATGTTGTTGTGTGTTTTAATACTTCAGTTCTCCTTACAGCAATACAATATTTTATAGTATGGATATGTCATATTTTATTTGTTTACTTACCAGTTCATTGGTTTTTTGATTGTTTCCCGTTGTGACTTTTATGAACATTACTACACATGTTTTTGCATAAACATGTTTTCCTTTCTTTTGGGTTGATACTATCAGTGGAATTGCTGGCTCATGTGGGAATTGTATGTTTATGCAGAACCGTTATCCTGTTTTCCAAAGTACTTGTTCCATTCATCACCACCACCAGCAGTACAATATGTTTCCAATTCCCTCCCACATGTAAACCTGTTTGTCTTTTTGTTACAGCCTTCTCAGTGGGTATAAAATGATCTCTCATCCTGGCCCTGGATTGCATTTTTCATTACAGCTGAAGAAGTTGAGAATTTTTATATGTGCTTACTAATCATTCATATATCTTCTTTGAAAATATGTCTACTCCAATCCTTTGAACATTTTTAAACTTTGCTATTTGTCTTATTATTAAGTTTTAATAATTATTTATATATTATAAGTCAGATTTGATATGTAATTTTTAAATATTTTTGTCCCATTTTGGGTGAACTAACATTTTACTTTTATTAGGATAGTCTTTGAAGCACAAAAAAATTTGATTTTAAGTTAAATTTTTGATAATTGATTTTCTTAACACCACAAAGGTAACAATGTGCAAAATGCCTTCTGCAGTCCAGCTACCATTAATTCAGCATTTATAACTACTATCAATAATGTTTTGTATAAGGAGGAGGAATCATCTAAAGGAAAATTTTAAAGATACTTCATCAGAAAGAAAATAGAAGGATAGCAAATGATAAAAAAATCTTTAAGTAAGATAGGAAATAATTGAAAAGAAACATTAACTTGGATAAATAGAGAGTAAATATAAATACAGTGGTAGATTTAAATGTGATTATACAAATACTTTCACTCTAATCTAAACAGACTTTTTAAAAAAAGTAAATACTGAGCAAGTATATAAAACAATTGAAGAATACAATTAACAAATGGAATCTTATAATGTAAAATAATACATACACATGTACATATATACATAGACAATACACATACATGTATCATATATGAACATTTATATATCAATCTTGAAGACACATTTTCCTAGAGTATGTCAAATATTTAATAGTTATTTGAAGTGACATGTGGTGGGCCATAACTCAAGCACTTAATAAATATTGAAAGATTCAATATTATAAAGGCTACATGATCCAGCCATAATGAAAGTAAGGGAGGTTATAAAAATGATAACTAAAAAATGTCTTTAAATTTTAGATATTAAATAATACACTTTAAAAAATTAAAGTCAAGAAATAAATCATAATTATGCATACACTTTTATCTCAGCAATTATACTCTCAATTATATATATAACAGGTGTGTATAAATATATAAATCTAATCCTATATAGAAGAAAGCTTATGACAGAATTATCATCAGTGTTGAAAGAAATTTAACCAACCCAAATGTCTATTAATCATAAAATGAAGATGTAATATATGCTTTATCAATCAACAGAATACTACACAGCAATAGAATAAACAAACAACTGCTACATTAAAAGAAAAAACACTAATGAGTACACATCATATAATTCAACTATATAAACAAGCAAAATTAATGTACGCTGTTCAAAGTCAGCATAATACTTACTTGAAGGACAAAAGTAGTTGCTAAATGGGTTCAAAAAAAAGAGTCATTCTAGGGAGTATGTGATATTTATACCTTGATCTGAGCAGCAGGCAAATTGGTAGATCTTCACTAAGATAATGCTCAAAATGATCTTACGTGTTTTTAGCCATGCACTTAGTGTATGTATATTTATGTTTTACATTTAATATTTAAATGTTTAATTTTATGAGATATATAATGAATTCTACAATTCTAGGAGATTAAATAGCCAAATAAGCACAGAAAATAGAAAAATGTGCTAGGGGTTCCTTCATAGTGTGGCGAGTACATGCGTCTCTTAGAGGTAACATTTAGAAGGAAGCCTCAAAGGGGAAGAGAAGTGTGCCTTTGGTAGTAGCAAGAGAAAGTACACTCCAAGAGCTGGAAGAGGGAACAAAATGTGTAGGTGCTGGCGACTAGAACAGCTTTGGGAGCTTAAAAGAAAATAGAAGGTCAATCTAGAAGGCAATGTGCAGGGGAAAAATGTTAAGAAACAAACTTGCCAGTG